>CANTUR010001336.1:150000-153369 GCA_947683625.1 Mallotus nudiflorus | reverse complement strand
GATTCCTGGCATGCCTCGGCGCGCATGGCCGATCCTCGGCAGGCCCTCGGCCGAGAGTCCAGGCATGCCTCGGCGCGCATGGCCGAGCCTCGGCACGCCCTCGGCCGAGAGTCCCGGCATGCCTCGGCACGCATGGCCGAGGCCTCGGCACCCTCTCGGCCAAGAGTGCTGGCATGCCTCGGAGCGCATGGCCGAGGCCTCGGCCCCCTCTCGGCCGAGAGTCCTCGCATGCCTCGGCGCTCATGGCCGAGCATCGGCAGGCCCTCGGACGAGATTCCTGGCATGCCTCGGCGCGCATGGCCGAGGCTTCGCAGGCCCTCGGCCGAGACTCCTGGCATGCCTGGGCGCGCATGGCCGAGGCCTCGGCACCCTCTCGGCCAAGAGTCCTGGCATGCCTCGGAGCGCATGGGCGAGGCCTCGGCACCCTCTCGGCCGAGAGTCCTGGCATGCCTCGGCGCGCATGGCCGAGCCTCGGCAGGCCCTCGGCCGAGATTCCTGGCATGCCTCGGAGCGCATGGCCGAGGCTCGGCAGGCCCTCGGCCGAGAGTCCTGGCATGCCTCGGCGCTCATGGCCGAGCCTCGGCAGGCCCTCGGCCGAGATTCCTGGCATGCCTCGGCGCTCATGGCCGAGGCTCGGCAGGCCCTCGGCCGAGAGTCCTGGCATGCCTCGGCGCGCATGGCCGAGCCTCGGCAGGCCCTCGGCCGAGAGTCCTGGCATGCCTCGGCGCGCATGGCCGAGCCTCGGCACGCCCTCGGCCGAGAGTCCGGGCATGCCTCGGCGCGCATGGCCGAGGCCTCGGCACCCTCTCGGCCAAGAGTGCTGGCATGCCTCGGAGCGCATGGCCGAGGCCTCGGCCCCCTCTCGGCCGAGAGTCCTCGCATGCCTCGGCGCGCATGGCCGAGCCTCGGCACGCCCTCGGCCGAGAGTCCGGGCATGCCTCGGCGCGCATGGCCGAGGCCTCGGCACCCTCTCGGCCAAGAGTGCTGGCATGCCTCGGAGCGCATGGCCGAGGCCTCGGCCCCCTCTCGGCCGAGAGTCCTCGCATGCCTCGGCGCTCATGGCCGAGCCTCGGCAGGCCCTCGGACGAGATTCCTGGCATGCCTCGGCGCGCATGGCCGAGGCTTCGCAGGCCCTCGGCCGAGATTCCTGGCATGCCTCGGCGCGCATGGCCGATCCTCGGCAGGCCCTCGGCCGAGAGTCCAGGCATGCCTCGGCGCGCATGGCCGAGCCTCGGCACGCCCTCGGCCGAGTGTCCCGCGCATGCCTCGGCACGCATGGCCGAGGCCTCGGCACCCTCTCGGCCAAGAGTGCTGGCATGCCTCGGAGCGCATGGCCGAGGCCTCGGCCCCCTCTCGGCCGAGAGTCCTCGCATGCCTCGGCGCTCATGGCCGAGCCTCGGCAGGCCCTCGGACGAGATTCCTGGCATGCCTCGGCGCGCATGGCCGAGGCTCGGCAGGCCCTCGGCCGAGAGTCCTGGCATGCCTCGGCGCGCATGGCCGAGCCTCGGCGCGCATGGCCGAGCCTCGGCACGCCCTCGGCCGAGAGTCCTCGCATGCCTCGGCGTGCATGGCCGAGGCCTCGGCACGCCCTCGGCCGAGGCTGGGACGCCTCGGCTCGCCCATGGCCGAGTATCGTTGGAGGTTAATGGCATGGCTTTTGGAGGTTAATGGCATGCTCCCCGGGCGGATAGATGCCTATGCGGCACGGTCAAGGGGCACATGCTTTTGGCACGAGACATTACGTGCTTTTAGAGCGTTGAATATGGTTCGGGCTAGATTTTTGTTGCGGTAAGTTGGATGGGGTTGATCATCCTCGGTGCCACAACCCCGACAAGTATATCGGGCATCATTATATCGTATATGTTGTGACCCTTCCTCGCGTATGATGAAACCATTCACTATTTATTTGAAAATGGTACTTCTAAAGTTTCATTGGCAAGATGCCTTTATTCCGGTGGGACTGCATGCTTTTGCCACATAGCCATTTTGGCCGATTTTTCGGGAAGATTGAGCATATAGCCCAATCATCAAGCAAACATCGTGAAAATTAAAATATGGTCACACCATTAAATTTATCATATTTTTTTATGGCTATCCACAAGAAACGGTGATTTTTTGAGGTGTCCACTATTTTTTATGAATTTATCTATTTTCCGCATTAAAAAAATAAAAAAAAATAGTTATCGTGCTCAAAAAATTCTGAAATTTTTTCCTACAGCATATTTGATTATTCTTAACATATCTTCAGGAGATCTTTGTTATGGTGGGACTTCATATTTTTGCCACATTGGCATTTTGGCCGATTTTTCGGGAAGATTTAGCATGTAGCACAATCATCAAGAAAACATCATGAGAATTAAAATCTGGTCACACCATTAAATTTACCATATTTTTTTGGGGCTCTCCACAAAAAATGGTGATTTTTTGAGGTCTCCTCTATTTTTTATGAATTTCTCTATTTTCCGCATTAAAAAAATAAAAAAAAATATTTAACGTGCTCAAAAAATTCTGAAATTTTTTGCTAGAGTATATTGTATTATTCTTAACATATCTGCAAAAAATCATTTCAAAATTCCTTAAATTGAATTTTTTAGGGGGGGTGTGATGGGTGGAAACATATTGATGTCTCCTCCTACCACAGCCCACTGTGCTCCTTATGCTCTTTAGGGGGGTGCAGCATACCTCAACCCCCCTGGGGGGGCTGGGGCGCCTAGGCAAGGGGGCATGCCTAGGCACTTGTGGGCTTCGGTGTGGCGCGGAAAACATCCCCCTACCCCCTCCGGTGCCCCGGTCGGATGTCGGAAGGACCCGGGCCATGGCGGGCCACCACGCCATGTCGTGGGCCCACTCGCTGCGGATTTTTTCCTGAGGTGGTGGCATGTTGCCCCGATTGTTGGGGGATGTTGAGGGGCCTCATCCGCTCTCCGCGGTCGAACCCGAGGCAACTCTAACGATCGGGGTGGAGGATCGGTGGAGCGAGGCATTTCATGGTTGTGATCCAACGGCGTTGGGGCCCAACCCCGTGCTGGGGCGTGCTGATGGGCTGCTTGGGTAAGGCTTGAGCTCGGCATTCACGTGCTGTGTTTTTTCAATGCTCTTCGCCAAGCGTGGGCAGCCTCGATGCGTGCCGATGGACGGGGGAACGTCCCCTCCGAGGGCGGTGAGCATCCAAGGATGTGTGGCTGACGTTTTTGGGGACAAACCTCGTGCTGAAGTGTGCACAGGGGCTGCCGGTTTCGGGGTGGGCACGAATGTCACCAGGCTGAGTAATCTACCTTCGTGTGATGTCCAGGTCCGAACGGTAGCTTTTGTATGTGGATGCATGGGGGGTGTCCCCTTGATCGGAGGCGCACAGCCGTTGATGTGCTT
>CANTUR010001336.1:127500-140000 GCA_947683625.1 Mallotus nudiflorus | reverse complement strand
GACGAAGCCACCAAGGTAAAATCTGTATCTCTCTACTTAAATGATGTCGCTACCGTATGGTGGAGACGTAGGTGCGAGGATGTGAGAAGGGGCCTTTGCACCATTAATACATGGGAAGAATTTGTGCGGGAGCTTAAGAAGCAATTCTATCCCGACAATGCCGAAAAGGAGGCGAGGTCTAAGCTTCGACGACTCCAACATAGAGATGGCTATATTCGGGAATATGTGAAGGAGTTTTCCGAATTGATGTTGGAGATCCCCGACTTGGGAGAAAAAGAGGCATTCCATGCTTTCATCGATGGTTTGTCTCGATGGGCTCAATTGGAGCTAGAAAGGCGAGGTGTCCAAGACCTCACCACTGCAATGGCAACCGCCGAGTCCTTGATCGAGTTGAAGAAGAAGGACTCTTATAAGCCAAAATGGAAGAAGCCCGAGAAGAGTGGCAAAGGTGGGGGAGATAAGGAGAAATTCCCCAAGGAAGGCAAGGCTTCATATAAGGAGAAGGGCAAGTGGAAGAAGGATGAGAAGGGTGGTTCTCCTCCAAAAACTCTCGCTTGCTTCATTTGCGATGGACCTCATCGTGCCTACGAATGTCCAAAGCGTGGGAAGCTTGGAGCATTAGTGAGCACCGAAGAGGAGAGGCGAGAAGAAGAACGAAGAATTGCATCCCTTCGACTCCTCAATGCCATTCAAGCCAAAGTGGAACAAAAGCCTCGTGGTCGAATGTACGTGGAGACTCAAATCGGTGGCACAAGTGTGCAAGCTATGGTGGACACCGGTGCCGACACGGTGTACATGTCGAAGGAGGTGGCCGACTCTATAGGGCTACCTTATGAAAAGGAGAGGGGCTACATCAAGGGTGTGAATGCCAAAAGACTACCCATCGTTGGCATGGCGAGAGGGACCGACATTCGCATTGGCCAATGGCAAGGTAAGGTTGATATCACCATTGCTCCTATTGATGATCAACGTTTCTATCTTGGTATAGACTTCCTCGACATGGTGAAGGCTTTCTTAGTCCCATACACCAACACCATGTGCATTATGGAGAGTGGCCAACCGTGCATGGTGCCGATAAAGAGGGAGCTAAGCCAAGACATGATGATATCGGCCATACAAATCTCTAAGGGTGTGAAAAGGAAGGAGCCAACCTTCCTTGCAACCCTTAAGGTGGAAGAAGGTCTCAACGATGATGATGCTAAGCTTCCAAGCCCCATCCATGATGTGCTTGAAGAGTTCAAAGATCTTATGCCACCACAATTACCAAAGAAGCTTCCTCCTCGACGGGAAGTGGACCACGAGATTGAAATAGAGCAAGGAGCGAAGCCACCTGCCTTTGCACCCTACCGTATGGCACCTCCGGAGTTGGAGGAACTAAGGAGGCAACTCAAGGAGCTTCTTGACGCGGGCTACATTAGGCCATCTAAAGCTCCATATGGTGCGCCGGTATTGTTCCAAAAGAAACACGATGGTTCTCTTCGGTTGTGCATTGACTATCGCGCACTAAACAAGATCACCGTCAAGAATAAGTACCCCATTCCGCACATTGCCGATATCTTTGATCAACTTGGTGGTGCTAAGTGGTTTACCAAGTTGGATTTGAGGTCCGGGTACTATCAAGTGCGCATTTTCGAGGGACATGAGCCAAAGACGGCATGTGTGACGAGATATGGATCCTACGAGTTCCTTGTCATGCCCTTTGGCCTCACAAATGCTCCGGCCACATTTTGCACTCTTATGAACAAGGTACTTGCTCCTTACCTTGATCGTTTTGTTGTTGTTTATCTTGATGACATTGTTGTTTATAGTAATACTTTGGAGGAGCACGTGGAGCATCTAAGGCAAGTGTTCAAAGCCTTACGAGATAATGAGCTCTATGTCAAGAAAGAAAAATGCTCCTTTGCCCAACGAGAGGTGGCATTCCTTGGGCACATTATTGGCGACGGGAAGCTAAGGATGGACGGTTCAAAGGTGAAGGCCATCCAAGAATGGGAGCCACCAACCAAGGTGACCGAGCTGAGATCTTTCCTTGGATTGGTGAACTATTACCGAAGGTTTATAAAGGGCTACTCATCTATAGCCGCTCCTTTGACGGATTTGTTGAAGAAGGGGCATGTGTGGGATTGGTCTACGAAGTGCCAACAAGCCTTTGATGCATTGAAGAAGGCTATTATGGAGGAACCGGTGTTAGCACTTCCCGACCATACCAAGACATACGAGATCCACACCGATGCTTCCGACTTTGCTATTGGTGGAGTACTTATGCAAGAGGGGCATCCAATAGCCTTTGAAAGTAGGAAGCTCAATGACACCGAACGGAGGTACACGGTGCAAGAAAAAGAGATGACCGCCGTGGTACATTGCTTGCGAACGTGGAGGCACTACTTGCTTGGGAGCAAATTTGTTGTCAAGACCGACAATGTTGCCACTAGCTACTTTCAAACGCAAAAGAAGCTCACGCCAAAGCAAGCTAGGTGGCAAGACTTCCTTGCGGAGTTTGACTATGTCATGGAGTATAAGCCGGGCAAAGCGAACCTTGTTGCCGATGCACTTAGTAGAAAGGGGGAGCTTGCCGATATAAGTCGCCCCAAGTGCAACTTGTGGGAACGCATCAAGGAAGGGCTAAAGCATGATTCCTTGGCCAAGAACTTCATGGCTCTTGTTCGAGAAGGTAAAACTCGAAGATTTTGGCTTGAAGGGGATTTGCTTTACACCAAGAGAAGAAGACTATACGTGCCGCTCCATGACAACCTTAGGAAGGAAATTATCAAGGAGTGCCATGATAGCAAGTGGGCGGGACATCCAGGCATACAACGCACAATAGCACTTGTGGAGAATGCCTATTATTGGCCTCGCATGAGGGAAGATGTGGAGGCCTACGTAAGAACTTGTCTTGTGTGCCAACAAGACAAGATGGAGCAACAAGCCCCAAGTGGTTTGCTAGAGCCACTTTCCATTCCCTCGAGACCATGGGAGAGTGTTTCCATGGATTTTATAGTGGGGCTTCCCATATCCGAAGGGTGTGCATGGATCTTTGTTGTGGTGGATCGCTTCTCAAAGTATGGCATCTTCATTCCCGCACCAAAGTCCATCACGGCCGAAGGAGCCGCCCATCTTTTCATGAAGCACGTGGTGAAGTATTGGGGTGTGCCGAGATCAATAGTAAGCGATAGAGATGCTCGATTCACGGGTCGCTTTTGGACGGAGTTGTTCAAGCTATTAGGCACCGACCTAAAATTCTCGACGAGCATGCACCCCCAAACCGATGGGCAAACCGAGAGAATCAATGCTCTCTTGGAGCTGTACTTAAGGCACTACGTAAGTGCCAATCAACGAAATTGGGCTAAGTTGCTTGATGTTGCCCAATTCTCATATAACTTACAAAGGAGCGAGTCCACAGGCAAGAGTCCTTTTGAGATTGTCACGGGGCAACAACCTTACACTCCAAGCACTCTTGCCATGGATTGGTCGAGTAGGAGTCCACCTGCTTTTAAACTTGCAAAAGAATGGAGGGAGCAAAATGATGTTGCTCGATCCTACTTGGAGAAGGCATCCAAGAGAATGAAAAAGTGGGCGGACAAGAAAAGAAGGCACATGGAGTTCAACGAAGGCGATAAAGTGCTCGTTAAACTATACTTGCATGGAAAAGCCGACGGACTTCATTGGGGCCTTAAAAGGAGATACGAGGGACCCTTTCCCATCATCAAACGTGTGGGAAAGGCAGCTTACAAGGTAGAACTTCCACAAGGCATCAAGATCCACCCTGTCTTTCATGTGAGCATGCTAAAGCCCTATCGGGAGGATCTCGATGACCCGAGTAGAGGAAGATCCAAAAGAGCTCCATTGAATGTGAGAGCTCAATACGATAAAGAGGTGGAATACATTATCTCCCATCGGAAGGTGCCACAATCAAACCTACCCCCAACAACCGAATTCCTTGTCAAATGGAAGGGACTTCAAGAAAGTGAAGCTAGTTGGGAACCGATTCGAGACTTGTGGCAATTTGAAGAACAAATCAAGTCATACGAGGAGATGGCAACGGGGGCGTTGCCGGATTAGGTGGGGGAGAATGTCACGCCGCGGAGCTCTAGTCCAAAAATTTTGACCGAGAGTGCTAGAGTTATGTAGAATTCTCTAGAACACTCTTGAACATTGTAGAGATATCTTGTACATACTAGACATATCTAGTAGCATGTAGATAAGTCTAGAAGTTTCTACACATGTATGTATGTAAGTGAGTTCTAGAACATTCCCTTGAGGAGGTGGGAATAGTAGCCACCCATGCCTATAAATACCTCCTCACCCCATCATTTTGGACACTTTTGGTGAACATAATACAAGTATACTTTCCAAAGCTCTTGTGCTCTCTTTGTGCCTTTTTACTCAAGCATACTTTCGTTGCCGTAATTCTTGCCATCTTGCCGAGTTTGGCATACGTTGGAAGGCTTACTAGCATTCTTGACATTGGGTGAATCAAGCTTGCTAGGCCGCACGTGGGCTAAGTTCGCGAGTATAACAAAACTCACGTGACAAAGAGTCCTGGCATGCCTCGGCGCGCATGGCCGAGCCTCGGCAGGCCCTCGGCCGAGATTCCTGGCATGCCTCGGAGCGCATGGCCGAGGCTCGGCAGGCCCTCGGCCGAGAGTCCTGGCATGCCTCGGCGCTCATGGCCGAGCCTCGGCAGGCCCTCGGCCGAGATTCCTGGCATGCCTCGGCGCTCATGGCCGAGGCTCGGCAGGCCCTCGGCCGAGAGTCCTGGCATGCCTCGGCGCGCATGGCCGAGCCTCGGCAGGCCCTCGGCCGAGAGTCCTGGCATGCCTCGGCGCGCATGGCCGAGCCTCGGCACGCCCTCGGCCGAGAGTCCGGGCATGCCTCGGCGCGCATGGCCGAGGCCTCGGCACCCTCTCGGCCAAGAGTGCTGGCATGCCTCGGAGCGCATGGCCGAGGCCTCGGCCCCCTCTCGGCCGAGAGTCCTCGCATGCCTCGGCGCGCATGGCCGAGCCTCGGCACGCCCTCGGCCGAGAGTCCGGGCATGCCTCGGCGCGCATGGCCGAGGCCTCGGCACCCTCTCGGCCAAGAGTGCTGGCATGCCTCGGAGCGCATGGCCGAGGCCTCGGCCCCCCTCTCGGCCGAGAGTCCTCGCATGCCTCGGCGCTCATGGTCGAGCCTCGGCAGGCCCTCGGACGAGATTCCTGGCATGCCTCGGCGCGCATGGCCGAGGCTTCGCAGGCCCTCGGCCGAGATTCCTGGCATGCCTCGGCGCGCATGGCCGATCCTCGGCAGGCCCTCGGCCGAGAGTCCAGGCATGCCTCGGCGCGCATGGCCGAGCCTCGGCACGCCCTCGGCCGAGTGTCCCGGCATGCCTCGGCACGCATGGCCGAGGCCTCGGCACCCTCTCGGCCAAGAGTGCTGGCATGCCTCGGAGCGCATGGCCGAGGCCTCGGCCCCCTCTCGGCCGAGAGTCCTCGCATGCCTCGGCGCTCATGGCCGAGCCTCGGCAGGCCCTCGGACGAGATTCCTGGCATGCCTCGGCGCGCATGGCCGAGGCTCGGCAGGCCCTCGGCCGAGAGTCCTGGCATGCCTCGGCGCGCATGGCCGAGCCTCGGCACGCCCTCGGCCGAGAGTCCTCGCATGCCTCGGCGTGCATGGCCGAGGCCTCGGCACGCCCTCGGCCGAGGCTGGGACGCCTCGGCTCGCCCATGGCCGAGTATCGTTGGAGGTTAATGGCATGGCTTTTGGAGGTTAATGGCATGCTCCCCGGGCGGATAGATGCCTATGCGGCACGGTCAAGGGGCACATGCTTTTGGCACGAGACATTACGTGCTTTTAGAGCGTTGAATATGGTTCGGGCTTGATTTTTGTTGCGGTAAGTTGGATGGGGTTGATCATCCTCGGTGCCACAACCCCGACAAGTATATCGGGCATCATTATATCGTATATGTTGTGACCCTTCCTCGCGTATGATGAAACCATTCACTATTTATTTGAAAATGGTACTTCTAAAGTTTCATTGGCAAGATGCCTTTATTCCGGTGGGACTGCATGCTTTTGCCACATAGCCATTTTGGCCGATTTTTCGGGAAGATTGAGCATATAGCCCAATCATCAAGCAAACATCGTGAAAATTAAAATATGGTCACACCATTAAATTTATCATATTTTTTTATGGCTATCCACAAGAAACGGTGATTTTTTGAGGTGTCCACTATTTTTTATGAATTTATCTATTTTCCGCATTAAAAAATTAAAAAAAAATAGTTATCGTGCTCAAAAAATTCTGAAATTTTTTCCTACAGCATATTTGATTATTCTTAACATATCTTCAGGAGATCTTTGTTATGGTGGGACTTCATATTTTTGCCACATTGGCATTTTGGCCGATTTTTCGGGAAGATTTAGCATGTAGCACAATCATCAAGAAAACATCATGAGAATTAAAATCTGGTCACACCATTAAATTTACCATATTTTTTTGGGGCTCTCCACAAAAAATGGTGATTTTTTGAGGTCTCCTCTATTTTTTATGAATTTCTCTATTTTCCGCATTAAAAAAATAAAAAAAAATATTTAACGTGCTCAAAAAATTCTGAAATTTTTTGCTAGAGTATATTGTATTATTCTTAACATATCTGCAAAAAATCATTTCAAAATTCCTTAAATTGAATTTTTTAGGGGGGGTGTGATGGGTGGAACATATTGATGTCTCCTCCTACCACAGCCCACTGTGCTCCTTATGCTCTTTAGGGGGGTGCAGCATACTGTAACGGGGCGACAAAAGGGGCCCTAGGGGCCATGCACCCTTGGAGTCCTTAGCTTATCCTAAGGACATGGTGGGACAAGAAAAGTATAATATGGCCGAGCAAGGACGTATGTGAAAGGAAAAGTACAATGAAGGGCATTTTGGTAAATATGAATAAATATTACTATTTATATATTTATCAAGGTGTGATGGGTGGAACATTCTGATGTCTCCTCCTACCAACCTTCAAGGTGCTCCTTATGCTCTTTAGGGGGTACCTTCGGTGTAAGCTCTCCACCATCCCCGAGGCTTGTGTGCACGTTCGACGACACAGCCTTAAGTGAGCTCCCTAGTGTGAAGCTAGGTGACGGGCATCGAGTTCAGGAAAGAGGAATTCGGTGTCTCCATAGAGAAGGAGCTCTATGGACACTACGAGGCCGAGGTGCTCGTAGTGCGTGGTTCTCCTAGACCCGAGGTTACAATATGACTTGCGCTATGCGCAAGCATATAGGGGAATTCTGAGGCAATGCGGGATTTGATGATATGTGGGACTTGTGAAACAAGTATATGACCCTTGTGTATGTGAGAGCCATGAGGCTAATGTGGGATTCAGTGATATGTGGGAACGGTGAGGCGAATGCGAGGCTTAAGATAAGAATAAGGCTCGGATACATATGCGGGATACGATATGAGCGTGAGCCTCGAACGTATGCGAGAAACATAGGAACAATGATAGTAATGAATAGGTGATGTTGGTTAGGTTCGCCAACACTCGACCATAGTCGAAGGACACTCGGTATTAATGCTAAGGGCATGTTCATGAGGCTTGGCTGGCCTAAACTTGGGAAAGTTTAGGTGCCACACGGGTTGAATGTCAAGGCTAAATGGAGGACCCGTGACATTTGGTATCAGAGCAAAGAAAACATGCGATGTGGGAAATATTACTATATAGTAGGATGCTATTGATACGAGGATGAATAATTGTAGACCAACAATTATTCACGTAGGTGACTATTTAATCAAACTTATTTTCGTAAAGCAAAATAAGTGTGAGGGATGCGATGGTTAGTAGCACATCAATGTGTCAAAATCGGTAAATGAAAACTTGTGGGAACTAGAAGATATTCATTAAATGAATATCATGGAAAATTGAGGTGAGGTAGAAATGTATGTTGACAAACTAATAAAATTGGTGGATTCTTCATACTTATGACTCTCACAAGAAATTATTGAGGCGTAATTTACTTGTGAAGAGCGAGCAAGTGAAGAGACACATAAGTTTATTAGTGAACTCATACATGAGAAATAAAATGCGATCATGTGAAGCGAAAAGTGTTCGAGACTTTAGTCAGATATGACACTATAATAGCATCATTGTATTGATGCATTTCATGGTGGGATAATCTATAAGATTGACAAATACTCGAAAGAAACTTTGAGTAAAAATGAGGGAACAATTGATAAAATTATAGCAAGATTGCTTATTGGCATAAAAGGGCCAACCACGGTGGGATGAGAAACGTGCTAAATGAGAGGCCAACAGTGCCAATCATAAGACAAAAATATCGATGTTGCGATTGAATAATTTATAAGCGAAAACAAAAAGGGTATAATGTCCCTTAAATTGAGATGCGATGAATGTGATTTGATGCGAGAGATAAAGTGCACTAAAATTCACAATGTGAATAAGGGTTATGACAGAACCCATTAAATGTGGCGAAATTGGAAATATTGTTAGTCTTATGAGACTATTAAAAGGGGTGATGCCCTACAATTTGAAATGCGAGAATGCACAAAAATGAAGTGCAAGAATTGAGATAGATCTTTCGATTGATAAATTATAAGAATTATCAAATAATGGCATGAACTTATAGCGATACGCGATATGGCTCAAGGGCCAGTGAGGCGTTGAGCATGAGTTAGGCTTGAGAAGCCAATGTGATGGAATTTTCATGAGTATTATGACTCAAAGTGGGGGAGTGAAACCCATACATCAATGAATGAAATGATAAGTGAAATATGGTGATTTGAGTGTGGTTGCAGTAACCACTGTTGTGAGTGTGAGAATGTGTGAAAAAAAAAAAAAAAAAAAAAAAAAATATATATATATATATATATATATATATATATACATATATATAAGAACAAGAGGAAAAGAACATAGAGCGAAAAGAAAAGAAAAGAAAAAAAAGAGTGTGAGCGGAAACATGTTGTGCGAGATATGTGCTTGATGAGGGCTGCGATAGCTCTGATTTGTGTTTGTTGAGGGCTACAGTAGCCGTGATTTGTGTTTGCTGAGGGCTATAGTAGCCTTGATTTGTGTTTTTTGAGGGCTGTGGTAGCCTTGCCTTGCGTGTTACAAAAGGGTTTGCCAATAGAGCTTGAGGCAACCTTCGAGGAAATATATATATATGTGTTCTGTGCAGGTGAAAATAAGTGCCGATATAACTAAACCAAGGAATCACTAAGGGGATGGAATACAAGTGCGATAAACAAAGCGTAATGCTACTGAGGTTTGAAACACTTACAAAAACGTGATGGCAAATGACTCGGATGACATGCAGTAACTTTCAAGAAGCAAGAAAGAAGATTCATCGAATCAAATTAATTGCGGACGAAGGGTTATGGCTTTGTAGAGATGGAGATGACATCGTCTCTCAAGGCAAAAGCACAAGCAAGTTGAGCCAAAAATCATAAACTCTTACTAATATTAAGACAAGAAAAAAAATACTACTCTCGAATGACCCATCGGACCTGAATGTACTAGGATACACTTTAGAAAGATCTTGTGGAGATGTATTATCCTGCAAGTTACTTTTATAAGTGGAATGTACAAAATAAAAACCCTAGACATAAATGGGACAAGATATCTACCTTTTGGCATGGGAACGAAAAAAATATATGAAGGCTCATATGAAGTAACAAGTGAAGGAGGAAGAGCATTAAACCAAAGCAAGATGTTGGCTAGTAGAGACTCTATCATGAAAAAAAAAAAGATGCGAGGATTTGGGAAGGTGCAAAGTAGCAAACTATGAGGGCCAAGAGCGATGAACAATAATAGTGTTGAATGAACACAAAGATAATGTGTAAGTCATATTATGCTCCTTTATAATTCCTTGACAAATATAACAAGCTGTGATGGTTATTTAATTAATGTACAAATATGTGCAAAGGGCGAATTTATCTAACATTGAATTTGTATTAAAAGAGCAAATAAGACATAAGAATTATTTTTCAATATGTACTGTTGTTGCTTCTTTATTTTATCTTGCGAGGTACAATTTACACTCGAGATAGGAATAAAGCAATGAAAGCAGGGGAAACCTTACTGGGAAGTAAAAACAAGAACCTAAGAGAAGAAATTCAAATATAGAGGTGGAGAGCCAAGATGCACGATGGACAAGGGCGAGAAGTGGTCAAGAGTTGACATAATTTTAAGAGCACAAATAGGCGGTGCAAGCTGATGGAGATCAAATAGAAGAAGACATGGAACACCACAAGAGACGAGAACCATGAACTCCGATGGCCAATTGACGAGGGCGTCAATTGCTCAAGTGGGGGAGAATGTAACGGGGCGACAAAAGGGGCCCTAGGGGCCATGCACCCTTGGAGTCCTTAGCTTATCCTAAGGACATGGTGGGACAAGAAAAGTATAATATGGCCGAGCAAGGACGTATGTGAAAGGAAAAGTACAATGAAGGGCATTTTGGTAAATATGAATAAATATTACTATTTATATATTTATCAAGGTGTGATGGGTGGAACATTCTGATGTCTCCTCCTACCAACCTTCAAGGTGCTCCTTATGCTCTTTAGGGGGTACCTTCGGTGTAAGCTCTCCACCATCCCCGAGGCTTGTGTGCACGTTCGACGACACAGCCTTAAGTGAGCTCCCTAGTGTGAAGCTAGGTGACGGGCATCGAGTTCAGGAAAGAGGAATTCGGTGTCTCCATAGAGAAGGAGCTCTATGGACACTACGAGGCCGAGGTGCTCGTAGTGCGTGGTTCTCCTAGACCCGAGGTTACAATATGACTTGCGCTATGCGCAAGCATATAGGGGAATTCTGAGGCAATGCGGGATTTGATGATATGTGGGACTTGTGAAACAAGTATATGACCCTTGTGTATGTGAGAGCCATGAGGCTAATGTGGGATTCAGTGATATGTGGGAACGGTGAGGCGAATGCGAGGCTTAAGATAAGAATAAGGCTCGGATACATATGCGGGATACGATATGAGCGTGAGCCTCTAACGTATGCGAGAAACATAGGAACAATGATAGTAATGAATAGGTGATGTTGGTTAGGTTCGCCAACACTCGACCATAGTCGAAGGACACTCGGTATTAATGCTAAGGGCATGTTCATGAGGCTTGGCTGGCCTAAACTTGGGAAAGTTTAGGTGCCACACGGGTTGAATGTCAAGGCTAAATGGAGGACCCGTGACACATACCTCAACCCCCCTGGGGGGGCTGGGGCGCCTAGGCAAGGGGGCATGCCTAGGCACTTGTGGGCTTCGGTGTGGCGCGGAAAACATCCCCCTACCCCCTCCGGTGCCCCGGTCGGATGTCGGAAGGACCCGGGCCATGGCGGGCCACCACGCCATGTCGCGGGCCCACTCGCTGCGGATTTTTTCCTGAGGTGGTGGCATGTTGCCCCGATTGTTGGGGGATGTTGAGGGGCCTCATCCGCTCTCCGCGGTCGAACCCGAGCCAACTCTAACGATCGGGGTGGAGGATCGGTGGAGCGAGGCATTTCATGGTTGTGATCCAACGGCGTTGGGGCCCAACCCCGTGCTGGGGCGTGCTGATGGGCTGCTTGGGTAAGGCTTGAGCTCGGCATTCACGTGCTGTGTTTTTTCAATGCTCTTCGCCAAGCGTGGGCAGCCTCGATGCGTGCCGATGGACGGGGGAACGTCCCCTCCGAGGGCGGTGAGCATCCAAGGATGTGTGGCTGACGTTTTTGGGGACAAACCTCGTGCTGAAGTGTGCACAGGGGCTGCCGGTTTCGGGGTGGGCGCGAATGTCACCAGGCTGAGTAATCTACCTTCGTGTGATGTCCAGGTCCGAACGGTAGCTTTTGTATGTGGATGCATGGGGGGTGTCCCCTTGATCGGAGGCGCACAGCCGTTGATGTGCTTTGCGATGCGGGCTCTTGAGGGTTGATTACTGTGGCTTTGAGGTGCTAATGGTCGCTTTCTTGAGGTGTGGGCATGGTACCCTCGTGCTGTGCCGGCATGGATGGTTGGGGGCTTGCGGCATCTCGGGGCTCGGTGTGATGCTCTCGAGGGCCTTGCAACGAACGTGCCGAGCCTTGAGCCTGGGCGTGCCAAGGGTGGATGTCTTGCTGCGAGGGCACATCATTCAGTTGGAGTGCTCGAGTGGGGGGGCAGGATCTCGCGGCACAACCGGTGCAAGGGGCTGAGCATTGTTCGGTGACGCATTTCGGCGCATGCTTATGTTGAGGCTGGGGGTGCTCGCATTGTGCTTGGGCGTGCCAATGGCGGATGCTGCATTGCGAGGGCACATCATTAAGTTGTAGTGCTTGAGCGGTGGGGTGGAAGCTTGCGGCGCAACTGTGGCATGAGGCTTGAACTCCGTCGACGATGCATTTCGACGTGCGCTTGTGCTGAGGCTGGGGGCTTGCCATGCGCCTGGGCGTGTCGAGAGTGCATGCTGTATTGCGAGGGCACATCATTAAAGTTGTAGTGCTCGAGCGGTTTGGCAGAATCTTGCGGCACAACTGTGGCAAAGGGCAAGAACC
>CANTUR010001336.1:115000-117500 GCA_947683625.1 Mallotus nudiflorus | reverse complement strand
ACAAGAAACGGTGATTTTTTGAGGTGTCCACTATTTTTTATGAATTTATCTATTTTCCGCATTAAAAAAATAAAAAAAAATAGTTATCGTGCTCAAAAAATTCTGAAATTTTTTCCTACAGCATATTTGATTATTCTTAACATATCTTCAGGAGATCTTTGTTATGGTGGGACTTCATATTTTTGCCACATTGGCATTTTGGCCGATTTTTCGGGAAGATTTAGCATGTAGCACAATCATCAAGAAAACATCATGAGAATTAAAATCTGGTCACACCATTAAATTTACCATATTTTTTTGGGGCTCTCCACAAAAAATGGTGATTTTTTGAGGTCTCCTCTATTTTTTATGAATTTCTCTATTTTCCGCATTAAAAAAATAAAAAAAAATATTTAACGTGCTCAAAAAATTCTGAAATTTTTTGCTAGAGTATATTGTATTATTCTTAACATATCTGCAAAAAATCATTTCAAAATTCCTTAAATTGAATTTTTTAGGGGGGGTGTGATGGGTGGAACATATTGATGTCTCCTCCTACCACAGCCCACTGTGCTCCTTATGCTCTTTAGGGGGGTGCAGCATACCTCAACCCCCCTGGGGGGGCTGGGGCGCCTAGGCAAGGGGGCATGCCTAGGCACTTGTGGGCTTCGGTGTGGCGCGGAAAACATCCCCCTACCCCCTCCGGTGCCCCGGTCGGATGTCGGAAGGACCCGGGCCATGGCGGGCCACCACGCCATGTCGCGGGCCCACTCGCTGTGGATTTTTTCCTGAGGTGGTGGCATGTTGCCCCGATTGTTGGGGGATGTTGAGGGGCCTCATCCGCTCTCCGCGGTCGAACCCGAGGCAACTCTAACGATCGGGGTGGAGGATCGGTGGAGCGAGGCATTTCATGGTTGTGATCCAACGGCGTTGGGGCCCAACCCCGTGCTGGGGCGTGCTGATGGGCTGCTTGGGTAAGGCTTGAGCTCGGCATTCACGTGCTGTGTTTTTTCAATGCTCTTCGCCAAGCGTGGGCAGCCTCGATGCGTGCCGATGGACGGGGGAACGTCCCCTCCGAGGGCGGTGAGCATCCAAGGATGTGTGGCTGACGTTTTTGGGGACAAACCTCGTGCTGAAGTGTGCACAGGGGCTGCCGGTTTCGGGGTGGGCGCGAATGTCACCAGGCTGAGTAATCTACCTTCGTGTGATGTCCAGGTCCGAACGGTAGCTTTTGTATGTGGATGCATGGGGGGTGTCCCCTTGATCGGAGGCGCACAGCCGTTGATGTGCTTTGCGATGCGGGCTCTTGAGGGTTGATTACTGTGGCTTTGAGGTGCTAATGGTCGCTTTCTTGAGGTGTGGGCATGGTACCCTCGTGCTGTGCCGGCATGGATGGTTGGGGGCTTGCGGCATCTCGGGGCTCGGTGTGATGCTCTCGAGGGCCTTGCAACGAACGTGCCGAGCCTTGAGCCTGGGCGTGCCAAGGGTGGATGTCTTGCTGCGAGGGCACATCATTCAGTTGGAGTGCTCGAGTGGGGGGGCAGGATCTCGCGGCACAACCGGTGCAAGGGGCTGAGCATTGTTCGGTGACGCATTTCGGCGCATGCTTATGTTGAGGCTGGGGGTGCTCGCATTGTGCTTGGGCGTGCCAATGGCGGATGCTGCATTGCGAGGGCACATCATTAAGTTGTAGTGCTTGAGCGGTGGGGTGGAAGCTTGCGGCGCAACTGTGGCATGAGGCTTGAACTCCGTCGACGATGCATTTCGACGTGCGCTTGTGCTGAGGCTGGGGGCTTGCCATGCGCCTGGGCGTGTCGAGAGTGCATGCTGTATTGCGAGGGCACATCATTAAAGTTGTAGTGCTCGAGCGGTTTGGCAGAATCTTGCGGCACAACTGTGGCAAAGGGCAAGAACCTTGCCGAGGACGCATTACGGCGTACGCTTGTGTTGAGGCTGGGGGCTTGCCCTGTGCTCGGGCGTGCCAAAGGTGGATGCTTCACTACGAGGGCACATCATTAAGTTGAAGTGCTTGAGCGGTGGGGTGGAAGCTTGCGGCGCAACTATGGCATGAGGCTTGAACTCTGTCGACGATGCATTTGGGCGTGCGCTTATGCTGAGGCTGGGGGCTTGCCATGCGCCTGGGCGTGTCAAGAGTGCATGCTGTATTGCGAGGGCACATCATTAAGTTTGTAGTGCTCGAGCGGTTTGGCAGAATCTTGCGGCACAACTGTGGCAAAGGGCAAGAACCTTGCCGACGACGCATCGTGGCGTATGCTTATGTTGAGGCTGGGGGCTTGCCCTGTGCTCGGGCGTGCCAAAGGTGGATGCTTCACTACGAGGGCACATCATTAAGTTGAAGCGCTCGAGCTGTGGGGTGGAAGCTTGCGGTGCAACTGTGGCACAGGGCTTGAACCTTGCCGACGATGCATTCTGGCTGCGCACATGCTGAGGCTGGGGGCTTGCCTTGGGCTTTTGGCGTTCCGAGGGCTGATGCTTCATTGCGAGGGCACATCATTAAGTT
>CANTUR010001336.1:102500-107500 GCA_947683625.1 Mallotus nudiflorus | reverse complement strand
CTCGGCGCTCATGGCCGAGCCTCGGCAGGCCCTCGGACGAGATTCCTGGCATGCCTCGGCGCGCATGGCCGAGGCTTCGCAGGCCCTCGGCCGAGACTCCTGGCATGCCTGGGCGCGCATGGCCGAGGCCTCGGCACCCTCTCGGCCAAGAGTCCTGGCATGCCTCGGAGCGCATGGGCGAGGCCTCGGCACCCTCTCGGCCGAGAGTCCTGGCATGCCTCGGCGCGCATGGCCGAGCCTCGGCAGGCCCTCGGCCGAGATTCCTGGCATGCCTCGGAGCGCATGGCCGAGGCTCGGCAGGCCCTCGGCCGAGAGTCCTGGCATGCCTCGGCGCTCATGGCCGAGCCTCGGCAGGCCCTCGGCCGAGATTCCTGGCATGCCTCGGCGCTCATGGCCGAGGCTCGGCAGGCCCTCGGCCGAGAGTCCTGGCATGCCTCGGCGCGCATGGCCGAGCCTCGGCAGGCCCTCGGCCGAGAGTCCTGGCATGCCTCGGCGCGCATGGCCGAGCCTCGGCACGCCCTCGGCCGAGAGTCCGGGCATGCCTCGGCGCGCATGGCCGAGGCCTCGGCACCCTCTCGGCCAAGAGTGCTGGCATGCCTCGGAGCGCATGGCCGAGGCCTCGGCCCCCTCTCGGCCGAGAGTCCTCGCATGCCTCGGCGCTCATGGCCGAGCCTCGGCAGGCCCTCGGACGAGATTCCTGGCATGCCTCGGCGCGCATGGCCGAGGCTTCGCAGGCCCTCGGCCGAGATTCCTGGCATGCCTCGGCGCGCATGGCCGATCCTCGGCAGGCCCTCGGCCGAGAGTCCAGGCATGCCTCGGCGCGCATGGCCGAGCCTCGGCACGCCCTCGGCCGAGTGTCCCGGCATGCCTCGGCACGCATGGCCGAGGCCTCGGCACCCTCTCGGCCAAGAGTGCTGGCATGCCTCGGAGCGCATGGCCGAGGCCTCGGCCCCCTCTCGGCCGAGAGTCCTCGCATGCCTCGGCGCTCATGGCCGAGCCTCGGCAGGCCCTCGGACGAGATTCCTGGCATGCCTCGGCGCGCATGGCCGAGGCTCGGCAGGCCCTCGGCCGAGATGTCACGGGGTCAGAGTTTAGCGCAGGGACATTCCCCCGTGCGGCACCCCAGGCCTCCCGCAAACCCGAGGTTAAGCCTTTTCCATCTCCGATGCTCACTGGTTTCGCCCTCCCATGGGCTCATCAGGGGAGCGGGGACAGCTCCCGACCAGTGTGGTGCCTAATCAGCACGCCCATCCAAGGAAGGGACGACCGCTCGGCACGTACTCACACCCTTTTCGCTATCCCGCATCCCACATTAAGCACAACCAGCAAGCATCTCGCGCAGTCCTGCGTGTCACGACAAACAGCACGTGACATTCTCCCCCACTTGATTTCGCAACGTCCTCGTTGCGTGAGGAAGACTCCTGCCCCTTTCCTTTTAATTGCCCCGGATTTGTGTGCAATTCCCTGCCTGCTCGCCCTCTTCTTCACTGAGGCTGCGATCCACTTGCAACTACCCTCCGCTGCTCAGGGGTGTGCCAGCGCAGATACGAGTGCTTGGCGAACTTTCACTGCGGCTTCCTGCCTACTCGTCCTCATCTCAATCTCTTTATAGAGGACCCACTTGCGAACACCCCTTTCCTTTCGGGTGCGAGCATCCTCGCTCATCACATCGACTCGCCAGCGTGGTAAAGAGCGCTTGGCAAACTCACAGCTAGCACACAACTGGCTCTGATACCATTTTGGCTTGTAAGAGTCCTTCTTCTTCAACTCAATCAAGGACTCGGCGGTTGCCATTGCGGTGGTGAGGTCTTGGACACCTCGCCTTTCTAGCTCCAATTGAGCCCATCGAGACAAACCATCGATGAAAGCATGGAATGCCTCTTTTTCTCCCAAGTCGGGGATCTCCAACATCAATTCGGAAAACTCCTTCACATATTCCCGAATATAGCCATCTCTATGTTGGAGTCGTCGAAGCTTAGACCTCGCCTCCTTTTCGGCATTGTCGGGATAGAATTGCTTCTTAAGCTCCCGCACAAATTCTTCCCATGTGTTAATGGTGCAAAGGCCCCTTCTCACATCCTCGCACCTACGTCTCCACCATACGGTAGCGACATCATTTAAGTAGAGAGATACGGATTTTACCTTGGTGGCTTCGTCCACAATGCCCACGGCGTCGAAGTATCTCTCCACATTCCATAAGAAGTTGTCGATCTCCCTCGCATTCCTAGCCCCGCTATAGGCCTTCGGTTTAGGAGCATCGACCTTGTGCACCGTTGTAACTTGCGCTCCCCCACCACTTGCCAACGCAGCCTTGCACAAGTTAAGCTCCACCTCGAGCTTCTCGATCTTGTCCATGCATTGGACAAGCAACTTCTTTAGAGCCTCATTGTCCCTCGACACATTGTCGGCAAGTGCGTTTAAGGCACCTTGCATCTCCCCACGAAGCTCTCCCTCGTCCTCCTTGGACTCTAGCTTCTCGATGCGATGGTCCATGTCTTCGACCCTATCAATCGTATCCCGCCAGTCGGACATGGTAGCCTCCACCTTGGCTAGCCTTTCCTCCAACGCGCCAACAACATCACGGGACTTATCCTTTCGGCCCCTTCCAGCATCCTTTCCGCCTTCCTTTCCTCCTTCCCTTGGAACGGTAGGAGGGGCGGAAGTGGATTGCTCACTCGCCTTAGTGGTTGTTGCTTGGTCACCAACCTTAGCCATAACCTCGTGCAAGATTTTCCCAAAGAGCTCGACCCGCTCTGATACCAACTGTCACGGGGTCAGAGTTTAGCGCAGGGACATTCCCCCGTGCGGCACCCCAGGCCTCCCGCAAACCCGAGGTTAAGCCTTTTCCATCTCCGATGCTCACTGGTTTCGCCCTCCCATGGGCTCATCAGGGGAGCGGGGACAGCTCCCGACCAGTGTGGTGCCTAATCAGCACGCCCATCCAAGGAAGGGACGACCGCTCGGCACGTACTCACACCCTTTTCGCTATCCCGCATCCCACATTAAGCACAACCAGCAAGCATCTCGCGCAGTCCTGCGTGTCACGACAAACAGCACGTGACAGAGAGTCCTGGCATGCCTCGGCGCGCATGGCCGAGCCTCGGCACGCCCTCGGCCGAGAGTCCTCGCATGCCTCGGCGTGCATGGCCGAGGCCTCGGCACGCCCTCGGCCGAGGCTGGGACGCCTCGGCTCGCCCATGGCCGAGTATCGTTGGAGGTTAATGGCATGGCTTTTGGAGGTTAATGGCATGCTCCCCGGGCGGATAGATGCCTATGCGGCACGGTCAAGGGGCACATGCTTTTGGCACGAGACATTACGTGCTTTTAGAGCGTTGAATATGGTTCGGGCTTGATTTTTGTTGCGGTAAGTTGGATGGGGTTGATCATCCTCGGTGCCACAACCCCGACAAGTATATCGGGCATCATTATATCGTATATGTTGTGACCCTTCCTCGCGTATGATGAAACCATTCACTATTTATTTGAAAATGGTACTTCTAAAGTTTCATTGGCAAGATGCCTTTATTCCGGTGGGACTGCATGCTTTTGCCACATAGCCATTTTGGCCGATTTTTCGGGAAGATTGAGCATATAGCCCAATCATCAAGCAAACATCGTGAAAATTAAAATATGGTCACACCATTAAATTTATCATATTTTTTTATGGCTATCCACAAGAAACGGTGATTTTTTGAGGTGTCCACTATTTTTTATGAATTTATCTATTTTCCGCATTAAAAAAATAAAAAAAAATAGTTATCGTGCTCAAAAAATTCTGAAATTTTTTCCTACAGCATATTTGATTATTCTTAACATATCTTCAGGAGATCTTTGTTATGGTGGGACTTCATATTTTTGCCACATTGGCATTTTGGCCGATTTTTCGGGAAGATTTAGCATGTAGCACAATCATCAAGAAAACATCATGAGAATTAAAATCTGGTCACACCATTAAATTTACCATATTTTTTTGGGGCTCTCCACAAAAAATGGTGATTTTTTGAGGTCTCCTCTATTTTTTATGAATTTCTCTATTTTCCGCATTAAAAAAATAAAAAAAAATATTTAACGTGCTCAAAAAATTCTGAAATTTTTTGCTAGAGTATATTGTATTATTCTTAACATATCTGCAAAAAATCATTTCAAAATTCCTTAAATTGAATTTTTTAGGGGGGGTGTGATGGGTGGAACATATTGATGTCTCCTCCTACCACAGCCCACTGTGCTCCTTATGCTCTTTAGGGGGGTGCAGCATACCTCAACCCCCCTGGGGGGGCTGGGGCGCCTAGGCAAGGGGGCATGCCTAGGCACTTGTGGGCTTCGGTGTGGCGCGGAAAACATCCCCCTACCCCCTCCGGTGCCCCGGTCGGATGTCGGAAGGACCCGGGCCATGGCGGGCCACCACGCCATGTCGCGGGCCCACTCGCTGCGGATTTTTTCCTGAGGTGGTGGCATGTTGCCCCGATTGTTGGGGGATGTTGAGGGGCCTCATCCGCTCACCGCGGTCGAACCCGAGGCAACTCTAACGATCGGGGTGGAGGATCGGTGGAGCGAGGCATTTCATGGTTGTGATCCAACGGCGTTGGGGCCCAACCCCGTGCTGGAGCGTGCTGATGGGCTGCTTGGGTAAGGCTTGAGCTCGGCATTCACGTGCTGTGTTTTTTCAATGCTCTTCGCCAAGCGTGGGCAGCCTTGATGCGTGCCGATGGACGGGGGAACGTCCCCTCCGAGGGCGGTGAGCATCCAAGGATGTGTGGCTGACGTTTTTGGGGACAAACCTCGTGCTGAAGTGTGCACAGGGGCTGCCGGTTTCGGGGTGGGCGCGAATGTCACCAGGCTGAGTAATCTACCTTCGTGTGATGTCCAGGTCCGAACGGTAGCTTTTGTATGTGGATGCATGGGGGGTGTCCCCTTGATCGGAGGCGCACAGCCGTTGATGTGCTTTGCGATGCGGGCTCTTGAGGGTTGATTACTGTGGCTTTGAGGTGCTAATGGTCGCT
>CANTUR010001336.1:87500-92500 GCA_947683625.1 Mallotus nudiflorus | reverse complement strand
GGCCCTCGGCCGAGAGTCCTGGCATGCCTCGGCGCTCATGGCCGAGCCTCGGCAGGCCCTCGGCCGAGATTCCTGGCATGCCTCGGCGCTCATGGCCGAGGCTCGGCAGGACCTCGGCCGAGAGTCCTGGCATGCCTCGGCGCTCATGGCCGAGCCTCGGCAGGCCCTCGGCCGAGATTCCTGGCATGCCTCGGCGCTCATGGCCGAGGCTCGGCAGGCCCTCGGCCGAGAGTCCTGGCATGCCTCGGCGCGCATGGCCGAGCCTCGGCAGGCCCTCGGCCGAGAGTCCTGGCATGCCTCGGCGCGCATGGCCGAGCCTCGGCACGCCCTCGGCCGAGAGTCCGGGCATGCCTCGGCGCGCATGGCCGAGGCCTCGGCACCCTCTCGGCCAAGAGTGCTGGCATGCCTCGGAGCGCATGGCCGAGGCCTCGGCCCCCTCTCGGCCGAGAGTCCTCGCATGCCTCGGCGCTCATGGCCGAGCCTCGGCAGGCCCTCGGACGAGATTCCTGGCATGCCTCGGCGCGCATGGCCGAGGCTTCGCAGGCCCTCGGCCGAGATTCCTGGCATGCCTCGGCGCGCATGGCCGATCCTCGGCAGGCCCTCGGCCGAGAGTCCAGGCATGCCTCGGCGCGCATGGCCGAGCCTCGGCACGCCCTCGGCCGAGTGTCCCGGCATGCCTCGGCACGCATGGCCGAGGCCTCGGCACCCTCTCGGCCAAGAGTGCTGGCATGCCTCGGAGCGCATGGCCGAGGCCTCGGCCCCCTCTCGGCCGAGAGTCCTCGCATGCCTCGGCGCTCATGGCCGAGCCTCGGCAGGCCCTCGGACGAGATTCCTGGCATGCCTCGGCGCGCATGGCCGAGGCTTCGCAGGCCCTCGGCCGAGACTCCTGGCATGCCTGGGCGCGCATGGCCGAGGCCTCGGCACCCTCTCGGCCAAGAGTCCTGGCATGCCTCGGAGCGCATGGGCGAGGCCTCGGCACCCTCTCGGCCGAGAGTCCTGGCATGCCTCGGCGCGCATGGCCGAGCCTCGGCAGGCCCTCGGCCGAGATTCCTGGCATGCCTCGGAGCGCATGGCCGAGGCTCGGCAGGCCCTCGGCCGAGAGTCCTGGCATGCCTCGGCGCTCATGGCCGAGCCTCGGCAGGCCCTCGGCCGAGATTCCTGGCATGCCTCGGCGCTCATGGCCGAGGCTCGGCAGGCCCTCGGCCGAGAGTCCTGGCATGCCTCGGCGCGCATGGCCGAGCCTCGGCAGGCCCTCGGCCGAGAGTCCTGGCATGCCTCGGCGCGCATGGCCGAGCCTCGGCACGCCCTCGGCCGAGAGTCCGGGCATGCCTCGGCGCGCATGGCCGAGGCCTCGGCACCCTCTCGGCCAAGAGTGCTGGCATGCCTCGGAGCGCATGGCCGAGGCCTCGGCCCCCTCTCGGCCGAGAGTCCTCGCATGCCTCGGCGCTCATGGCCGAGCCTCGGCAGGCCCTCGGACGAGATTCCTGGCATGCCTCGGCGCGCATGGCCGAGGCTTCGCAGGCCCTCGGCCGAGATTCCTGGCATGCCTCGGCGCGCATGGCCGATCCTCGGCAGGCCCTCGGCCGAGAGTCCAGGCATGCCTCGGCGCGCATGGCCGAGCCTCGGCACGCCCTCGGCCGAGTGTCCCGGCATGCCTCGGCACGCATGGCCGAGGCCTCGGCACCCTCTCGGCCAAGAGTGCTGGCATGCCTCGGAGCGCATGGCCGAGGCCTCGGCCCCCTCTCGGCCGAGAGTCCTCGCATGCCTCGGCGCTCATGGCCGAGCCTCGGCAGGCCCTCGGACGAGATTCCTGGCATGCCTCGGCGCGCATGGCCGAGGCTTCGCAGGCCCTCGGCCGAGACTCCTGGCATGCCTGGGCGCGCATGGCCGAGGCCTCGGCACCCTCTCGGCCAAGAGTCCTGGCATGCCTCGGAGCGCATGGGCGAGGCCTCGGCACCCTCTCGGCCGAGAGTCCTGGCATGCCTCGGCGCGCATGGCCGAGCCTCGGCAGGCCCTCGGCCGAGATTCCTGGCATGCCTCGGAGCGCATGGCCGAGGCTCGGCAGGCCCTCGGCCGAGAGTCCTGGCATGCCTCGGCGCTCATGGCCGAGCCTCGGCAGGCCCTCGGCCGAGATTCCTGGCATGCCTCGGCGCTCATGGCCGAGGCTCGGCAGGCCCTCGGCCGAGAGTCCTGGCATGCCTCGGCGCGCATGGCCGAGCCTCGGCAGGCCCTCGGCCGAGAGTCCTGGCATGCCTCGGCGCGCATGGCCGAGCCTCGGCACGCCCTCGGCCGAGAGTCCGGGCATGCCTCGGCGCGCATGGCCGAGGCCTCGGCACCCTCTCGGCCAAGAGTGCTGGCATGCCTCGGAGCGCATGGCCGAGGCCTCGGCCCCCTCTCGGCCGAGAGTCCTCGCATGCCTCGGCGCTCATGGCCGAGCCTCGGCAGGCCCTCGGACGAGATTCCTGGCATGCCTCGGCGCGCATGGCCGAGGCTTCGCAGGCCCTCGGCCGAGATTCCTGGCATGCCTCGGCGCGCATGGCCGATCCTCGGCAGGCCCTCGGCCGAGAGTCCAGGCATGCCTCGGCGCGCATGGCCGAGCCTCGGCACGCCCTCGGCCGAGTGTCCCGGCATGCCTCGGCACGCATGGCCGAGGCCTCGGCACCCTCTCGGCCAAGAGTGCTGGCATGCCTCGGAGCGCATGGCCGAGGCCTCGGCCCCCTGTCGGCCGAGAGTCCTCGCATGCCTCGGCGCTCATGGCCGAGCCTCGGCAGGCCCTCGGACGAGATTCCTGGCATGCCTCGGCGCGCATGGCCGAGGCTCGGCAGGCCCTCGGCCGAGAGTCCTGGCATGCCTCGGCGCGCATGGCCGAGCCTCGGCACGCCCTCGGCCGAGAGTCCTCGCATGCCTCGGCGTGCATGGCCGAGGCCTCGGCACGCCCTCGGCCGAGGCTGGGACGCCTCGGCTCGCCCATGGCCGAGTATCGTTGGAGGTTAATGGCATGGCTTTTGGAGGTTAATGGCATGCTCCCCGGGCGGATAGATGCCTATGCGGCACGGTCAAGGGGCACATGCTTTTGGCACGAGACATTACGTGCTTTTAGAGCGTTGAATATGGTTCGGGCTTGATTTTTGTTGCGGTAAGTTGGATGGGGTTGATCATCCTCGGTGCCACAACCCCGACAAGTATATCGGGCATCATTATATCGTATATGTTGTGACCCTTCCTCGCGTATGATGAAACCATTCACTATTTATTTGAAAATGGTACTTCTAAAGTTTCATTGGCAAGATGCCTTTATTCCGGTGGGACTGCATGCTTTTGCCACATAGCCATTTTGGCCGATTTTTCGGGAAGATTGAGCATATAGCCCAATCATCAAGCAAACATCGTGAAAATTAAAATATGGTCACACCATTAAATTTATCATATTTTTTTATGGCTATCCACAAGAAACGGTGATTTTTTGAGGTGTCCACTATTTTTTATGAATTTATCTATTTTCCGCATTAAAAAAATAAAAAAAAATAGTTATCGTGCTCAAAAAATTCTGAAATTTTTTCCTACAGCATATTTGATTATTCTTAACATATCTTCAGGAGATCTTTGTTATGGTGGGACTTCATATTTTTGCCACATTGGCATTTTGGCCGATTTTTCGGGAAGATTTAGCATGTAGCACAATCATCAAGAAAACATCATGAGAATTAAAATCTGGTCACACCATTAAATTTACCATATTTTTTTGGGGCTCTCCACAAAAAATGGTGATTTTTTGAGGTCTCCTCTATTTTTTATGAATTTCTCTATTTTCCGCATTAAAAAAATAAAAAAAAATATTTAACGTGCTCAAAAAATTCTGAAATTTTTTGCTAGAGTATATTGTATTATTCTTAACATATCTGCAAAAAATCATTTCAAAATTTTTTAAATTGAATTTTTTAGGGGGGGTGTGATGGGTGGAACATATTGATGTCTCCTCCTACCACAGCCCACTGTGCTCCTTATGCTCTTTAGGGGGGTGCAGCATACCTCAACCCCCCTGGGGGGGCTGGGGCGCCTAGGCAAGGGGGCATGCCTAGGCACTTGTGGGCTTCGGTGTGGCGCGGAAAACATCCCCCTACCCCCTCCGGTGCCCCGGTCGGATGTCGGAAGGACCCGGGCCATGGCGGGCCACCACGCCATGTCGCGGGCCCACTCGCTGCGGATTTTTTCCTGAGGTGGTGGCATGTTGCCCCGATTGTTGGGGGATGTTGAGGGGCCTCATCCGCTCACCGCGGTCGAACCCGAGGCAACTCTAACGATCGGGGTGGAGGATCGGTGGAGCGAGGCATTTCATGGTTGTGATCCAACGGCGTTGGGGCCCAACCCCGTGCTGGAGCGTGCTGATGGGCTGCTTGGGTAAGGCTTGAGCTCGGCATTCACGTGCTGTGTTTTTTCAATGCTCTTCGCCAAGCGTGGGCAGCCTCGATGCGTGCCGATGGACGGGGGAACGTCCCCTCCGAGGGCGGTGAGCATCCAAGGATGTGTGGCTGACGTTTTTGGGGACAAACCTCGTGCTGAAGTGTGCACAGGGGCTGCCGGTTTCGGGGTGGGCGCGAATGTCACCAGGCTGAGTAATCTACCTTCGTGTGATGTCCAGGTCCGAACGGTAGCTTTTGTATGTGGATGCATGGGGGGTGTCCCCTTGATCGGAGGCGCACAGCCGTTGATGTGCTTTGCGATGCGGGCTCTTGAGGGTTGATTACTGTGGCTTTGAGGTGCTAATGGTCGCTTTCTTGAGGTGTGGGCATGGTACCCTCGTGCTGTGCCGGCATGGATGGTTGGGGGCTTGCGGCATCTCGGGGCTCGGTGTGATGCTCTCGAGGGCCTTGCAACGAACGTGCCGAGCCTTGAGCCTGGGCGTGCCAAGGGTGGATGTCTTGCTGCGAGGGCACATCATTCAGTTGGAGTGCTCGAGTGGGGGGGCAGGATCTCGCGGCACAACCGGTGCAAGGGGCTGA
>CANTUR010001336.1:75000-77500 GCA_947683625.1 Mallotus nudiflorus | reverse complement strand
CCCTCGGCCGAGAGTCCGGGCATGCCTCGGCGCGCATGGCCGAGGCCTCGGCACCCTCTCGGCCAAGAGTGCTGGCATGCCTCGGAGCGCATGGCCGAGGCCTCGGCCCCCTCTCGGCCGAGAGTCCTCGCATGCCTCGGCGCTCATGGCCGAGCCTCGGCAGGCCCTCGGACGAGATTCCTGGCATGCCTCGGCGCGCATGGCCGAGGCTTCGCAGGCCCTCGGCCGAGATTCCTGGCATGCCTCGGCGCGCATGGCCGATCCTCGGCAGGCCCTCGGCCGAGAGTCCAGGCATGCCTCGGCGCGCATGGCCGAGCCTCGGCACGCCCTCGGCCGAGTGTCCCGGCATGCCTCGGCACGCATGGCCGAGGCCTCGGCACCCTCTCGGCCAAGAGTGCTGGCATGCCTCGGAGCGCATGGCCGAGGCCTCGGCCCCCTCTCGGCCGAGAGTCCTCGCATGCCTCGGCGCTCATGGCCGAGCCTCGGCAGGCCCTCGGACGAGATTCCTGGCATGCCTCGGCGCGCATGGCCGAGGCTCGGCAGGCCCTCGGCCGAGAGTCCTGGCATGCCTCGGCGCGCATGGCCGAGCCTCGGCACGCCCTCGGCCGAGAGTCCTCGCATGCCTCGGCGTGCATGGCCGAGGCCTCGGCACGCCCTCGGCCGAGGCTGGGACGCCTCGGCTCGCCCATGGCCGAGTATCGTTGGAGGTTAATGGCATGGCTTTTGGAGGTTAATGGCATGCTCCCCGGGCGGATAGATGCCTATGCGGCACGGTCAAGGGGCACATGCTTTTGGCACGAGACATTACGTGCTTTTAGAGCGTTGAATATGGTTCGGGCTTGATTTTTTGTTGCGGTAAGTTGGATGGGGTTGATCATCCTCGGTGCCACAACCCCGACAAGTATATCGGGCATCATTATATCGTATATGTTGTGACCCTTCCTCGCGTATGATGAAACCATTCACTATTTATTTGAAAATGGTACTTCTAAAGTTTCATTGGCAAGATGCCTTTATTCCGGTGGGACTGCATGCTTTTGCCACATAGCCATTTTGGCCGATTTTTCGGGAAGATTGAGCATATAGCCCAATCATCAAGCAAACATCGTGAAAATTAAAATATGGTCACACCATTAAATTTATCATATTTTTTTAAGGCTATCCACAAGAAACGGTGATTTTTTGAGGTGTCCACTATTTTTTATGAATTTATCTATTTTCCGCATTAAAAAAATAAAAAAAAATAGTTATCGTGCTCAAAAAATTCTGAAATTTTTTCCTACAGCATATTTGATTATTCTTAACATATCTTCAGGAGATCTTTGTTATGGTGGGACTTCATATTTTTGCCACATTGGCATTTTGGCCGATTTTTCGGGAAGATTTAGCATGTAGCACAATCATCAAGAAAACATCATGAGAATTAAAATCTGGTCACACCATTAAATTTACCATATTTTTTTGGGGCTCTCCACAAAAAATGGTGATTTTTTGAGGTCTCCTCTATTTTTTATGAATTTCTCTATTTTCCGCATTAAAAAAATAAAAAAAAATATTTAACGTGCTCAAAAAATTCTGAAATTTTTTGCTAGAGTATATTGTATTATTCTTAACATATCTGCAAAAAATCATTTCAAAATTCCTTAAATTGAATTTTTTAGGGGGGGTGTGATGGGTGGAACATATTGATGTCTCCTCCTACCACAGCCCACTGTGCTCCTTATGCTCTTTAGGGGGGTGCAGCATACCTCAACCCCCCTGGGGGGGCTGGGGCGCCTAGGCAAGGGGGCATGCCTAGGCACTTGTGGGCTTCGGTGTGGCGCGGAAAACATCCCCCTACCCCCTCCGGTGCCCCGGTCGGATGTCGGAAGGACCCGGGCCATGGCGGGCCACCACGCCATGTCGCGGGCCCACTCGCTGCGGATTTTTTCCTGAGGTGGTGGCATGTTGCCCCGATTGTTGGGGGATGTTGAGGGGCCTCATCCGCTCACCGCGGTCGAACCCGAGGCAACTCTAACGATCGGGGTGGAGGATCGGTGGAGCGAGGCATTTCATGGTTGTGATCCAACGGCGTTGGGGCCCAACCCCGTGCTGGAGCGTGCTGATGGGCTGCTTGGGTAAGGCTTGAGCTCGGCATTCACGTGCTGTGTTTTTTCAATGCTCTTCGCCAAGCGTGGGCAGCCTCGATGCGTGCCGATGGACGGGGGAACGTCCCCTCCGAGGGCGGGTGAGCATCCAAGGATGTGTGGCTGACGTTTTTGGGGACAAACCTCGTGCTGAAGTGTGCACAGGGGCTGCCGGTTTCGGGGTGGGCGCGAATGTCACCAGGCTGAGTAATCTACCTTCGTGTGATGTCCAGGTCCGAACGGTAGCTTTTGTATGTGGATGCATGGGGGGTGTCCCCTTGATCGGAGGCGCACAGCCGTTGATGTGCTTTGCGATGCGGGCTCTTGAGGGTTGATTACTGTGGCTTTGAGGTGCTAATGGTCGCTTTCTTGAG
>CANTUR010001336.1:62500-65000 GCA_947683625.1 Mallotus nudiflorus | reverse complement strand
AGGTTAATGGCATGCTCCCCGGGCGGATAGATGCCTATGCGGCACGGTCAAGGGGCACATGCTTTTGGCACGAGACATTACGTGCTTTTAGAGCGTTGAATATGGTTCGGGCTTGATTTTTTGTTGCGGTAAGTTGGATGGGGTTGATCATCCTCGGTGCCACAACCCCGACAAGTATATCGGGCATCATTATATCGTATATGTTGTGACCCTTCCTCGCGTATGATGAAACCATTCACTATTTATTTGAAAATGGTACTTCTAAAGTTTCATTGGCAAGATGCCTTTATTCCGGTGGGACTGCATGCTTTTGCCACATAGCCATTTTGGCCGATTTTTCGGGAAGATTGAGCATATAGCCCAATCATCAAGCAAACATCGTGAAAATTAAAATATGGTCACACCATTAAATTTATCATATTTTTTTAAGGCTATCCACAAGAAACGGTGATTTTTTGAGGTGTCCACTATTTTTTATGAATTTATCTATTTTCCGCATTAAAAAAATAAAAAAAAATAGTTATCGTGCTCAAAAAATTCTGAAATTTTTTCCTACAGCATATTTGATTATTCTTAACATATCTTCAGGAGATCTTTGTTATGGTGGGACTTCATATTTTTGCCACATTGGCATTTTGGCCGATTTTTCGGGAAGATTTAGCATGTAGCACAATCATCAAGAAAACATCATGAGAATTAAAATCTGGTCACACCATTAAATTTACCATATTTTTTTGGGGCTCTCCACAAAAAATGGTGATTTTTTGAGGTCTCCTCTATTTTTTATGAATTTCTCTATTTTCCGCATTAAAAAAATAAAAAAAAATATTTAACGTGCTCAAAAAATTCTGAAATTTTTTGCTAGAGTATATTGTATTATTCTTAACATATCTGCAAAAAATCATTTCAAAATTCCTTAAATTGAATTTTTTAGGGGGGGTGTGATGGGTGGAACATATTGATGTCTCCTCCTACCACAGCCCACTGTGCTCCTTATGCTCTTTAGGGGGGTGCAGCATACCTCAACCCCCCTGGGGGGGCTGGGGCGCCTAGGCAAGGGGGCATGCCTAGGCACTTGTGGGCTTCGGTGTGGCGCGGAAAACATCCCCCTACCCCCTCCGGTGCCCCGGTCGGATGTCGGAAGGACCCGGGCCATGGCGGGCCACCACGCCATGTCGCGGGCCCCACGCTGCGGATTTTTCCTGAGGTGGTGGCATGTTGCCCCGATTGTTGGGGGATGTTGAGGGGCCTCATCCGCTCACCGCGGTCGAACCCGAGGCAACTCTAACGATCGGGGTGGAGGATCGGTGGAGCGAGGCATTTCATGGTTGTGATCCAACGGCGTTGGGGCCCAACCCCGTGCTGGAGCGTGCTGATGGGCTGCTTGGGTAAGGCTTGAGCTCGGCATTCACGTGCTGTGTTTTTTCAATGCTCTTCGCCAAGCGTGGGGCAGCCTCGATGCGTGCCGATGGACGGGGGAACGTCCCCCTCCGAGGGCGGTGAGCATCCAAGGATGTGTGGCTGACGTTTTTGGGGACAAACCTCGTGCTGAAGTGTGCACAGGGGCTGCCGGTTTCGGGGTGGGCGCGAATGTCACCAGGCTGAGTAATCTACCTTCGTGTGATGTCCAGGTCCGAACGGTAGCTTTTGTATGTGGATGCATGGGGGGTGTCCCCTTGATCGGAGGCGCACAGCCGTTGATGTGCTTTGCGATGCGGGCTCTTGAGGGTTGATTACTGTGGCTTTGAGGTGCTAATGGTCGCTTTCTTGAGGTGTGGGCATGGTACCCTCGTGCTGTGCCGGCATGGATGGTTGGGGGCTTGCGGCATCTCGGGGCTCGGTGTGATGCTCTCGAGGGCCTTGCAACGAACGTGCCGAGCCTTGAGCCTGGGCGTGCCAAGGGTGGATGTCTTGCTGCGAGGGCACATCATTCAGTTGGAGTGCTCGAGTGGGGGGGCAGGATCTCGCGGCACAACCGGTGCAAGGGGCTGAGCATTGTTCGGTGACGCATTTCGGCGCATGCTTATGTTGAGGCTGGGGGTGCTCGCATTGTGCTTGGCGTGCCAATGGCGGATGCTGCATTGCGAGGGCACATCATTAAGTTGTAGTGCTTGAGCGGTGGGGTGGAAGCTTGCGGCGCAACTGTGGCATGAGGCTTGAACTCCGTCGACGATGCATTTCGACGTGCGCTTGTGCTGAGGCTGGGGGCTTGCCATGCGCCTGGGCGTGTCGAGAGTGCATGCTGTATTGCGAGGGCACATCATTAAAGTTGTAGTGCTCGAGCGGTTTGGCAGAATCTTGCGGCACAACTGTGGCAAAGGGCAAGAACCTTGCCGAGGACGCATTACGGCGTACGCTTGTGTTGAGGCTGGGGGCTTGCCCTGTGCTCGGGCGTGCCAAAGGTGGATGCTTCACTACGAGGGCACATCATTAAGTTGAAGTGCTTGAGCGGTGGGGTGGAAGCTTGCGGCGCAACTATGGCATGAGGCTTGAACTCTGT
>CANTUR010001336.1:30000-35000 GCA_947683625.1 Mallotus nudiflorus | reverse complement strand
GGCGCGCATGGCCGAGGCTTCGCAGGCCCTCGGCCGAGATTCCTGGCATGCCTCGGCGCGCATGGCCGATCCTCGGCAGGCCCTCGGCCGAGAGTCCAGGCATGCCTCGGCGCGCATGGCCGAGCCTCGGCACGCCCTCGGCCGAGTGTCCCGGCATGCCTCGGCACGCATGGCCGAGGCCTCGGCACCCTCTCGGCCAAGAGTGCTGGCATGCCTCGGAGCGCATGGCCGAGGCCTCGGCCCCCTCTCGGCCGAGAGTCCTCGCATGCCTCGGCGCTCATGGCCGAGCCTCGGCAGGCCCTCGGACGAGATTCCTGGCATGCCTCGGCGCGCATGGCCGAGGCTCGGCAGGCCCTCGGCCGAGATGTCACGGGGTCAGAGTTTAGCGCAGGGACATTCCCCCGTGCGGCACCCCAGGCCTCCCGCAAACCCGAGGTTAAGCCTTTTCCATCTCCGATGCTCACTGGTTTCGCCCTCCCATGGGCTCATCAGGGGAGCGGGGACAGCTCCCGACCAGTGTGGTGCCTAATCAGCACGCCCATCCAAGGAAGGGACGACCGCTCGGCACGTACTCACACCCTTTTCGCTATCCCGCATCCCACATTAAGCACAACCAGCAAGCATCTCGCGCAGTCCTGCGTGTCACGACAAACAGCACGTGACATTCTCCCCCACTTGATTTCGCAACGTCCTCGTTGCGTGAGGAAGACTCCTGCCCCTTTCCTTTTAATTGCCCCGGATTTGTGTGCAATTCCCTGCCTGCTCGCCCTCTTCTTCACTGAGGCTGCGATCCACTTGCAACTACCCTCCGCTGCTCAGGGTGTGCCAGCGCAGATACGAGTGCTTGGCGAACTTTCACTGCGGCTTCCTGCCTACTCGTCCTCATCTCAATCTCTTTATAGAGGACCCACTTGCGAACACCCCTTTCCTTTCGGGTGCGAGCATCCTCGCTCATCACATCGACTCGCCAGCGTGGTAAAGAGCGCTTGGCAAACTCACAGCTAGCACACAACTGGCTCTGATACCATTTTGGCTTGTAAGAGTCCTTCTTCTTCAACTCAATCAAGGACTCGGCGGTTGCCATTGCGGTGGTGAGGTCTTGGACACCTCGCCTTTCTAGCTCCAATTGAGCCCATCGAGACAAACCATCGATGAAAGCATGGAATGCCTCTTTTTCTCCCAAGTCGGGGATCTCCAACATCAATTCGGAAAACTCCTTCACATATTCCCGAATATAGCCATCTCTATGTTGGAGTCGTCGAAGCTTAGACCTCGCCTCCTTTTCGGCATTGTCGGGATAGAATTGCTTCTTAAGCTCCCGCACAAATTCTTCCCATGTGTTAATGGTGCAAAGGCCCCTTCTCACATCCTCGCACCTACGTCTCCACCATACGGTAGCGACATCATTTAAGTAGAGAGATACGGATTTTACCTTGGTGGCTTCGTCCACAATGCCCACGGCGTCGAAGTATCTCTCCACATTCCATAAGAAGTTGTCGATCTCCCTCGCATTCCTAGCCCCGCTATAGGCCTTCGGTTTAGGAGCATCGACCTTGTGCACCGTTGTAACTTGCGCTCCCCCACCACTTGCCAACGCAGCCTTGCACAAGTTAAGCTCCACCTCGAGCTTCTCGATCTTGTCCATGCATTGGACAAGCAACTTCTTTAGAGCCTCATTGTCCCTCGACACATTGTCGGCAAGTGCGTTTAAGGCACCTTGCATCTCCCCACGAAGCTCTCCCTCGTCCTCCTTGGACTCTAGCTTCTCGATGCGATGGTCCATGTCTTCGACCCTATCAATCGTATCCCGCCAGTCGGACATGGTAGCCTCCACCTTGGCTAGCCTTTCCTCCAACGCGCCAACAACATCACGGGACTTATCCTTTCGGCCCCTTCCAGCATCCTTTCCGCCTTCCTTTCCTCCTTCCCTTGGAACGGTAGGAGGGGCGGAAGTGGATTGCTCACTCGCCTTAGTGGTTGTTGCTTGGTCACCAACCTTAGCCATAACCTCGTGCAAGATTTTCCCAAAGAGCTCGACCCGCTCTGATACCAACTGTCACGGGGTCAGAGTTTAGCGCAGGGACATTCCCCCGTGCGGCACCCCAGGCCTCCCGCAAACCCGAGGTTAAGCCTTTTCCATCTCCGATGCTCACTGGTTTCGCCCTCCCATGGGCTCATCAGGGGAGCGGGGACAGCTCCCGACCAGTGTGGTGCCTAATCAGCACGCCCATCCAAGGAAGGGACGACCGCTCGGCACGTACTCACACCCTTTTCGCTATCCCGCATCCCACATTAAGCACAACCAGCAAGCATCTCGCGCAGTCCTGCGTGTCACGACAAACAGCACGTGACAGAGAGTCCTGGCATGCCTCGGCGCGCATGGCCGAGCCTCGGCACGCCCTCGGCCGAGAGTCCTCGCATGCCTCGGCGTGCATGGCCGAGGCCTCGGCACGCCCTCGGCCGAGGCTGGGACGCCTCGGCTCGCCCATGGCCGAGTATCGTTGGAGGTTAATGGCATGGCTTTTGGAGGTTAATGGCATGCTCCCCGGGCGGATAGATGCCTATGCGGCACGGTCAAGGGGCACATGCTTTTGGCACGAGACATTACGTGCTTTTAGAGCGTTGAATATGGTTCGGGCTTGATTTTTGTTGCGGTAAGTTGGATGGGGTTGATCATCCTCGGTGCCACAACCCCGACAAGTATATCGGGCATCATTATATCGTATATGTTGTGACCCTTCCTCGCGTATGATGAAACCATTCACTATTTATTTGAAAATGGTACTTCTAAAGTTTCATTGGCAAGATGCCTTTATTCCGGTGGGACTGCATGCTTTTGCCACATAGCCATTTTGGCCGATTTTTCGGGAAGATTGAGCATATAGCCCAATCATCAAGCAAACATCGTGAAAATTAAAATATGGTCACACCATTAAATTTATCATATTTTTTTATGGCTATCCACAAGAAACGGTGATTTTTTGAGGTGTCCACTATTTTTTATGAATTTATCTATTTTCCGCATTAAAAAAATAAAAAAAAATAGTTATCGTGCTCAAAAAATTCTGAAATTTTTTCCTACAGCATATTTGATTATTCTTAACATATCTTCAGGAGATCTTTGTTATGGTGGGACTTCATATTTTTGCCACATTGGCATTTTGGCCGATTTTTCGGGAAGATTTAGCATGTAGCACAATCATCAAGAAAACATCATGAGAATTAAAATCTGGTCACACCATTAAATTTACCATATTTTTTTGGGGCTCTCCACAAAAAATGGTGATTTTTTGAGGTCTCCTCTATTTTTTATGAATTTCTCTATTTTCCGCATTAAAAAAATAAAAAAAAATATTTAACGTGCTCAAAAAATTCTGAAATTTTTTGCTAGAGTATATTGTATTATTCTTAACATATCTGCAAAAAATCATTTCAAAATTCCTTAAATTGAATTTTTTAGGGGGGGTGTGATGGGTGGAACATATTGATGTCTCCTCCTACCACAGCCCACTGTGCTCCTTATGCTCTTTAGGGGGGTGCAGCATACCTCAACCCCCCTGGGGGGGCTGGGGCGCCTAGGCAAGGGGGCATGCCTAGGCACTTGTGGGCTTCGGTGTGGCGCGGAAAACATCCCCCTACCCCCTCCGGTGCCCCGGTCGGATGTCGGAAGGACCCGGGCCATGGCGGGCCACCACGCCATGTCGCGGGCCCACTCGCTGCGGATTTTTTCCTGAGGTGGTGGCATGTTGCCCCGATTGTTGGGGGATGTTGAGGGGCCTCATCCGCTCACCGCGGTCGAACCCGAGGCAACTCTAACGATCGGGGTGGAGGATCGGTGGAGCGAGGCATTTCATGGTTGTGATCCAACGGCGTTGGGGCCCAACCCCGTGCTGGAGCGTGCTGATGGGCTGCTTGGGTAAGGCTTGAGCTCGGCATTCACGTGCTGTGTTTTTTCAATGCTCTTCGCCAAGCGTGGGCAGCCTTGATGCGTGCCGATGGACGGGGGAACGTCCCCTCCGAGGGCGGTGAGCATCCAAGGATGTGTGGCTGACGTTTTTGGGGACAAACCTCGTGCTGAAGTGTGCACAGGGGCTGCCGGTTTCGGGGTGGGCGCGAATGTCACCAGGCTGAGTAATCTACCTTCGTGTGATGTCCAGGTCCGAACGGTAGCTTTTGTATGTGGATGCATGGGGGGTGTCCCCTTGATCGGAGGCGCACAGCCGTTGATGTGCTTTGCGATGCGGGCTCTTGAGGGTTGATTACTGTGGCTTTGAGGTGCTAATGGTCGCTTTCTTGAGGTGTGGGCATGGTACCCTCGTGCTGTGCCGGCATGGATGGTTGGGGGCTTGCGGCATCTCGGGGCTCGGTGTGATGCTCTCGAGGGCCTTGCAACGAACGTGCCGAGCCTTGAGCCTGGGCGTGCCAAGGGTGGATGTCTTGCTGCGAGGGCACATCATTCAGTTGGAGTGCTCGAGTGGGGGGGCAGGATCTCGCGGCACAACCGGTGCAAGGGGCTGAGCATTGTTCGGTGACGCATTTCGGCGCATGCTTATGTTGAGGCTGGGGGTGCTCGCATTGTGCTTGGGCGTGCCAATGGCGGATGCTGCATTCCGAGGGCACATCATTAAGTTGTAGTGCTTGAGCGGTGGGGTGGAAGCTTGCGGCGCAACTGTGGCATGAGGCTTGAACTCCGTCGACGATGCATTTCGACGTGCGCTTGTGCTGAGGCTGGGGGCTTGCCATGCGCCTGGGCGTGTCGAGAGTGCATGCTGTATTGCGAGGGCACATCATTAAAGTTGTAGTGCTCGAGCGGTTTGGCAGAATCTTGCGGCACAACTGTGGCAAAGGGCAAGAACCTTGCCGAGGACGCATTACGGCGTACGCTTGTGTTGAGGCTGGGGGCTTGCCCTGTGCTCGGGCGTGCCAAAGGTGGATGCTTCACTACGAGGGCACATCATTAAGTTGAAGTGCTTGAGCGGTGGGGTGGAAGCTTGCGGCGC
>CANTUR010001336.1:15000-20000 GCA_947683625.1 Mallotus nudiflorus | reverse complement strand
TCGGCCAAGAGTGCTGGCATGCCTCGGAGCGCATGGCCGAGGCCTCGGCCCCCTCTCGGCCGAGAGTCCTCGCATGCCTCGGCGCTCATGGCCGAGCCTCGGCAGGCCCTCGGACGAGATTCCTGGCATGCCTCGGCGCGCATGGCCGAGGCTTCGCAGGCCCTCGGCCGAGACTCCTGGCATGCCTGGGCGCGCATGGCCGAGGCCTCGGCACCCTCTCGGCCAAGAGTCCTGGCATGCCTCGGAGCGCATGGGCGAGGCCTCGGCACCCTCTCGGCCGAGAGTCCTGGCATGCCTCGGCGCGCATGGCCGAGCCTCGGCAGGCCCTCGGCCGAGATTCCTGGCATGCCTCGGAGCGCATGGCCGAGGCTCGGCAGGCCCTCGGCCGAGAGTCCTGGCATGCCTCGGCGCTCATGGCCGAGCCTCGGCAGGCCCTCGGCCGAGATTCCTGGCATGCCTCGGCGCTCATGGCCGAGGCTCGGCAGGCCCTCGGCCGAGAGTCCTGGCATGCCTCGGCGCGCATGGCCGAGCCTCGGCAGGCCCTCGGCCGAGAGTCCTGGCATGCCTCGGCGCGCATGGCCGAGCCTCGGCACGCCCTCGGCCGAGAGTCCGGGCATGCCTCGGCGCGCATGGCCGAGGCCTCGGCACCCTCTCGGCCAAGAGTGCTGGCATGCCTCGGAGCGCATGGCCGAGGCCTCGGCCCCCTCTCGGCCGAGAGTCCTCGCATGCCTCGGCGCTCATGGCCGAGCCTCGGCAGGCCCTCGGACGAGATTCCTGGCATGCCTCGGCGCGCATGGCCGAGGCTTCGCAGGCCCTCGGCCGAGATTCCTGGCATGCCTCGGCGCGCATGGCCGATCCTCGGCAGGCCCTCGGCCGAGAGTCCAGGCATGCCTCGGCGCGCATGGCCGAGCCTCGGCACGCCCTCGGCCGAGTGTCCCGGCATGCCTCGGCACGCATGGCCGAGGCCTCGGCACCCTCTCGGCCAAGAGTGCTGGCATGCCTCGGAGCGCATGGCCGAGGCCTCGGCCCCCTCTCGGCCGAGAGTCCTCGCATGCCTCGGCGCTCATGGCCGAGCCTCGGCAGGCCCTCGGACGAGATTCCTGGCATGCCTCGGCGCGCATGGCCGAGGCTTCGCAGGCCCTCGGCCGAGACTCCTGGCATGCCTGGGCGCGCATGGCCGAGGCCTCGGCACCCTCTCGGCCAAGAGTCCTGGCATGCCTCGGAGCGCATGGGCGAGGCCTCGGCACCCTCTCGGCCGAGAGTCCTGGCATGCCTCGGCGCGCATGGCCGAGCCTCGGCAGGCCCTCGGCCGAGATTCCTGGCATGCCTCGGAGCGCATGGCCGAGGCTCGGCAGGCCCTCGGCCGAGAGTCCTGGCATGCCTCGGCGCTCATGGCCGAGCCTCGGCAGGCCCTCGGCCGAGATTCCTGGCATGCCTCGGCGCTCATGGCCGAGGCTCGGCAGGCCCTCGGCCGAGAGTCCTGGCATGCCTCGGCGCGCATGGCCGAGCCTCGGCAGGCCCTCGGCCGAGAGTCCTGGCATGCCTCGGCGCGCATGGCCGAGCCTCGGCACGCCCTCGGCCGAGAGTCCGGGCATGCCTCGGCGCGCATGGCCGAGGCCTCGGCACCCTCTCGGCCAAGAGTGCTGGCATGCCTCGGAGCGCATGGCCGAGGCCTCGGCCCCCTCTCGGCCGAGAGTCCTCGCATGCCTCGGCGCTCATGGCCGAGCCTCGGCAGGCCCTCGGACGAGATTCCTGGCATGCCTCGGCGCGCATGGCCGAGGCTTCGCAGGCCCTCGGCCGAGATTCCTGGCATGCCTCGGCGCGCATGGCCGATCCTCGGCAGGCCCTCGGCCGAGAGTCCAGGCATGCCTCGGCGCGCATGGCCGAGCCTCGGCACGCCCTCGGCCGAGTGTCCCGGCATGCCTCGGCACGCATGGCCGAGGCCTCGGCACCCTCTCGGCCAAGAGTGCTGGCATGCCTCGGAGCGCATGGCCGAGGCCTCGGCCCCCTGTCGGCCGAGAGTCCTCGCATGCCTCGGCGCTCATGGCCGAGCCTCGGCAGGCCCTCGGACGAGATTCCTGGCATGCCTCGGCGCGCATGGCCGAGGCTCGGCAGGCCCTCGGCCGAGAGTCCTGGCATGCCTCGGCGCGCATGGCCGAGCCTCGGCACGCCCTCGGCCGAGAGTCCTCGCATGCCTCGGCGTGCATGGCCGAGGCCTCGGCACGCCCTCGGCCGAGGCTGGGACGCCTCGGCTCGCCCATGGCCGAGTATCGTTGGAGGTTAATGGCATGGCTTTTGGAGGTTAATGGCATGCTCCCCGGGCGGATAGATGCCTATGCGGCACGGTCAAGGGGCACATGCTTTTGGCACGAGACATTACGTGCTTTTAGAGCGTTGAATATGGTTCGGGCTTGATTTTTGTTGCGGTAAGTTGGATGGGGTTGATCATCCTCGGTGCCACAACCCCGACAAGTATATCGGGCATCATTATATCGTATATGTTGTGACCCTTCCTCGCGTATGATGAAACCATTCACTATTTATTTGAAAATGGTACTTCTAAAGTTTCATTGGCAAGATGCCTTTATTCCGGTGGGACTGCATGCTTTTGCCACATAGCCATTTTGGCCGATTTTTCGGGAAGATTGAGCATATAGCCCAATCATCAAGCAAACATCGTGAAAATTAAAATATGGTCACACCATTAAATTTATCATATTTTTTTATGGCTATCCACAAGAAACGGTGATTTTTTGAGGTGTCCACTATTTTTTATGAATTTATCTATTTTCCGCATTAAAAAAATAAAAAAAAATAGTTATCGTGCTCAAAAAATTCTGAAATTTTTTCCTACAGCATATTTGATTATTCTTAACATATCTTCAGGAGATCTTTGTTATGGTGGGACTTCATATTTTTGCCACATTGGCATTTTGGCCGATTTTTCGGGAAGATTTAGCATGTAGCACAATCATCAAGAAAACATCATGAGAATTAAAATCTGGTCACACCATTAAATTTACCATATTTTTTTGGGGCTCTCCACAAAAAATGGTGATTTTTTGAGGTCTCCTCTATTTTTTATGAATTTCTCTATTTTCCGCATTAAAAAAATAAAAAAAAATATTTAACGTGCTCAAAAAATTCTGAAATTTTTTGCTAGAGTATATTGTATTATTCTTAACATATCTGCAAAAAATCATTTCAAAATTTTTTAAATTGAATTTTTTAGGGGGGGTGTGATGGGTGGAACATATTGATGTCTCCTCCTACCACAGCCCACTGTGCTCCTTATGCTCTTTAGGGGGGTGCAGCATACCTCAACCCCCCTGGGGGGGCTGGGGCGCCTAGGCAAGGGGGCATGCCTAGGCACTTGTGGGCTTCGGTGTGGCGCGGAAAACATCCCCCTACCCCCTCCGGTGCCCCGGTCGGATGTCGGAAGGACCCGGGCCATGGCGGGCCACCACGCCATGTCGCGGGCCCACTCGCTGCGGATTTTTTCCTGAGGTGGTGGCATGTTGCCCCGATTGTTGGGGGATGTTGAGGGGCCTCATCCGCTCACCGCGGTCGAACCCGAGGCAACTCTAACGATCGGGGTGGAGGATCGGTGGAGCGAGGCATTTCATGGTTGTGATCCAACGGCGTTGGGGCCCAACCCCGTGCTGGAGCGTGCTGATGGGCTGCTTGGGTAAGGCTTGAGCTCGGCATTCACGTGCTGTGTTTTTTCAATGCTCTTCGCCAAGCGTGGGCAGCCTCGATGCGTGCCGATGGACGGGGGAACGTCCCCTCCGAGGGCGGTGAGCATCCAAGGATGTGTGGCTGACGTTTTTGGGGACAAACCTCGTGCTGAAGTGTGCACAGGGGCTGCCGGTTTCGGGGTGGGCGCGAATGTCACCAGGCTGAGTAATCTACCTTCGTGTGATGTCCAGGTCCGAACGGTAGCTTTTGTATGTGGATGCATGGGGGGTGTCCCCTTGATCGGAGGCGCACAGCCGTTGATGTGCTTTGCGATGCGGGCTCTTGAGGGTTGATTACTGTGGCTTTGAGGTGCTAATGGTCGCTTTCTTGAGGTGTGGGCATGGTACCCTCGTGCTGTGCCGGCATGGATGGTTGGGGGCTTGCGGCATCTCGGGGCTCGGTGTGATGCTCTCGAGGGCCTTGCAACGAACGTGCCGAGCCTTGAGCCTGGGCGTGCCAAGGGTGGATGTCTTGCTGCGAGGGCACATCATTCAGTTGGAGTGCTCGAGTGGGGGGGCAGGATCTCGCGGCACAACCGGTGCAAGGGGCTGAGCATTGTTCGGTGACGCATTTCGGCGCATGCTTATGTTGAGGCTGGGGGTGCTCGCATTGTGCTTGGGCGTGCCAATGGCGGATGCTGCATTGCGAGGGCACATCATTAAGTTGTAGTGCTTGAGCGGTGGGGTGGAAGCTTGCGGCGCAACTGTGGCATGAGGCTTGAACTCCGTCGACGATGCATTTCGACGTGCGCTTGTGCTGAGGCTGGGGGCTTGCCATGCGCCTGGGCGTGTCGAGAGTGCATGCTGTATTGCGAGGGCACATCATTAAAGTTGTAGTGCTCGAGCGGTTTGGCAGAATCTTGCGGCACAACTGTGGCAAAGGGCAAGAACCTTGCCGAGGACGCATTACGGCGTACGCTTGTGTTGAGGCTGGGGGCTTGCCCTGTGCTCGGGCGTGCCAAAGGTGGATGCTTCACTACGAGGGCACATCATTAAGTTGAAGTGCTTGAGCGGTGGGGTGGAAGCTTGCGGCGCAACTATGGCATGAGGCTTGAACTCTGTCGACGATGCATTTGGGCGTGCGCTTATGCTGAGGCTGGGGGCTTGCCATGCGCCTGGGCGTGTCAAGAGTGCATGCTGTATTGCGAGGGCACATCATTAAGTTTGTAGTGCTCGAGCGGTTTGGCAGAATCTTGCGGCACAACTGTGGCAAAGGGCAAGAACCTTGCCGACGACGCATCGTGGCGTATGCTTATGTTGAGG
>CANTUR010001336.1:2500-5000 GCA_947683625.1 Mallotus nudiflorus | reverse complement strand
CATGGCTTTTGGAGGTTAATGGCATGCTCCCCGGGCGGATAGATGCCTATGCGGCACGGTCAAGGGGCACATGCTTTTGGCACGAGACATTACGTGCTTTTAGAGCGTTGAATATGGTTCGGGGCTTGATTTTTTGTTGCGGTAAGTTGGATGGGGTTGATCATCCTCGGTGCCACAACCCCGACAAGTATATCGGGCATCATTATATCGTATATGTTGTGACCCTTCCTCGCGTATGATGAAACCATTCACTATTTATTTGAAAATGGTACTTCTAAAGTTTCATTGGCAAGATGCCTTTATTCCGGTGGGACTGCATGCTTTTGCCACATAGCCATTTTGGCCGATTTTTCGGGAAGATTGAGCATATAGCCCAATCATCAAGCAAACATCGTGAAAATTAAAATATGGTCACACCATTAAATTTATCATATTTTTTTAAGGCTATCCACAAGAAACGTGATTTTTTGAGGTGTCCACTATTTTTTATGAATTTATCTATTTTCCGCATTAAAAAAATAAAAAAAAAATAGTTATCGTGCTCAAAAAATTCTGAAATTTTTTCCTACAGCATATTTGATTATTCTTAACATATCTTCAGGAGATCTTTGTTATGGTGGGACTTCATATTTTTGCCACATTGGCATTTTGGCCGATTTTTCGGGAAGATTTAGCATGTAGCACAATCATCAAGAAAACATCATGAGAATTAAAATCTGGTCACACCATTAAATTTACCATATTTTTTTGGGGCTCTCCACAAAAAATGGTGATTTTTTTGAGGTCTCCTCTATTTTTTATGAATTTCTCTATTTTCCGCATTAAAAAAAATAAAAAAAAATATTTAACGTGCTCAAAAAAATTCTGAAATTTTTTGCTAGAGTATATTGTATTATTCTTAACATATCTGCAAAAAATCATTTCAAAATTCCTTAAATTGAATTTTTTAGGGGGGGTGTGATGGGTGGAACATATTGATGTCTCCTCCTACCACAGCCCACTGTGCTCCTTATGCTCTTTAGGGGGGTGCAGCATACCTCAACCCCCCTGGGGGGGCTGGGGCGCCTAGGCAAGGGGGCATGCCTAGGCACTTGTGGGCTTCGGTGTGGCGCGGAAAACATCCCCCTACCCCCTCCGGTGCCCCGGTCGGATGTCGGAAGGACCCGGGCCATGGCGGGCCACCCACGCCATGTCGCGGGGCCCACTCGCTGCGGATTTTTTCCTGAGGTGGTGGCATGTTGCCCCGATTGTTGGGGGATGTTGAGGGGCCTCATCCGCTCACCGCGGTCGAACCCCGAGGCAACTCTAACGATCGGGGTGGAGGATCGGTGGAGCGAGGCATTTCATGGTTGTGATCCAACGGCGTTGGGGCCCAACCCCCGTGCTGGAGCGTGCTGATGGGCTGCTTGGGTAAGGCTTGAGCTCGGCATTCACGTGCTGTGTTTTTTCAATGCTCTTCGCCAAGCGTGGCAGCCTCGATGCGTGCCGATGGACGGGGGAACGTCCCCTCCGAGGGGCGGTGAGCATCCAAGGATGTGTGGCTGACGTTTTTGGGGGACAAACCTCGTGCTGAAGTGTGCACAGGGGCTGCCGGTTTCGGGGTGGGCGCGAATGTCACCAGGCTGAGTAATCTACCTTCGTGTGATGTCCAGGTCCGAACGGTAGCTTTTGTATGTGGATGCATGGGGGGTGTCCCCTTGATCGGAGGCGCACAGCCGTTGATGTGCTTTGCGATGCGGGCTCTTGAGGGTTGATTACTGTGGCTTTGAGGTGCTAATGGTCGCTTTCTTGAGGTGTGGGCATGGTACCCCTCGTGCTGTGCCGGCATGGATGGTTGGGGGCTTGCGGCATCTCGGGGCTCGGTGTGATGCTCTCGAGGGCCTTGCAACGAACGTGCCGAGCCTTGAGCCTGGGCGTGCCAAGGGTGGATGTCTTGCTGCGAGGGCACATCATTCAGTTGGAGTGCTCGAGTGGGGGGGCAGGATCTCGCGGCACAACCGGTGCAAGGGGCTGAGCATTGTTCGGTGACGCATTTCGGCGCATGCTTATGTTGAGGCTGGGGGTGCTCGCATTGTGCTTGGGGCGTGCCAATGGCGGATGCTGCATTGCGAGGGCACATCATTAAGTTGTAGTGCTTGAGCGTGGGGTGGAAGCTTGCGGCGCAACTGTGGCATGAGGCTTGAACTCCGTCGACGATGCATTTCGACGTGCGCTTGTGCTGAGGGCTGGGGGCTTGCCATGCGCCTGGGCGTGTCGAGAGTGCATGCTGTATTGCGAGGGCACATCATTAAAGTTGTAGTGCTCGAGCGGTTTGGCAGAATCTTGCGGCACAACTGTGGCAAAGGGCAAGAACCTTGCCGAGGACGCATTACGGCGTACGCTTGTGTTGAGGCTGGGGGCTTGCCCTGTGCTCGGGCGTGCCAAAGGTGGATGCTTCACTACGAGGGGCACATCATTAAGTTGAAGTGCTTGAGCGGTGGGGTGGAAGCTTGCGGCGCAA
>CANTUR010001335.1:0-282092 GCA_947683625.1 Mallotus nudiflorus | reverse complement strand
TATTAAAATACGGAAATAGAATTAGGGTTCGACTGGATATCACGTTTTACGAGAATTCTACCGGAAATCCGGCAGAACCTCCCCTGTAAAACGGACATCTCTCTACTCAAAAGAGTAGAGCCGACCCTGCAAAGAAAATACACTTCAAAAATAAATACCACAATCAATCACAACCCCTCGGTCGGACTCCAGACTACAATCTGTCGACCGGGGTCCACAAACACAGAATATATTCCAGATACAACAAAAATATCCTTAAATCACAAAAATACATTTCATACGTAGAAATTACATAATAAATCTTGAAACACTGTAAAAACCGATTAAAACTCATTTTATTAGAAAAATCGTATATTATATATATAATTGAAAATAATTCCCGGAAAATAGTTTTAATTAGTTAAAAATACTAGATATTTTGTAGAAATCATTTTTATACCTTAAATAAATATTAAAACCAATTAAATTACATTTTTAGACAATTTAGGGTAAAATTACCAAAATACCCCTATATATATATATATACCTAAATTACTTCAAAAATTCACCAAAAATCATACAATTATCCAAAATTAATTTTATCAACATATTTATCAATAATATCAATAATTAAACTTAATTAACCAATTAAATTCAAATAAAAACACAATTAACTTAATTTTACAAAATCACCTAAACTTCAATAATTAAAAATAAATACTTAGAAATTCATAAAAATTCCAAATAAATTTCTATAATTCATTTCAACACCTAATTCAACCATAAACTCCAATTTCATAATTTAAATAATTAATTTCCGAAAATTAGAAAATAATATTAAAATATTCAAAAATACCCAAAAATCCAAACAATCTCCAAAAATTCTGTAAAAATTCATACATGAAGATTAAACTACCAGGAACAACATTTGTGAAGGAAGTTTCCATGAATCATCCAAATCGAAGCTTAAAAAAATCGAAAACTCAAAGAGGCCGAAAACTTCAAATCAAAACCTAAGCAATTCTAGACCATTTTAGCTCAAACCAAAGCTAGAATAACACTCACCGGAGCTCAAGGAGAAGATAGAGACCAGCGGTGTCGAAAATGGTGGCCGGAGGAGGGAGAAACGACGGTGAGAAGAAATGGTGGTCCGGCGCCCGCGCGGGAGAAGAAAGAAGAAGAAGAAGAAAAAGAAAAAGAAAGAAAAAGGAAAGAGAAAGAAAAAGAAAAAGAAAGAAAAAGGAAAAGAAAAAAAAAAGAAAAAAGAAAAAAAATAAAGTAAATTAAAATAATTAAATATTAATAAATAATTAATAATAAAATAATAAATAAAATAATCAAATAATAATAAATAAATAATAAAATATTAGGGTAATAATAAACCCTAATTAAATAAATATACACACACAGGCTTTATTTAATAATTTAAAAATATGTATGAGTTCATGCAAACCCGTAAATACATTTAAAATAATTTATAATACATTGTTTACGTGGAAATTTCCCCGAAAATGAAAGTCCCGGGAAAATTTTACGTAAAACACTGTATATAAAACACAGTAATTAAAATAGGTTTAAAATACATATTAACTCATAAAAATATCGTATAATGCATAAAAATTATTGACACTGTATATCCCGGTACAGTGTAAAAATATTTTTAAAAAACACGGGATATTACAGTCTTCCCCCCTTACAAGAATTCGTCCCCGAATTCCAAAAACAAGATTACAGAATCAGGAAGGAAAGAGATACGGGTAAGAAGCTCGCATCTCAGCTTCAGTCTCCCACGTATGCTCTTCAACTCTATCGCTACGCCACAAAACCTTGACCATCGGAATCTGCTTCGATCGCAACTGTCGAACTTGAAAATCTACGATCGCCACAGGTTCTTCCACAAACGACAAATCTTCACTCACTTCCACACTGTCAGGTTGCAACACGTGTGAAGGATCTGAGATATACTTCCTCAACATCGAGATATGAAATACTGGATGCACCTGTGACATACTCGGAGGCAAATCCAACAAATATGCAACAGTGCCAACTCTCTCCAGAATCTCAAACGGTCCAATATATCTCGGTGCTAACTTACCCTTCCTGCCAAATCTCATCACACCCTTCATCGGAGATACTTTCAGAAAAATGAAATCTCCAACCTGAAACTCCACATCTCTGCGCCTAGGATCCGCATAACTCTTCTGTCTACTAACTGCGGTCTCTAACCTGCGCTTGATCACGGCGACTTTCTCTGCAGCATCCTGAACCATCTCTGGTCCAGTCAAAGCTCTCTCACCAATCTCATCCCAACTCAACGGGGATCTACACTTCCTTCCATACAATGCCTCATATGGTGCCATACCAATACTGCTATGGTAGCTGTTATTATATGCAAACTCAACAAGCGATAAATGATCATCCCAGCTACCTCCCAAATCCAGGACACACATCCTCAACATATCTTCCAGTGTCTGGATCGTCCTCTCAGACTGACCATCTGTCTGAGGATGAAAAGCAGTACTGAAATCCAACCTAGTGCCCATCGCTTCCTACAACTTCTGCCAAAAACGAGAAGTAAACACCGAACCTCTGTCTGACACAATGGACACAGGTACTCCATGAAGGCATACAATATGCTTCACGTACAACTTCGCCAATCTAGCAACTGAATATGTGGCTTTCATAGGCAAGAAATGTGCAGACTTCGTCAATCTGTCTACAATCACCCAGATGGAATCGTATCCATCCTTCGAACGAGGTAAACCGACCACAAAATCCATAGCTATCCTTTCCCACTTCCACTCGGGAATAGGAAGAGGCTGAAGCTTCCCAGAAGGCTTCTGATGTTCGGCTTTCACTTGCTGACACGTCAAGCACTTAGCAACATAATCAGCAACATCCTTCTTCAATCCATCCCACCAGTATAGATCTCTGATACTGTGGTACATCTTAGTAACACCAGGATGAACGCTGTAGGCTGTAGAATGTGCTTCCTCTAGGATCTCTTCTCTCAAATCATCCACATCAGGAACACACAATCTACCACTGATCCATAACACACCATCATCATCGAGTGTGAAATCAGTGAACTTCCCTGCTCTGACATTCTCTGCAAGCTCTTCCAGAATAGGATCTCGGCTCTGAGCTGCTTTAATCTTATCCCTTAGTACAGATCGTACTTTAAACTGAGCTAACAGTCCACCTGATCTACTAATCTTCATCATCAGACCTTGATCCACCATCAGATGCAATTCCTGGATCAATGGTCTCCTCTCCACACCGATGTGAGCAAGACTACCTGAGGACTTCCTACTCAAGGCATCTGCTACCACATTAGCTTTACCCGGATGGTAAAGAATCTCACAATCATAATCCTTCAACAGTTCCAACCATCTTCTCTGCCTCAAATTCAAATCTCACTGCTGGAAAATGTACTTAAGGCTCTTGTGATCAGTAAATATCTCACAAGTCACCCCGTACAAATAATGTCTCCAAATCTTTAAAGCAAAGATCACTGCAGCCATCTCAAGATCATGTGTGGGATAGTTCTGCTCATGCTTCTTCAACTGCCTCGAAGCATAGGCTATCACCCTTCCATTCTGCATCAACACACAACCAAGACCAATTCTAGAGGCATCACAGTAAACTGTGAACTTATCCACACTATTAGGCAAAGCTAATACTGGCGCTGTGGTCAACTTCTCCTTCAACAACTGAAAACTATTCTCACAAGCTTCTGACCACTCAAATCTAACATTCTTCTGAGTCAAGCGAGTCATAGGGGCTGCTATCCTGGAAAAATCCTGTACAAACCGCCTATAATACCCGGCTAAACCCAGAAAACTCCGAATCTCAGTAACTGAAGTAGGTCTAGGCCACTCAGATACTGCTTCAATCTTCTGTGGATCAACCTGAATACCTTCTTTAGAACTACGTGTCCAAGAAAAGAAACACTCTCCATCCAGAAATCACACTTCGAGAATTTAGCATAAAGCTGATGATCTCTCAGTGTCTGTAGTACAATCCTCAAGTGATATACGTGCTCCTCCATACTCCTCGAATATACTAGTATATCATCAATGAAGACTACCACAAACTGATCCACATACGGTCGGAATACTCTATTCATCAGGTCCATAAAAGCTGCTGGTGCATTAGTCAAACCAAAAGACATCACCAGAAACTCATAATGACCATAACGAGTGCGGAATGCTGTCTTAGGAATATCAGCTTCACTAATCCGCAGCTGATGATAACCCGACCTCAAGTCAACCTTAGAAAAGAATTGTGCACCCTGGAGCTGATCAAACAAATCATCTATCCTCGGGAGAGGATACTTGTTCTTCACTGTCACCTTATTAAGCTCTCTGTAGTCAATGCACAGTCTCAGGGTACCATCCTTCTTCTTCACAAACAAGACTGGTGCACCCCAAGGAGAAACACTAGGTCTGATGAAACCTTTATCCAACAACTCTTGCAACTGCTCCTTCAATTCTCTCAACTCTACAGGAGCCATATGATAGGGTGGCATAGATATAGGAGTAGTACCTGGAACCACATCTATACAGAACTCAATCTCTCTATGAGGTGGTAAACCTGGCAACTCCTCGGGAAAAACATCAGGAAACTCACAAGCAACCGGAACATCTGTGAGTGACAACTTCTCCACTGACGTATCCCTAACCAATGCCAAAAACCCCTGACAACCTTTCCTCAACAACTTCCTAGCTGATATAGCAGAAATAAGATTCTGAGGTGCTGAACTCCTGTCACCAACAAACTTAAATTCTACTTCACCAGGAATTCTAAAAGTCACCTCCTTATTCCTGCAATCAACCACGGCAAAGTGCTGAGACAACCAATCCATTCCCAAAATAACATCAAACTCCATCACATCCAACAAAATCAAATCAGCGGATAATTCTCTATCTCCCACGAGAACTGGACAACCAGAAAGAACAATATCGGCGTCCAAAGAATCACTCAGAGGAGTGGCAACAGACAAAGGAAAAGCCATCCTCAAAGCTTGCCAACAAGATTTAGAAGCAAAAATAGGAGAAACAAACGAATGCGTGGCACCCGGATCAAACAAAACCAAAGCATCCAGGAAACAAACAGAAAGAATACCTGCCACGACTGCATTAGATGCCTGAGCATCCTGCTGAGTCAGATGAAAAACTCTGGCCTGACCTCGACCTCCCTGCTGACTGGTAGAAGCCTGGCCAACACCTCGGGTACCTCCTCTCGTACCTCTACCACGACTCTGCTGTGGAACAAACTGAGTAGAACTCTGATGCTGAGCTGGTGGTAACTGAAATGGCACGGGTGCTGCACTAGCAATCGACTGCTGTGGGAATCGCGGAATCTGCTGCTGCTGATATCCGGAATAAGGACACGATCTGGCAAAATGTCCTGTCTGCCCGCATCTGAAACATGTCAACGGTGTCAGATAACACGGTCCCTGATGGACTCTACCACAAGTCTGACAAACACTGGCCGCTGATCCAGAACTACGACCATTGCTGCTGCTCAAAGCACCAGATCCAAATCTAAACGATCTACGCTGACCTCCACGACCATGTCTACTGCTCCGATGCACTCGCTGCTGCTGTCTCTGACTCTGCTGAGTCGAACCTCGCTGCTGACTACTCGAACCAACATGAAAACTCGAATATGGAGTAGCCTGCGATCCACTCGACTGAACTCCCAACTGGTAATAATCAGGCATCGCTCCCTGCCTAACTAACCTCAGCTCGATCTCCTTAGCTAGCTCAATCACCGACTCGAGAGTAAGACCTGCTGTAGGCATACCAGCAAAAGCTGAACCCAAACAGGGGCCATGACCGGCGCTAGGGAACGGGAATTCTTTCGAATCCGGAACCCGTAGCAAGCCTAAAAATAAAATAAATATGCAATAATAACCATAAAAATATAATATGCAGCGGAAAATAAAAATCATAAATATTACAATATCATCCATATCAACTGGATTCAATTCAAAACTCATCACATCACATATATAATCTCATAAATGTATAATCTTTAATACAAATCCAGTTTTACTATAATACATCTCTTTAAAACAAATACTTTATTTCACAACCACTGAAAATCACAACTACAGAAAATCACAACTACTGCAGTGTCTAGATAAAATAAATAAGACTCAAGTATATAATTTATATAAAGAAGCCGGGGCGGAAGAAATCCGGCGTATCGACCTGCTACTGAGGTCTGAGGAAGTTGACTCTCCTGAAAAATAGTCAACGGAGGGGAGTCAGACGTCACTGAGTGAATTACTATAGTATATATACATACACTCTGAAAATCAACTTTTATGAAGGATCACATAGAACCCTAGAATATCGCAACCTCAGAAAATAGTGTTAAACAACACTCTAGCCATACAGGCTCACTGATTCCAAATATATCCACTTAATCCATATGGACAGTAGACTGGCCCCGAGACACTAAGTCAACCGAGCTCCAGCAGTCTGACTGCCAGTGTGATTGGCCCCGAGACACTTGGTCAACCGAGCTCCAGCAATCACAGCCCAAACCACATCTCATATATCGATAATCATAATCAAATCGATATCCACAAATAGTCAGTAATAAAGCCTAAATACTATAGGCGTACCGGTACGTACTCGGTCCTAGTGCTGCCCACTAGGTAGCACGTTCTATTGATATCCTTCATTCTTAAATATAAAACATTCATTCACAAAAATAAATGATGCATGGATATACATGAAATAGCAATATAAACCATATATATACCGAAAATATACCGAACATAAACCAGGTATATTTTGAGTATATATATGTCAAATAAATTCAATCAAATCATGAATTAAACTAAAAATATATTTAAAAACATTTTAAATATATTTTATTAATAAAACATGTATATAATTTATTATATACCAAAAACATACTTGAATATAAATCATATTATTTATGCATATTTAGTCAAAATAAAACATGCATTTTCTAAATCATGCATCCTAAGCATATATATATAATATAGTAACTCACCTAATGCGCTCCTCGAGACAGGTCCGACGGGCCTGGTCCACTAACCCTCGGTCTCGGCGCAACTAAACAAGAAATAATTAATCGACATCAGAATAACCCTAACAGAATCCTAGAATTCAATCTAGAGTATTAAAATACGGAAATAGAATTAGGGTTCGACTGGATATCACGTTTTACGAGAATTCTACCGGAAATCCGGCAGAACCTCCCCTGTAAAACGGACATCTCTCTACTCAAAAGAGTAGAGCCGACCCTGCAAAGAAAATACACTTCAAAAATAAATACCACAATCAATCACAACCCCTCGGTCGGACTCCAGACTACAATTTGTCGATCGGGGTCCACAAACACAGAATTTATTCCAGATACAACAAAAATATCCTTAAATCACAAAAATACATTTCATACGTAGAAATTACATAATAAATCTTGAAACACTGTAAAAACCGATTAAAACTCATTTTATTAGAAAAACCGTATATTATATATATAATTGAAAATAATTCCCGGAAAATAGTTTTAATTAGTTAAAAATACTAGATATTTTGTAGAAATCATTTTTATACCTTAAATAAATATTAAAACCAATTAAATTACATTTTTAGACAATTTAGGGTAAAATTACCAAAATACCCCTATATATATATATATACCTAAATTACTTCAAAAATTCACCAAAAATCATACAATTATCCAAAATTAATTTTATCAACATATTTATCAATAATATCAATAATTAAACTCAATTAACCAATTAAATTCAAATAAAAACACAATTAACTTAATTTTACAAAATCACCTAAACTTCAATAATTAAAAATAAATACTTAGAAATTCATAAAAATTCCAAATAAATTTCTATAATTCATTTCAACACCTAATTCAACCATAAACTCCAATTTCATAATTTAAATAATTAATTTCCGAAAATTAGAAAATAATATTAAAATATTCAAAAATACCCAAAAATCCAAACAATCTCCAAAAATTCTGTAAAAATTCATACATGAAGATTAAACTACCAGGAACAACATTTGTGAAGGAAGTTTCCATGAATCATCCAAATTGAAGCTCAAAAAAATCGAAAACTCAAAGAGGCTGAAAACTTCAAATCAAAACCTAAGCAATTCTAGACCATTTTAGCTCAAACCAAAGTTAGAATAACACTCACCGAAGCTCAAGGAGAAGATAGAGACCGGCGGTGTCGAAAACGGTGGCCGGAGGAGGGAGAAACGACGGTGAGAAGAAATGGTGGTCCGGCGCCCGCGCGGGAGAAGAAAGAAGAAGAAGAAGAAAAAGAAAAAGAAAGAAAAAGGAAAGAGAAAGAAAAAGAAAAAGAAAGAAAAAGGAAAAGAAAAAAAAAAGAAAAAAGAAAAAAAATAAAGTAAATTAAAATAATTAAATATTAATAAATAATTAATAATAAAATAATAAATTTTAATAATTTAATAATAAATAAAATAATCAAATAATAATAAATAAATAATAAAATATTAGGGTAATAATAAACCCTAATTAAATAAATATACACACACAGGCTTTATTTAATAATTTAAAAATATGTATGAGTTCATGCAAACCCGTAAATACATTTAAAATAATTTATAATACATTGTTTACGTGGAAATTTCCCCGAAAATGAAAGTCCCGGGAAAATTTTACGTAAAACACTGTATATAAAACACAGTAATTAAAATAGGTTTAAAATACATATTAACTCATAAAAATATCGTATAATGCATAAAAATTATTGACACTGTATATCCCGGTACAATGTAAAAATATTTTTAAAAAACACGGGATATTACAGCCTAATTTTAACGTGTTGTTGCGTAACAGTCCTAGTGGTGGCACGTTCTATGACAACCCTCCAAAACATTTATCATGAGTAGAATGATCAAATTTATATTAAAATATGCAACATCCATTGATAACAATTAGTAATCTCATTTTTATATATGAAAACATATATACTCAATAATAATAATAAAGAACATTTAATGCGATATAGCATAATTAATAACAAAATTCATAATTATTCAAAATATGGATGCTCACAATATATTTTCTACTTGTAATGTATACATATAATAATAAAGCACAATTCAAGTGTGCTCCTCTACCCTAGCTCTGTATGATAGGCTTAGCTCATGAAGCAACTAAGGAAAATAATAAATTAGAATCAAAATCCTAATTTTATACTTTTAGAATTTCTAAAGAACGACTCAATCTAAGACATGACTTGACAAAATAAAAAACTTAAGACCAACCCGATGTCACATTTTATGAGAATTCTATCAAAAATTTGGTAAGGTCTCCTTTGTAAAATGGACTTCTCTACTAAAAGTAGAGCCAATCCTACATGCAAACACGCTTCAAATATACACAAATCTTAACTTCTCAGGTTGGGCCCTGCGAACTACAATTATTGTCTAACGGAGAACCAACATAATCAAAATCAATAAAACAATAATAAATACCAATAATTTACCAAAACTCCTAAAAATCATAAAATACCATAATTCAATTTATTTTAATTAATAAAAACATCAAAGATATTTATTTTCAAAATAAATAATATAATTGCAAATATAATTAAATAATATTAATAAAATACATTTTTCAAATATTCAAAATTGAATAGCATAAATTATCAATAATTGTTTAAATTGTCCAAGTATATAATAAAAATAACTAAAAGTCCATTTAATTATAAAATAATAAATAAAACTATTATTCAAATATATTACCAAAAATTATTATTAATTAGTTAAAAATAGTAAATAATTAATAAAAATTATTTTAATACTATTTATTACGGAAAACTTATCCAAAACATAATAATTAACAATAATTTCAATTAAAATATAAAACTTACTAAATTTTCCAAAAACCTAATTTTTATTTAAACATTTGAAAATTCATAATAAAAATTCGGTATGCAATTTCAACAAACTTTCCTCACAAAATATGCTTAAAATAATTAGTAGAATTTATTCAAAATAAAAAATATTTTTAGCTGGCAGTAGTACCTATGAATAGTAACTGAGCTCAGAATTGTGTCAAAATTGCAACTATTTCCAAAATCGAATTCAAATACTTACAACTTCAGTTTTAATATTTTAAAATTAATTTAACATGAATCAAACTAATTTAATACAAAATCAATAAATGAAACTAAGTGTCACGACCCAAAACAAGGGCCATGACCGGCGCTAGGGAACGGGAATTCTTTCGAATCCGGAATCCGTAGCAAGCCTAAAAATAAAATAAAAAATGCAATAGTAACAACAATATATATTGCAGCGGAAATAAAAATCATAAATATTATAATAGCATTTCCACCAACTAGATTTAAATCAAATACTCATCATTACATATATATAAATCTTAATACAAATCCAGTTCAAATATATAATACAACATCTCTTTAAATATTTAATGACTACTGCAGTGTCTAGATAAAATAAAACCCAAGACTCAGAGAAGCAGTTTACACAAAGAAGCCGGGGGGGAAGAAATCCGGCGTACAGGCCTGCTACTCAGGTCTGAAGACGATGACTCTCCTGAAAAATAGTCAACGGAGGGGAGTCAGACCTCACTGAGTGAATTACTATAATATATAGACATGCATACTAAATGAAAATGCATACAGTCAATAGTATATATATAATATGTATACATACAGGAAAATACACACAGATGTTGTAAAATCATTTTATATATATTTTTATTGAAAATCACAGTTTATGAAGGATCACATAGAACCCTAGAATATCGCAACCTCAAAAACAGTGTTAAACAACACTCTAGCCATACAGGCTCACTTATTCCAAATATATCCACTTAATCCATTTAGACAGTAGACTGGCCCCGAGACACTAAGTCAACCGAGCTCCAATAGTCTGACTATCAGTGTGATTGGCCCCGAGACACTTGGTCAACCGAGCTCCAGCAATCACACCCAAATCACATCTCACACATCAGATAAAGCAATTCAAATCAAAATCCTCAAACTGGTTAGTGATATAGCCTAAATGCTATAAGCGCACCGGTACGTACTCGGTATTAGTGCTGCCCACTAGGTAGCACGTTCTATCGATATCCTTCATTTATAAATATAAAACATACATTCACAAATAAATGATGCATGAACTTAAATAAAATAGCAACATAAACCATATATATACTAGAATATACCAAAAGTAAACCAGGTATATTTCGAGTATATATACGTCAAATAAATCTAATTAAATTATAAATTAAGCTAGAAATATATTTATAAACATTTTAAATATAATTTATTAATAAAACATGCATATAATTTAATATATACCGAAAATAAACCAAAAATATACTTAAATACAAATCACGTTATTTATACATATTTAATCAAAATAAAAAATATATTCTAAAATCATGCATCCTAAACACATATATATAAAATAGTAACTCACACTTAGTGCGCTCCACGAGATGGGTCCGACAGGCCTGGTCCACTAGGCCTCGGTCTCGGCGCAACTAAACAAACAATAACGATAAAAATCAGAATAACCCTAACAGAAATCCTAGAATTCGATCTAGAATATTAAACACAGAATCGAAATTAGGGTTCGACCGGACATCACGTTTTACGAGAATTCTATCAAAAATTCGACAGAACCTCCCCTGTAAAATGGACATCTCTCTACTCAAAGAGTAGAGCTGACCCTGCAAAGAAACACACTTCAAAAAACAGGCACAATAATCCATTCACAACCCCTCGGTCGAACTCCAAACTATAGTTTACCGACCGGGGTCCACAAACACAGAATAATTTCAAAAATACCAAAAATACCCTTATAACATAGAAATTCAATTTATAAGTAGAAATTACATAATTAGCCTTAAAACACTGTAAAAACCGATAAAAACTCATTTTATTAGTAAAACCGTATATTATATATATTTTTGAAAATAATTCACAAAAAATAGTTTTAATTAGTTAAAAATACTAAATAATTTGTAGAAATCATTTTTATACATTAAATAACTATTAAAACCAATTAAATTACATTTTTAGTCAATTTTGTGTAAAATTACCAAAATACCCCTATATACATAAATATACTAAAATTCATTCAAAAATTCACCAAAAATAGTATAATTATCCAAAATTAATTTTATCAAAATATTTATCAATAATATCAATAATTAAACTCAATTAACCAATTAAATTCAATTAAAAACACAATTAACCCTATTTTCCAAAAATTCCATAAACCTATTTAAATTCAAATAAATACATAGAAATTCATAAAAATTCCAAATAAATTCCTATAATTCATTTTAACACCTATAATTATCATAAAACACAATTTTATAATTTAATTCATTAATTTTCAAAAATTAGAAAATAATATTAAAATATTCAAAAATACCCAAAAATCAAATTAATCTCAAAAAATTCCATAAAAATTCACACATGAAGATTAAGCTACTAGGATAAACATTTGTTAAGGGACTTTTCATGAATCAATCAATTCGAAGTTCAAAAAAATCAAAAACCCTAAAATGGCCGAATTCAAAAATTCGAAACCTAAGCAAATCAAGATCATTTCAACTCATACCAAAGCTAGAATCACACTCACCGGAGCTCAAGGAGAAGAAAGAGACCGGCAGTGTTGAAAATAGTGGCCAGAATCGCGAGGTGAGAAGAAATGAAGCTTTCGGCCGAAAATGGAGAAAAGAAGCTGGCCGGTGCCAGGGAAGGAAGCTAGGGGTGGCAGAGCAGCTGGAGAAGATGGTGACACACAGGGGAGGCACTCTGACGGCCGGTGATCAAAGTAGCAGCGGGGAGAGGAAGATGGAGGAGGGTCGAGCTTGGGAAGGAAGAAGAAGAAGAAGAAAAGAAAAGAAAAGAAAAAGAAAAAGAAAAGAAAAAGAGAGAAAAAAATAAATTTAATAAAATATTTAGGGAAAATCACACACCACACATTTAATATTTAATATTTTAAAATTTAATAATAAATAAAAATAATTAAATAACAATAAAATTAATAAATAAATAATAAAATATTAGGGTAGTATATTAAACACTAATTAAATAAATATATACACACACAGGCTTTATTTAGTAATTTAAAAATACGTATGAGTTCGTGCGAGTCTGTAAATATATTTAAAATAATTATTAGTAAATTATTTACATGAAAATTTCCTCGAAAATGCAAGTCCTGGGAAAATTTTACGTAAAGGACTTTAAATAATACACAATAATTAAAATAGATTTTAAATACATATCAACTCGTAAAAATATCGTAATATATATACAAAAATTATTAACACTGTATATCCCGTTACAGTGTAAAAATATTTAAAAATACGGGATATTACAGTCTTCCCCCCTTTCAAGAATTCGTCCCCGAATTCCAGAAAGAAAAGATTATAGGATTAGGAAGGAAAGAGATACAGGTAAGAAGCTCGCATCTCAGCTTTAGTCTCCCACGTATGCTCCTCAACTCTATCGCTACGCCACAAAACCTTGACCATCGAAATCTGTTTCGAACGCAACTATCGAACTTGATAATCAATGATCGCCACAGGTTCTTCCACAAACGTCAAATCTTCACTCACTTCTACACTATCGGGCTGCAACACATGTGAAGGGTCTGAGATATACTTCCTCAACATCGAGATATGAAATACTGGATGCACTTGTGACTTACTCGGAGGCAAATCCAACTGATATGCAACAGTGCCAACTCTCTCCAGAATCTCAAACGGTCCAATATATCTCGGTGCCAACTTACCCTTCCTACCAAATTTCATCACACCCTTAATCGGAGATACCTTCAAAAAAACAAAATCTCCAACCTAAAACTCCACATCTCTGCGCCTAGGATCCGCATAACTCTTCTGTCTACTAACTACGGTCTCTAATCTTTGCTTAATCATAGTGACTTTCTCTGCAGCATCCTGAACCATCTCAAGTCCAGTCAAAGCTCTTTCACCAATCTCATCCCAACTCAATAGGGATCTACACTTCCTTCCATATAACGCCTCATACGGTGCCATGCCAATACTGTTGTGGCAGCTGTTATTAGATGCAAACTCACTGAGTGGCAAATGATCATCTTGGCTACCTCTTAAATCCAAGACACACATCCTTAATATATCTTCCAGTGTCTGGATCGTCCTCTCAGACTGACCATCTGTCTGAGGATGAAAAGCAATACTGAAGTCCAACCTAGTGCCCATCGCTTCTTGCAACCTTTGCCAAAAATGAGAGGTAAACACTGAACCTCTATTTGACACAATGGACACAGGTACTCCATGAAGGCATACGATATGCTTCACGTACAGCTTCGCCAATCTAGCTACAGAATAAGTGGCTTTCACAGGCAAGAAATGTGCAGACTTCGTCAACCTATCTACAATCACCCAGATGGAATCGTATCCATCCTTAGAACGAGGTAATCCAACCACAAAATCCATAGCTATCCTTTCCCACTTCCACTCAGGAATAGAAAGAGGCTGAAGCTTCTCAGAAGGCTTCTGATGTTTGGCTTTCACTTGCTGGCACGTTAGACACTTAGCAACATAATCGGCGACATCCTTCTTCAATCCATCCCACCAGTATAAATCTCTAATATTGTGGTACATCTTAGTAACACCTGGATGTATGCTATAAGCTGTAGAATGCACTTCCTCTAAAATCTCTTCTCTTAAATCATCCACATCAGGAACACACAATCTACCACTGATCCACAACACACCATCATCATCGAGTGTGAAATCAGTGAACTTCCCTGCTCTGACATTCTCTACAAGCTCTTCTAGAATAGGATCTCGGCTCTGAGCTACTTTAATCCTATCCCTCAGTACAGATCGTACTTTAAATTGAGCTAACAGTCCACCTGATCTACTAATCTTCATCATCAGACCTTAATCCACCAACAAATGCAATTCCTGGATCAATGGTCTCCTCTCAACACTGATGTGAGCAAGACTGCCTAAGGACTTTCTACTAAAGGAATTTGCTACCACATTAGCTTTACCCAGATGATATAAGATCTCGCAATCATAATCTTTCAACAGTTCCAACCATCTCCTCTGCCTCATATTCAAATCTCTCTGTTGAAAAATGTACTTAAGGCTCTTGTGATCAGTAAATATCTCATAAATCACCACATACAAATAATGTCTCCAAATCTTCAAAGCAAAGATCACTGTAGCCATTTCAAGGTCATGTGTGGGATAGTTCTGCTCATGCATCTTCAACTGCCTCAATCTTCTGTGGATCAACTTGGATACCTTCTTTAGACACCACGTGTCCAAGAAAAGAAACACTCTCCATCCAGAAATCACACTTTGAGAATTTAGCATAAAGCTGATGATCTTTCAGTGTCTACAGTACAATCTTCAAGTGATATACACGCTCCTCCATACTCTTAGAATAAACCAGTATATCATCAATGAAGACTACTACAAATTGATCCACATATGGTCTGAATACCCTATTCATCAGGTCCATAAAAGCTGGTGGTGCATTAGTCAAACCAAAAGACATCACCAGAAACTCATAATGGCCATATCGAGTGCGGAATGCCGTCTTAGGAACATCGGCTTCACTAATCCGTAGCTGATGATAACCCGACCTCAAATCAACCTTAGAAAAGAACTATGCACCCTGTAGCTGATCAAACAATTCATTTATCCTCGGGAGAGGATACTTGTTCTTCATTGTCACCTTATTCAGCTCTCTGTAGTCAATGCACAGTCTCAGGGTACCATCCTTCTTCTTTATAAACAGGACTGGTGCACCCCAAGGAGAAACACTAGGTCTGATGAAACCTTTATCCAACAACTCTTGCAACTGCTCCTTTAACACTTTCAACTCTACAGGAGCCATTCTGTAGGATGGCATAGATATAGGAGTAGTACTTGGAACCACATCTATACATAACTCAATCTCTCTGTGAGGTGGTAAACCTGGCAATTCCTCGGGAAAAACATCAGGAAACTCACAAGCAATAGGAACATCTATGAGTGATAACTTCTCCACTGAAGTATCCCTGACCAATGCCAAATATCCCTGACATCCTTTCTTCAACAACTTCCTAGCCGTAATAGCAGAAATAAGATTCTGAGGTGCTGAACTCCTATCACCCACAAACTTAAAATCTTCTTCACCAGGAATTCTGAATGTCACCTCTTTATTCCTGCAATCTACCATGGCATAGTGCTGAGATAACCAATCCATTCCCAGAATAACATCAAACTCCATCACATCCAACAAAATCAAATTAGCGAGTAATTCTCTATCTCCCATGAGAACTGGACAACCAGAAAGAACAATATCGGTGTCCAAGGAATCGCTCAAAAGAGTGGCAACAGACAAAGGAAAAGCCATCCTCGAAGCTTGCCAACAAGATTTAGAAGCAAAAATGGGAGAAACAAACGAATGCATGGCACCTGGATCAAACAAAACCCAAGCATTCAGGTAACAAATAGAAAAAATACCTGCCACGACTGCATTAGATGTCTGAGCATCCTGCTGAGTAAGATGGAAAACTCTGGCCTGACCTCGACCTCCCTGCTGACTGGTAAAAGCCTGGCCAACACCTCTGGCACTTCCTCTAGTACCTCTACCATGACTCTGCTGTGGAACAAGCTGAGTGAAACTCTGATGCTGAGCTGGTGGTAACTGAAATGGCACTGGTGCAGCACTAGCAATCGACTGCTGTGGAAATCGTAGAATCTGCGACTGTTGATACCCGGAATAAGGACACAGTCTAGCAAAATGTCCTGTCTGCCTGCATCTAAAGCATGTTAGTGGTGTCAGATAACATGGTCCCTGATGGACTCTACCATAAGTCTGACAAACACTGGCAGTTGATCCAGAACTATGACCACTGCTGCTGCTCGAAGCACCTGACCCGAATCTGAATGGTCTACGCTGACCTCCATGGCCATGTCTACTGCTCTGATGCACTTGCTGCTGCTGCCTCTGACTCTGCTGAGTCGAACTTCGCTACTGACTACTCGAACCAACATGAAAACTAGAATACAGAGTAGCCTGCAATCCACTCGACTGAACTCCCAGCTGGTAATAATCAGGCATCGCTCCCTGCCTAACTAGCCTCAACTCAATCTCCTTAGCTAACTCAATCACAGACTCGAGAGTAAGGCCTGCTGTAGGCATACCAGCAAATGCTGAACCCAAACCGGTGACATAGGTAGTGACTGCAAAATACTGGTCTCACATCAGATCCTCTGCATATCTACCTAGCCAAAGAAACTCTCGGGTGTATTCCTCTACAGATCGATCACCACGAGAAATGCTGGTCAATCGGAGATGATAACTCATATGAAGCGACTCTGGAAAGAATCTCCTCATAAATCATTCTCTGAACTGAGCCCAGGTCATCATCATCATTTAAGGCTGGATCATCTGAATGAACCAATCTAGAGCTGGTCCCTCAACAGACAACTCTACAATCATGATCCGCTAGTACTCGGTATGAGCAGTCCGAGTCCTAGTCTCAATTGCGTGTAGAAAATCTAACGGATCAAAAGTCCCATCGAACGCAATCCTGCCAACTCGGGCATAGAACAAAGCTGCCTCAGGGTCAGACATACCCTGCCAATAGGCAGACTGAACAGGCTGAACAACTGGAGGAACTGGAACATCAAACTCAGGCTCTATAGGCTCCTTGTCCTATAACTCTCTCTACCTACGGTGACCTGCCGCTCCTTGAGGTCTACCTCTGCCACGACCTCTACGTCTAACTGGCTGCTCAGGAGGTAAAACCTCATCCTGAAAGGACTCATCATCCTCAGCCTCAACGAATGGTGGAGTGACACGCGCTCGCCTCCTCATTCTGAAAAGAAAAATGGAAAGATTCAGACAAAATAGACTACGGAGGAATAACACAAAAAACTAAAGCAAGGAATACTTATCAAGACATACTCGAACCTAATTCACTGCAGTAGTTCAACAGAAAACACAACTTTAAAACTAGGGCCACAACTCACATAACTAAGCCCTGACACAGAACTCCGCTCTGATACCAACTTTGTCACGACCCAAAACAGGGGCCATGACCGACGCTAGGGAACGGGAATTCTTTCGAATCCAGAACCCGTAGCAAGCCTAAAAATAAAATAAAACATGCAGTAGTAACAACAATATATATTGCAGCGGAAATAAAAATCATAAATATCATAATAGCATTTCCACCAACTAGATTTAAATCAAATACTCATCATTACATATATATAAATCTTAATACAAATCCAGTTCAAATATATAATACAACATCTCTTTAAATCTTTAATGACTAATGTAGTGTCTAGATAAAATAAAATCCAAGACTCAGAGAAGCAGTTTACACAAAGAAGCCGGGGCGGAAGAAATCTGGTGTACAGGCCTGCTACTGAGGTTTGAAGACGATGACTCTCCTGAAAAATAGTCAATGGAGGGGAGTCAGACCTCACTAAGTGAATTACTATAATATATATACATGCATACTAAATGACAATGCATACAGTCAATAGTATATATATAATATGTATATATACAGACAAATACACACAGATGCTATAAAATCATTATATATATATATTTATTAAAAATCATAGTTTATAAAGGATCACATAGAACCCTAGAATATCGTAACCTCGAAAACAGTGTTAGACAACACTCTAGCCATACAGGCTCACTTATTCCAAATATATCCACTTAATCCATTTAGACAGAAGACTGGCCCCAAGACACTAAGTCAACCGAGCTCCAACAGTCTTACTGTCAGTGTGATTGGCCCCGAGACACTTGGTTAACCGAGCTCCAGCAATCACACCCAAATCACATCTCACACATCAGATAAATCAATTCAAATCAAAATCCTCAAACCGGTTAGTGATATAGCCTAAATGCTATAAGCGCATCGGTACATACTCGGTCCTAGTGCTGCCCACTAGGTAGCATGTTCTATCGATATCCTTCATTTATAAATATAAAACATACATTCATAAATAAATGATGCATGAACTTAAATAAAATAGCAACATAAACCATATATATACTGGAAATATACCAAAAGTAAACCAGGTATATTTCGAGTATATATACGTCAAATAAATCCAATTAAATTATAAATTAAGCTAGAAATTTATTTAAAAATATTTTAAATATAATTTATTAATAAAACATGCATATAATTTAATATATACCGAAAATAAACCAAAAATAAACCAAAAATATACTTAAATACAAATCACATTATTTATACATATTTAATCAAAATAAAGCATATATTCTAAAATCATGCATCCTAAACACATATATATAAAATAGTAACTCACACTTAGTGTGCTCCACGAGATGGGTCCGATGGGCCTGGTCCACTAGGCCTCGGTCTCGGCGTAACTAAACAAACAATAACAACAAAAATCAGAATAACCCTAATAGAAATCCTAGAATTCGATCTAGAATATTAAACACAGAATCGAAATTAGGGTTCGACCAGACATCACATTTTACGAGAATTCTACCAAAAATTCGGCAGAACCTCCCTTGTAAAATGGACATCTCTCTACTCAAAGAGTAGAGCCGACCCTGCAAAGAAACACACTTCAAAAAATAGGCACAATAATCCATTCACAACCCCTCGGTTGGACTCCAAACTACAGTCTACCGATCGGGGTCCACAAACACAGAATAATTTTAGAAATACCAAAAATACCCTTATAACATAGAAATTCATTTTGTAAGTAGAAATTACATAACTACCCTTAAAACACTGTAAAAACCGATAAAAACTCATTTTATTAGTAAAATCGTATATTTTATATATATTTGAAAATAATTCACGAAAAATAGTTTTAATTAGTTAAAAATACTAAATAATTTGTAGAAATCATTTTTATACCTTAAATAACTATTAAAACCAATTAAATTATATTTTTAGTGAATTTCGTGTAAAATTACCAAAATACCCCTATATATATAAATATACTAAAATTCATTCAAAAATTCACCAAAAATAGTATAATTATCCAAAATTAATTTTCTCAACATATTTATCAATAATATCAATAATTAAACTCAATTAATCAATTAAATTCAATTAAAAACACAATTAACCCTATTTGCCAAAAATTCCATAAACCTAATTAAATTCAAATAAATACACAGAAATTCATAAAAATTCCAAATAAATTCCTATAATTCATTTCAACACCTATAATTATCATAAAACACAATTTCATAATTTAATTAATTAATTTTCGAAAATTAGAAAATAATATTAAAATATTCAAAAATACCCAAAAATCAAATTAATCTCCAAAAATTCCACAAAAATTCACACATAAAGATTAAGCTACTAGGATCAACATTTGTTAAGGGACTTTTCATGAATCAATCAATTCAAAGTTCAAAAAAATCAAAAACCCTAAAAAAAATTCAAAACCTAAGCAAATCAAGACCATTTTAGCTCAAACCAAAGCTAGAATCACTCACCGGAGCTCAAGGAGAAGAAAGAGACCAGCGGTGTTGAAAATGGTAGCCAGAATCGCAAGGTGAGAAGAAATGAAGCTTTTGGCCGGAAATGGAGAAAAGAAGCTGGCCGGCGCCGGGGAAGGAAGCTAGGGGCGACGAAGCAGCTGGAGAAGACGGCGACACGCAGGGGAGGCACTCTGACGACCGATGATCGGAGTAGCAGCGGGGGGAGGAAGATGGAGGAGGGTCGGGCTTGGGAAGGAAGAAGAAGAAGAAGAAAAGAAAAGAAAAGAAAAAGAAAAAGAAAAGAAAAAGAGAAATAAATAAATAAAAATAATTTTAATAAAATATTTGGAAAAAATCACACACCACACACTTAATATTTAATATTTTAAAATTTAATAATAAATAAAAATAATTAAATAACAATAAAATAAATAAATAAATAATAAAATATTAGGGTAGTATATTAAACCCTAATTAAATAAATATATACACACATAGGCTTTATTTAGTAATTTAAAAATACGTATGAGTTCATGCAAGTCCGTAAATATATTTAAAATAATTATTAGTAAATTATTTACGTGAAAATTTCCTCGAAAATGCAAGTCTCGGGAAAATTTTACGTAAAGGACTTTAAATAATACATAATAATTAAAATAGGTTTTAAATACATATCAACTTGTAAAAATATCGTAATATATATACAAAAATTATTAACACTGTATATCCCGATACAGTGTAAAAATATTTAAAAATACGGGATATTATACTAAGAACCCTAGAATCAAATCAATAAAATTGGTGCTGAATTCAAAGTTAATCAAGTGAATTACCTTAGGGGAAATGAAGCCCATGAAACTAGCTTTCAATTGAGACTAACCTCAACCCATGGTATTGTGAAAAGTGACACTAGTGATCTGCAAAAGTTGTTGGTGCCGAGAAGGAATAAGACATGATAAAAGGGAGATGTCGATGTTGGCAGGAGGAAGAGGAAGAGAAGGGTAGGTGGTGGCATTGAGTAGAGGAGAGGCGGCGATGATGGTAGCACGCTACCGGGATGCAGGGGTTGGTCTGTTGCATGAGGGAAGAAGGAGGGAAAGGAGAGGAAAGAAAAGAAAGACAGAAAGAGAGAGAAAAAGAAAAGAAAAAGTTTTTATATAAAAAATAATTTAATTTATTTATTTTATTAAAAAAATTGTGTATATAAAAAATATTGTCACCACAATATTGAAATATATTAAAATACACTACATTAACAAAATTCACTAATAATATATATATATATATATATATATATATATATATATATATATATATATTAATAATAATAAATTTAAGTTTAAAATTCAAATTAATATTAATAATGCCATAATATAATAAAGTAAATAATAACACTTAAATTTATTAAAAATATTTATTAACACTGCAAATCCTAGAAATAAATTTCATAATTTATAAAAAATTCGGGTTATAACATCTTCCAAACTCACTATTGTAAGCACCCAATTTCGGGGATGACAAATTATGGATGCAATAGAAGGACTCAAATGATGAAAATATCATACATAGTCTTTAATACTTAAAGTCTGAATGTATTTTTCAAAGAAAGGGTTTAATGTTTTTAAGAACTAAATTATAATACTTTTTAAGGACCTAATTGAAAATTTTAAATTCTTTTAGTCGTCTTTTTTATAATTAAATGTTATAAAAATTTTACTACGGATCAGAATTCTACAATTCTAATCGGGTCCTGCACTATTTTTTCAATGTTTTTAATTTTTAAAAATATTTTTCCTGAATTTTGTTTAGCTAAAAATTTTCTAAAATTTATTTTTTTAAGGTTTTCAGGAAATAAAGTCCTTTTAAAACTAGAACTCTTAAGTACGTAGGATTAGGGTTTTTGGCTCTTTTCCTATATAAGGATAGTTTAGGCTCTTGAACAAGGGGGCTCTCTTTGGACTATCCCTCTTTTTGCTTAAAAAATAGTTCTCTCCATATTTTTCTTTGAAGCAATATGTAAAATATTTTTCTTTAAATTGTCTTTGTTTTTGGAGTAAGAGCAATAGACTTCTGAAGTGGAGCACATAAAGTTTTGAAGATCCATTAAAAGCAATGGTGATTGATAACACTCCAAGGAGCTAATCAATACTACATCCATTAAATCATGCTTTCTTCTATCCTTTTCTTTTATTTTTATTTGATTATTTAGTTTGATTTTAATTTTATTTAATTTTAATTTTAATTTTATTTAAGCTCTAATCATTATTTATTTTGCTTTTGTGTTCATAATTATGGTGGGAATAACCTAAGTTGTGGAGTAGCATGTGATTGAACAAGAACAAAACTCAAGAAGATCCATGGAATGCCATGGATTACATTTTGTATTTGAATGTAGTTTTTTGAAGTCTTGTTTATTTATTTGCTATTATTTTGTTGGTTATTTTGTTTTGTGTTTTTGGGTTGTATTAGTTTTTATTCCTATTTGCAGTAAATCATTGTAATAGCCCCAATACTATGAATAATGGAATTTTGTGTATGTTTGTGTGTTTTTTTGTTTTAATTTAATCGGTTGGTAAAATTAGGGTCTTCATTGGGTAATTAATTAAAATTAATGGTTATAGAAGTCCTTAGGTTTTTTTTAACTAAATTAGAGTTAAGTTGGTAAAATTGGTTTTGCTTGATTGATAATTTTATTTTATTGTTTATGGTCACTTTAATTAAATTAGGGTTTTCACATAAGTTAAATTAATTGTTTTGATCTTTTTATTTGTTTAGCTTGATATTTATTATTGTTTTTTGGGCTTATTAATTTATGTTTATACATTTTAGGCCCTAGGCCCATATTAGGCTTTAACCCATTTAAATTTAGGTTTCTCTAGGTTTAATTAATTAAAATGCACTTTAGGCCCATAAGTAATTAGATTTAGGGTATAGATAACGTCGGCTAATTTAGTTGATTAAACATAGGCCCACCTAATTTAATTTAATTAATTTAGAATTAGTCCACTTAATTTAAGCCTTTTTTCATAATTTAAGGATTTAAGATCATTTCATTATTAAAACATGTATAATTAGGCCCATTAATTTAAATACTCTATAATTTATAGATTTAGGCCCATTTCAGAATTAAAATAAATAGACTTAGGTTCATTTAATTAAAATTAAAAGGAATTAGGTTCTTTAGGCTCACTTATTAAAACACATGTAGATTTAGCTCATTTAATTAAAATCAATGTAGATTAGACTAACTTAGGGATTATGAATTTAAATGAATGCATTATTTACTTTTATTTTTCATGACTAGTTTTTCTTGGAGTTAATTGCTAGAATAACGACTTATATGAAATTGCATGTAAATAGAAGATAAAATAGTAATTCATAAAGTAATTCTGAAGGAACATAAGACTTAAAGAAGTTGGTATTCCATATCTAGAATCTCCTGGTTATGGTGCTATTTTTCTTTTAGGGAATCGAGTACCACCTTTTCGATTTGTCCCAGTTATTACCCTGGGTGGCGACTCCTCATCTCCACACTATGTCTTTATAACAATGGTTAATGTGTTCTATAGAGTATTGAGCTCAAACATTGTCACGGTTGCTAAATTCTTAGACATGCGCTAAACCCTGCCATCTACAGTGGCGACTCCATTGAGGATAAGAGATATTAATTCTAATTGAGTTCTTTAGAATTATTTTATTAATTATTATTTTATTGTTGCATTCATTTTGCATGTCCTTTAACCAATGGCATTGGTTTATGGTTCCATGATTCCATTAGCTTCATGGAATTGTAAATTGGCTAACCATCACTCTGAACCTTAACTCAGTTCAAGAGAGATTACCAAGCTCATATGACTAGTGTTTGTAACCCAAGTCCTAAAGAGAGGTAGTCTTTTTTTGAATTTGTAAAGAATATTGGGCCCCTTTGACCTTGGCCTGTAACTCAAGTCTTAAAAGAGGGCATCTTGCTAAGGGAGCCTTAACCTTTTACTGGACCCTAACCATATATAAGGCTCATTTATTTCCCCTATAATCTACCCAAATTGCTTATGAATGTTTCCATGAGGTATTTTTATCTATAAAGGCTCAAGCCCATACTTTAAAACCTATTTGGGATAATAAGCATTAGGATAATTTTTTATACATAGAAATACTGTTTATATGCTTTTACTACTTTGAAAGATTTAGCATGCATGTTGTTTCTTGATATCCCTTATTGATATTAAGGAAAAGATAAAAAATCATAGGAAAAGAGACTCGCCATGGAATATATGTGTGGGAGGAATAAGGTTGGAAGGATATATGTATACCTAACTTGACTTGTTACTTGCTACTTATTGTATAGCACGTGCATCATGCATACATCCATTTCTTGTAGCATACTAACAAATTTTCTTTTAGCCATCATAGATTCATTTAAGTCTTCCTATGTTTGGAGTATAAAAGGTGGCCAACTAGTGAGAAATAATTTGAGTCTATAATCAATTGCAAAAGAAGTCCTTAGCAGACTAGAAAGGAGCCCTATTAACCTACTTTACCTAGAAGCTACACCAACTCAAATAGAAGAGATGGAACAACAAAGAGGAAATTGGACCTTAGAGGACATTAAAGTAAAGGACCATTGAGGGATGATACAAGAGCGATGATGCAAGATGAGTTAAGACAAGCTCTGGTTGGATTGATGCCACCACCTGCTGCTGCTGCATTTCCCATTGTGGCTAATCCACCTATCATGGGTACATCACCTCCTACCAATGACAATGCTGCTAGGAACATGCCTACTGTCGAAATGAAGTTGGAGGATGTTAAGAATTACGAGGTTGAAAAGGCAAAAAGGAATCACTTGAGCAAGTTCAACAGCTAAAATCCAAGTAGATGAAAGCACTAACTTAGAAAATGTCTAAGATTAAGGAATTGATAAGAGGATATGGCATTGGATACTCATTTGATTTTGATGATGTGATACAATTTGAGGAGGATAAGTTGCCTAACAAATTCAAGATGCCATAACTATAGAAGTTATATGGTACTAGAGACCCGAGGATCTACTTTAGTTAATACACAACTACCATTAGCACCACTAAGGCTCCTTTGTCTATGGTTACCAAGTTGTTTGTACTGTCCTTAGAGGTAATGGCTATCAATTAGTATCATATGTTGAAGAAGTTTATTTGAGCGAACTGGAGGGAACTATATACCAATTTTTTGAAGAAATATGACTACAACACCAGGCTCGAAGTGTCCATTAGTGATATAGATTTGACCAAGCATAATCCTAATGAAACATTTTTGAATTTTCTAATTAGATTCAAGAATAGGGTGAGAATAATAAAGAATAAACTGAATGAGAAGGATCGAGTTAAGATGATAATCTAAAACGTGTTGCCCAATCTAGTAAGACATTTGTAGACCTTTATGATGATGGGTTGCAAGCTGAGGAGATTGAGAATGAGAAAAAGAGGATTCCTAAAAGCACCAGAGCAAGAAACTACCCAACTAGGGGCATACAACAAGGAAGCACTAGCCATATTGTGGAAGTGCATTCTATTCAACAACTAAGGAGATTCTCCAAGTTTAACCAACCTTTGTTAAAAGTCCTAGAGTGCCTAATGCAAAGGGCTTACTTCAACCTTTACTTAATCCAAATCCACCAAACTCAAACACCCTAGGCTATAACCCAAACAAGCACTACCGATTTCATCAAAACCTCTAACACTCCATAGATAACTGCATCTGCCTCAAACATGAAATCCAAAACTTTATAGATTCTAGAAAAATCATAGACCCCAAAAACCCAAGCACTAGAAATAATCCTTTTCCAAACTACTAAAATACACCACCCCCAACCACCATGATGATTAAATTAGGAGTTAATGAGGAAAAAGTGCAAATCTCCTTTAAGGATTTAGACCTTAAAACTAATGAGAAATCTCATAATGCCCCTAAATACATGGAAAGAGCATAAGACTTATTGGGTCAGCCTTCAGGCAAGTTTGACTATAAGGTGTTTTATACTAAACCACCTTCTTTTGACATACCCTACGAATTGATTGTGCCTACAGGACAGGGTTATGAGTTTGATGATGAGAAGTTACTAAACAAGAAAGAAAAATGCACATTTGAGGAATAAAAAGATGAAGTCATGGAGATAGTTGATAAGAAGGTGCAAGAATAGCTATTATGTCAGCCACTTAAAGGAAAACTACTATGAGACCTAGCATCCCTAACATCTAGAATAGGAAATAAATTTTCTTATTGTCTTCTTTAAATAAAATTTTAGTTTCTTTAGAACTTGTTTATTTTAGGGATCGATGATATAAATTCTAATCATGCTTACTTATGTAATGTACATCCTAATGGTACTATGCAATATGATATTGATCCCATCTACATGTTTGACATAAGTTTAATTCAATTAGATTCATTCAACATGGGCATAAATGCAAATTCAAAGAACATTCATATATCAAATGGTGTAACTTATAAAGATAGGAAATTTGAGGAGAAAATAAAAAGAATAAAAAAGAGAAAAAGAAAAAAGAACAATAAGGTAAAAATTAGAGAGAAAAAAAATAGGATTGGCTAGTAACAAGAGTTATATCATGTGATGTTGGATGTTCTCATTTTTGCCCTATTGAATGATTAAAATTGAATTTGAAATTTTTGTTCACATATCACATACTCATCATTATCATACTACAAAAATATATGAATGGAAAGACATTCCATAATGAAAGCTAAAATCAGAGCTATGACATCACTAGTTTTATTTTTTTGTCACCCCTTTTGTAATTTCCTTATAAGCCTAATGTCACCTTATACCTTGAGAATTCAAGTGGCTCAATAACTTGTGTTACAACTCGTACCTTATAATTGTCATTAATTATTGCATTAGCATTAAGCCTCATATTCTGCTTAATAATTCTTTAAAGTGCAAGTCCAATTGATTTCATCATCAAGAACTCGATTCAATCAGTTCGCCCACTCTTTTACATATTCAATACGTGAGACTGTAAATAATAAGGTTAGTAAGATAAAAGGTCAACAACAACAGTGACTAAACTGAGTCTCTTACACACATGAAGAAAAGACCGCTAGAATGAATTTAAAATAAAGCTAGAGCCAAAATGTAATTTTGAGGCAACTTTGGGGCAAAACAGTAAATACAACACTAGAACTTTAAAGTTAGTGAAAAGATCTCAGGGCAAAAAGGAGTAAAGCAATAATAAAAAGAAAAGTTCAATAATGCATCAGTCAATCACGAGCTCTAGTGTAAAGCCATAGACTGCACTCACTAGCCTGGTCATCAGTTCGATGAGTTGTATCAGAAGCTTTGACATCATAAGTACTAATAATGAAGCATCTAGTGCCTAAACCTATAAGTTGTTGATAAGGCACCTCATTCTCACACTCTAAGTTATGAACATAGCTTTATTCCAAATAAAAGACCTATTAGGATCATGCATATGATACATAACATGCATACATTTGTTGTGAAATACTTGCTTTGCATAATAAAGTATTTAAGCTTAGGCAATATTGTGTAAATACTTTGCTACTAATATTCAAAATTAGTGTTGTAAGAATGTAGAAAGGTAGTCAAAATAGTTAGACTAGTGTAGGGGTATGGTATATAGTGATGAGAAGGTCCAAAATGTCAGCAATACATTATTAGCTGTATAAAAGGGAAGAATGCACTATAAACCTAAAATGAATGCACTTTGAAAAACTATTTGATCATGAAATAAGATCTCTAACTCTTGAACCTTTCTTATAGGAGATTTCAAGAAGATGAATGAAGCCCTCTTCCATAGCATTAATAAGAATGATAGAAATACAAATGTAGCCTAAAGCCACAGCTTCAATGTTGGAGTATCATGACCCTGCGATGAGAGACATCATCATCATAATCAAAAGGGAAAAAAATGAGAATGAAGAAGGTGAAAGGAAATAATTTATCAATAGGAATGGCCAAGATAACAAATGCTAAGCACTCATTAAGAAAATAAAAAGAAGTAATAGAACTCTATTTCCTTACATTCTATAATAAAGTACCATCTAAATCATAAAATTCACAAATTAAAAGTGAGTTCATCCACTTCATGAGATAATGTGTGAAAAAGCCATATCTCATGACCTTTGAGCATAATGGCTTTCTTTTATTAGCCTTGCAGAATTCAGATGAGTAGTTAATAGTTTTGTACTAAGAGTTTGTAAACTCTAGTCAATTTAATGCTTACTTTGCATTAAAATGAGGGGAAGAAAATGCAAAAACAAAATATGTGGACATGAAACATAAATTGCTTAAAATGTGCATATAATTTACTCCAATGCTAATAAATGAATATGAGTACAAAAACCCTTAACAGTATCTATGCTGAGTAATACACGAAAGGCGGGGGAATATTAAGAGGAGAATCAAAATAAAAGCAAGCATAATTTACTTCAATGCTCAGAAATGAGTACGAGTATCAACGTGAAACTTTTGGTAGTATCCACGCTAAGTAATATGAAAAAGGTAGGGGAATATTGAAAAGGGACCATGCAAAAAACTGCTCTATTTACTTCAATGCTCTGTAAGAGTATGAGTATCCAAAGGACCTTTCCAACAGTATCTACATAGAGTAATATAAGAAAAGTAGGGGAATACTCTGATAAGGAAGGAAAGCATAAAAAATAACTCAAAGACTATTTTGATATGCATAATACAATCTTTTTATACTCAATTTTTGTAAGTTTTGTTTAGCAAATTCTCTTTAAAATTAGGTGTGTAAGTAAGCTCTTCACTTGGTAAAAGACATGCTCTTAGCATAAGATGGTTAACGATGCCTCTAAGCTTTATAAATGGCAAATAAATGATAGGCATGAAAATTAAAAATAATGAGATTCACTTAGTGAAAGCTATCTCATGAAAAAGTGATGAATTTTCTTATAAATCTTCAACATTGTAATGTGCTTTTGTACATTCATCATGATTAGAACTAACTTCAACAAGTCTTTACGAATTGCAAATCTAGAAGGAAGTGCACCCAACTTATATAGTCAATCAACATAACAATATTGAAAGTTAGTCAGTAGAGAAATTCTAATCAGTCAACATAGCAAAATTTAAAGTCAGTCAGTAAAATTCTAATCAGTTAGCACAAAGAATTCAAAGCATTCAACTCAAATAACCAAAGATAAAAATTCACGAGCAGTTATGGATTGTAGCATCAACGATGAGCAATGAAAAGGCTATAACTAATCACGAGCAGTTATGGACTGTAGCATTATTAAAGGCGAGCAATGAAAGGGTTACAGCTAATAGCGAGCAGTTATAGACTATAGCATTATCAAAGGTGAGTAATGAAAGGATTGCAACCAATTTGTGCGTAATTATGGACGGTAGCATTATCAATGGCGAGCAATGAAAGGATTATAGTCAATTTACAAGCAATTATGGATTGCAACATTAAGAGAGGGTTGTGGTTAATTAAAATTTGCAAGCAATTATGGATTCCAGCATCAAAGACAAGCAACAAGAGGTTTGCAGTGAATTAAAATCAGCAAACAGTTATGGACTATAGCATTAAATGCAAGCAATGGAAGGATTGTAGTCAATTTGCAAGCAATTATGGATTAAAGCATCAAAGGTGAGCAATGAAAGGATTGCAGTTGAAGTGGGTAGAATTGTATAACCCTAGTCTCTAGGACTTAGTATAAAGTAAGTTGGGTGTCAAACACTTAGGAATTTTTGGGCAATTCTATATTAACCAGATAGTTATTTAGATGAATATGCAAAACTAAATCAAAATAAATTAAAGAATCTAATTACTACTAATTTACTATAATGCTAAACATAAATAGATTGTAAATATATATATATATATGAGAAGCACAATTTAGAATGTAAATAAGAACTTATAAAAGATTATCATAAAACATATTAATTGGAAATTAGTGCATATAATCTTTAAAAGCAATTCTTATTGTCAATTTAAAGTTAGAGTCTCTAAAGGTAACTCTCGTTATTAATTAGAAGTATTTCCTCTTAGAGTCTGTAAGCCCTCTCATTGTATTACAAAGATAAAATGAAATCATAAATCACATTTTACCAATAAATCCTTAAAAGCAACTCTCATTGTCGATCAAGGATGATTCCGTCTAGAGTCTACAATCACTGTTGTGTCTTTATGGAGATAGACAAAAAACATAAAGTAATTATACTAATTCTTTTCCCTTAAAATGAATTCCTTGTCTCCAAGTAAATCCAATTCTTAAGTAATTTCAATTATATGTCCACCAAATTGCTCCAACTCTCGTTGTAAGTAATTTTGATTAAAACAAGTTACATATGGTGATCAATCATAAATAACTTAATTAAGTAGTAATTGAAATTAAATCATAAACAAAAGAAGATAGAAAATGTATTTCTTATTTAATTCATCATTGCTTCTTAAACAAGGCTTAGCTAAGAAACATAGCTAGAGAACAATAAGAGTAGAAGAAAGAGAATTGATAAAACCCTTTTACTAAATCTTCCAGCACTTGCTTAATGTAGAGCAATCTTCTCTTCTTGCTTCTTACTTGATCTCTTTCTAGTTGATCTTCAAACACTAAGTCTAAGCAATAATTGCTCTAATGAAGTTATATATTTGGAATCATCTAAAAATAATTAAAAACAATAATTGATCCCCTTTGTTTAGGTCATAATTGATCTATATATAGACCATATAGGTGGTTAAAAGGAGTTACAATTGGAAAGGTACCCTTTTAAATGAAGGGTTATAAGTCAATGTAAATATAGTAACTTTTAGGGCATTTTTGTCCTTCTAGATGACTTTATCTTGAGAACATCCCTTTATAAAAGTTCTAGATCTCTGATTATCTTTCCAAAGCAACTTGAATCACCTTATTTGGATATCTATAGAGGAAGTTATGGCCAAAATATGAAAACTGCTCAAAGTTGGAAAGTTGCAACCCTTTGGTGAGACATCACTAGGATGACTCAGCACAGGTTGTGACTCGACATGGCTTGCCTCTATCATGACTCATTCCAATTTTAACGACTCATGCAAGTATCAATTCAACTTTCTTTTTCTTCTCAAGCTTCATACTTCATTCTAACAAGTCCAATGTCCTTCCCATACATCGATTGAACCTAAAAACATATATAAAACAAACAAACTACCATAAAAAGAAATTAGGACTACAAATACCATTTGCATAACTAAATAAACACACAAACTAAACTAAGATTAAACAAAAAAATACTTATAATACCTAAATAACTATGCATATTTGCATTGTATCAGCAGTCAATTTACAAACAATTATGGATTGCAGCATCAAAGGCAAGCAACTAGAGGGTTGTAGTTAACTAATCACCAGTAATTATGGACTACAACATCATCGGTGAGCAATGAAATAGTTGCAACTAATCATGATCAATTATGGATTGCAGCATCATCAGTGAGTAATGAAAGGGTTGCAGCTAATCATGAGCGATTATGGATTGTAGCATAATCGCATAAGAGAATTCAGACTATACGACCAAGTGTAGTTGACATTATATGACCAAGTGCAATGTATCATAAAATAAATTAGACTATATGACAGGGTATAGTCAACATTGTACGATTGAGTGTAATGTCTCTTTTTAATTCAAACTATATGACTGAGTGTAGTCAGCATCACATGACTGAGTGTGATGAATCATTTCAATTCAAACTATACATCTAAGTGTAACTGGCATTATATGATTGAGTACATTGTATTTTCAATCAATATCATACGATCGAGTGTGGTGTATCCTTCCATTTAGACTTTACATCAAAGTATAGTCCACATTGTATGACCGAGTGTAATGTATCCCTTTTACACAAGGCTATATGACTGAGTATAGTTAACATCATACGACTGAGTATGATGTATCCCTTTTAATATGCACTATACATCCAAGTATAGTCAACATCATACAACTGAGAATGATTTATCCTTTCCAATTTGCACTATATGACCAAGTATAGTCAACATCATACGACTGAATATGATGTATCCCTTTCAATATGCACTATACAATCGAGTACATTCAACATCATACAACAGAGTATGATGTGTCCTTTTAAATAAATGCAATACATTTGAGTATAGCGATCTAATGATTAATCAAAAGCAAAAGCCTCAAGGAGCACAGGTAAGTATCCTAACTTTCTACGTATAAATTGTGTGCATATTTGCTTTGCCCTAATTTGTCAAGCGAACAACGACAAAGGGGGGCAATTGTAAGCACCCAATTTTAGAATGATAAAGTGTGGATGTGATAAAGGACTCCAATGATGAAAATATCATAAGTAGGTCTTCAATAATTAAAGTTTGAAACCTCAAAAGTCTAAATGCATTTTTCAAAGAAAGGGTTTAATGTTTTCAAGGACTGAGTTGTAATACTTTTTAAGGACTTAATTGAAAATTTTAAATTCTTTTAGGGGTCTTTTTATAATTAAATGTTAAAAAAAATTATTACAGATTGAAAATCTACAATTCTAATCGGGTCTCGCACTATTTTTTCAATTTTTTTAATTTTTGAAAATATTTTTCTTGAATTTTCATTGGCTAAAAATTTTCTAAAATTTATTTTTTTTAGATTTTCAGGAAATAAAGTCCTTTTAAAACTAGAACTCTTAAGTACATAGGATTAGGAGTTTTGGCTCTTGAAAAAGGGGCTCTCTTTGGAGTATCTCTCTTTTTGCTTAAAAAAAGTTATCTCCATATTTTTCTTTAAAGCAATACATAAAATATTTTTCATTAGATTTTCTTTTTTTTTTTAGAGTAAGAGCAATAGACTTTTGAAGAGAAACACATCAAGTTTTGAAGAACATTAAAAGCAGTGTTGATTGATAACACTTTGAGGAGCTAATCAATAATGCATCCATTCAATCATCCCTTCTTTTACCCTTTGATTTTATTTTTATTTGATAATTTAGTTTGATTTTAATTTTATTTAATTTTATTTTTATTTTTATTTAAGCACTATTCATTATTTATTTTTCTTTTGTGTTCATAATTATGGTGAGAGTAACCTAAGTTGTGAAGTAGCATGTCATTGAATAAGAACAAAACTCATGAAGATACATGGAATGCCATGAATTAAATTTTGTATTTGAATGTAGATTTTTAAAAGTTTTATTTATTTATTTGCTATTATTTTGTCGATTATTTTATTTTATGTTTATTCAGGTTGTATTAGATTTTATTCCTATTTGTAGTAAATCATTGTAATAGCCCTAACACTGGGAATAATGGAATTTGGTGTGTGTGTTTGTGTGTTTTGTTATTTTAATTTAATTGGTTAGTAAAATTAGGGTTTTCATTATGTAATTAATGAAAATTAATGGTTATAGAAGTCCTTAGGTTTTTTTAATTAAATTAGAGTTAAGTTGGTAAAATTGGTTTTGTTTGTTTGATTATTTTATTTTATTGTTTATGGTCACTTTAATTAAATTAGGGTTTTAGCATAAGTTAAAGTAATGGTTTGATCTTTTTATTTGTTTAACATGATATTTATTATTGTTTTTTTGGCTTGTTTATTTTATGTTTATGTGTTTTGGACCCTAGGACCATATTAGGCTTTAACCCATTTAAAATTTGGTTTTTTTTAGGTTTGATTAATTAAAATGCATTTTAAGCCCATAATTAATTAAATTTAAGGTAGAGATAACTTAGGCCAATTTAGTTAATTAGACATAGGCCCACCTAATTTAATTTAATTAAGTTAGACTTAGCCCACTTAATTTAAGCCTTTTTCATTATTTATAGATTTAAGATCATTTCATTATTAAAGCATGTAGAATTAGGCCCCTTAATTTAAATACTCTATAATTTGTAGATTTAGGCCCATTTTTAGAAATTAAAATAATTAGACTTAGGTTCATTTAATTAAAATTAAAGGGAATTAGGCCCTTTAGGCTCACTTATTAAAAAATGTAGATTTAGCTCATTTAATTAAAATCAATGTAGATTATACTAACTTAGGGATTATGAATTTAAATGAATGCATTATTTACTTGTATTTTTCATAACTAGTTTGCCTTGAAGTTAATTGCTAAAATAAGTGTTTATATGAAATTGCATGTAAATAGAGGACAAAACAGTAATTCATAAAGTAATTCTAAAGGAACACAAGAATGAAAGAAATTAGTATTTCATCTCTAGAATCTCTTGGTTATGGTGCTAGCTTTCTTTTAAGGAATCGAGTACCACCTTTTCAATTTGTTCTAGTTATTACCCTGAGTGGCGACTCCTTATATCCATGTCATGTCTTTATGATAATGGTTAGTGTGTTCTTTAGAGCCTTGAGCTCAAATAGTGTCACGATTGCTAAAATCTTGGATGCGCACTAAACCCCACCGTCTACAACTATCCCCTTAGATTAACCAAAATGTGTTTTGCCACTTTCACCAGATGCCTGATAATACCCCTAATACATACATAACCCTTAAGAATGAAATCCAAGACCTTATTGACTTTGGAAAATTAACAACCCAAAAAAATAAACTAGCATCAAAACCAATCCTCTCCCAAACTATTAAAACATGCCTCCACCAACCATTAATATGATTTCCTCTAATCTACTAGCAAACCTTGTTTAACAATTGATCCAATACATCCAAGAAATCAAAGAAAAGCCCTCAAAAGACAAACTGTCAAATATCATTCTTCAATCCTATATTCTAACGAATGGTGAAGTGATTAATTGTCCTTACTCATAAAAAGCAGACAGACAAAATTCCCAGCAGTGACTATGAAGTATGGGATTTACTAGGCTAACCATCTAAGAAGTTCAACTACATAGTCAAGTACATAGCACCCCTACTACACACACACACTTAGAATATATAGTACCCTTTGGATGGGGAGAAGAATTTAACAATGAAGATGAAGTGGTTAGTACTATCCAGCTTCAAAACCTACAAGTTATAAGGATCGATATATGGTATGACTTTGATGATCATAAAATTATTATTTAGGACTAGAACAACAATACAAAAGTAGATAAGCAAGCAACTGAGAAGCCCTTACTAGCAATCAATCATATAACTCATATTTGGCGAGTATCTCATCCTCTTAAAAAGGAAAAGAATCCCTCTAAAGGAAAAGAGGTAATAAGTGATCAAGCTCTAGTAAAAAAGGAAGACATTGTCCTTAATTAGCTTAAGAAGACTCAAGCATAAGCTAGTATGTAGGACCTACTTATGGCCTCCAAAAAGCATAGGGATGCCTTTGTTAAAGCACTATATGGGGCAAAGATTGCCACTAATGCCTTGCCTTATAAGATGATAGCCTCTTTAATGCAAACACCTTTTCAGTTGAAGATTTGCCCCTTAAGGGAAGGGTCTATAACCATCCTCTCTTTATACAAGTAATTGTCAAATCTAAGAAGAAGACTCTGTGTGTTATAGTGGATGATGGATCTTCCATTAATATTCCCCCCCAAGGTTGCTATATAAGTTTAGGATGAATTTTGAAAACCTAGAAGAATATAATATGGTCATATGAGCCTATGATGATTCAAAGAAGCCAGTCATTGGTACTTTTAAAGTAGTAGTTATAATAGGGGATATCGAATCAGTAATAGAATTTAAAATCTTTGACATCCCTCCAACTTTTGCCCTAGTACTAGAACGACCTTAGTTACACCCATTTGGGGGTATACTTTCTAGTGTGCATCAAAAGATCAAGTTCCTTTTGAATGGAAAGGTAATTACCATCCCTATTGAAATAAATAACATTATTATCTATCTAAATGTGGTCCCACCAGGATTATAGGTTTCTATAATTAGTGATGGTCATGGCGATCCCAAAGTTGCTGCTATTATGAATAAGATGCAATATCTACTTAGAATATGATTAAGAGGAAAGAACATTGGACTCATAGAATTCCTTGACTTCTAAGGACATACCACCAAATATGGTCTATGGTATGATCTTAAATAGGACACTAGGGCTAAGAAGTGAATCTCTTTCATTGTAGAAAGCTCAACCCAAGTCTACCAAAAATAAACTAAGAAGTGGGTAACTAACAAAATTGAGAAATCAGGGCTTAAGATCTTCAAAGGAAAGCACCCACAAGTTATGGTCACTGAAACTAACATTAATGAGTTGATGAGAAATTTGGAGCTAGAATGTAATGACCCGATATTTTAAATAATAAAAAATTTTTTTAGGATATGTAGTGTTAATAAAATTTTAAATTTTATTTATATATTATCATTAATTATTATCTGTTTTTTATTCTAAATATTTTATTGTGTGAAATAATTAATTTGTGAGTTTTATTATTTAAACTATTCAAACTCATTTTCATTATTATTATTATTATTATGTTGTTGTTGTTGTTGTTGTTATTGTTGTTGTTGTTGTTATTATTATTATTGTTGTTGTTATTAATAATATGTGCATGTGTTTATGTGTAGTATATATATGTATGTATATATGTGTGTGTGACAAGTGTAAAGTTAAAGATAATGTTAAGTGTGTATATATATATATATATATATATATATATATATATATATATATATATATATATTATAAAGAAGAAGATGGTCAAAAAGCATATACACGGGTCAACTTTTTCCCATTCTCCTTATTTCTCTTCTCTTCCTTCTTTTACATTTTTTCTTCTTCTTCCCATTGTGTTCTTCTATTCCCATTACTATGTAGTACCAACACATGACGCTGGTTCCACCACTGCCATCACTGATGACCACTACCACCTCCAGCTCCTCCTAAATGTTGACTACCACTAGTCGAGCAACTAGAAGCCATTGGAAAACCACATGAACCGTGAGCTTGCTATAGTACTCCACTAGATTTTTTATCAATTTAGCTTAAGTTCGTGGGCTTGTTAGACTCCTCTCAACACGTACTTCTCGATTCTCAAGTCGGTTTAAGTTTACGATGTTCAAATTGTAATTTTTTTTTAAATTTAGTTTATGTCATTTAAGGTTTTTTTAGTCTGGGGTTTGATTGATTCATAAATTTTCCTTTTAGAAATATTAATGTGTGAAATAGAGGCTACCTAAATATATATTTTTTTTATTTTTTTAATTAATTTGAATAATGGGTATTTTGAAATATTTTAATATTTAAAAAATGGATTTTTTGATAATTATATTATTTAATTATTTGAATTGAAATTTGATTAAGTTAGTGTTAGTAATTTAAGTTTGTAATTTTAGTATTGAAAAAAATAATTTTTAGTGATTTTATATAATTTTGGGAATATTTTTAGTATTATGTCATTTTGGAAATTATAGGTTAATTGTGTATTTTTGTTGAAATTATAGTTAATTAATATGTTTTAAATGATTTTAGAATTTTATAGGGTATTAAAATAATTTTTACAAATTATTTACTATTTTTAACTAATTAATACTAATTTTTAAAAATTATATTCAAATAATAAATTATTTACTATTTTTGTGATTAAATGGGTTTTTAACTATTTTTATTATATATTTAAACTATTTTAGTAATTAAATGTGAATTTGACTATTTTATATTGAATATTTGTAAAATTGGATTTTTATTAATATTATATAATTATTTGAGATTTTTATTTTATCAATATCAAAATAAGTATATTTAGTGTTTTGATGTTTAAATAAATTATATTGTGATTTATTATTGATTTCATGGATTTTTAATGATTTTAATATTTTATTATTTAATATTTATTTTATTATGAATTGTGAACCTTGGTTGGGGATTTGAGTAGTTCGAGGTCCTAACTTGAGATGTTGAGCTATTGCGTTATTAGAAGTGTGTTTTCCTTACAGGATTAGCTCTACTAGTAATAAAGAGATGTCCATTTTACGAAGGAGGTTCTATCAATTTTTTTGGTAGAATTCTCGTAAAATGTGATGTCAGGTCAATCTTGAGTTTTTGTGTTTTGACTGAGTTTTAAATTCTTATATCGAGTCTTCCTTTAGAATTCTTAGATGTAAAAGTTAGAATTAAATATGATATTTCTATTATTACTCATTTTTCTAGCTGCACTGAGACTGAGGCTTATTAGACTAAGCTTGTCGAGTTAGTCTTGAGGAGCGTAAATTTGTGAGTTATTATTTTATATATGCTTTGCATATAGAATGCATGAATAAGAACTTTCACATTTCCATGATGCATTTAAACTTGAATTATTTTATTACATGATTTGGTATACTTTTAGTATATTTTTGGTATATTTGTTATTTATAAGACATATATGCTAGGTATATTTTTAGTATATCTTCTTTATATATGTGGCATACATATATTAATATATTTTGGTATATTTATGGTTTTTTTTGCTATATACGTGGCATGTAAGCTTTAAATATTTTTCATATATACTTGGAATATTTCTAGTATATGTTTGGTATATAAATGGTTTATTTTTTATAAAGAATGTCATTTGTATTTAATTACACATTTATTCATTTATTTTCCATAAATATACAATTTTATTCGAAGAATATTAATAGAACGTGCTAACTAGTAGGCTGCACTAGGACTATGTACGTACCACTGCGATATATTTTAGGGTTAAGTTTATGAAATCATTTGAGGTGAAATTTGATTGATTGATTATTGAAATTTGATGTGATTGAGTAGTGTGATTGTGGGAGCTCGGTTGACCTAGTCTCTCAAAGCCAATCACATTGACAGTGAGATTGCGGGAGCTCGGTTAACTTAGTGTCTCAAGGCTAGCCTACTATCCAAAAATGGAATAAGAGAATTACTTTGGAATTAAGTGAGCTTGTATGGCAAGTGAGATATTTTGATTGAGGTTGCGAATATTTAGGGTTCTATTTGATCCTTCACCGAATATATATATATATATATATATATATATATATATATATATATATATATATATATATATAGTGGATTTTAGCATCTTTGTGAAATGCATGTATATATTTATATATATACTGATGCTTGATTGCATATGACATTAGGAGGTTTATGTATATATATTATAATAATTCACTTAGTGAGGTATGATCCTCTCTCAACCATGAACTCTTGAATTTGTCATGTCATGCTGTATATGTGATATTGTATAAGAGGAGACTGGTGGAACTATATGTTGTAAGATTAAGTTCAGTATATTAGCATTTGAGCTAAGAATTGAAATTTAAAGAGTTATTCGCGAATTTAGTCTTTTATAGTAATTAATTTTAATGTGATTTTTTAATGAATAGGTTGTCTCAGTACTATGCAATAGTGGATTACCGGAGTAAAGAGGTGATTTTTATAATTTCAGATGAACAAGAGTTTAAGTTTATGGGTGATAAGAGTTCTGCACCTCAGAATCTTATCTTCACTATCACGACTAAAAAGATGCTAAGGAAAGATGATTAGGGATATTTGGCATTAGTTAGGGATAATTCAGTGGAGAAGTTGTCTCTCATAAATGTTCCAGCTGTCTGTGAGTTTCCTGATGTTTTTCCTAAGGAGTTACCAAGTTTACCACCTCATAGAGAGATCAAATTTTGTATAAATGTGGTTCTAGATACAACTCCTATTTCTATGCCACCTTATAGAATGGCTCCTACAGAGTTGAAGGAATTAAAGGAGCAGTTGGAAGATTTGTCAGACAAGGGTTTTGTCACACACAATATTTCTCCTTGGGGTGCACCTATCTTTTTTATGAAGAAGAAGGATGGTACATTGAGATTGTGAATTAATTACAGAGAGTTGAATAAGGTGACAATGAAGAATAAGAATCCTCTCTCGAGGATAGTTTATTTGTTTGATCAACTTCAGGGTGCACAGTTCTTTTCTAAGATTAACTTGAGGTCGGGTTATCATCAGTCTCGGATTAGTGAAGCCAATGTTCCTAAAATGATATTCCACACTCGATATGGCCACTATGAGTTTTTGGTTATGTCATTTGGGTTTAATAATGCACCAATTGCTTTCATGGATATGATGAATAGGGTTTTTAGACCATATATAGATCATTTTATGGTTGTGTTCATTGATGATATACTGATGTATTCAAAGAGTTTGGAAGAGCACGTATATCACTTGAGGACAGTACTGCAGACACTGAGAGAATATGAGCTTTATGCTAAATTCTTGAAGTATGATTTTTAGTTGGAGAGTGTTGCATTCCTTGGACATGTAGTGTCTAAAGATGGTATTCAAGTTGATCAACAGAAGATTGAGGTAGTGTCTGAGTGGCCTAGATCGACGACAGTTATAGAGATTTAAAGTTTTTTGGGTTTGGCTAGGTATTATAAGAGATTTATATAGGATTTTTCTAGAATTACAGCTCCTATAACTCGCCTTACTCAGAAAAATGTGAAGTTTATATGGTCAGATGCTTGTGAAAATAGTTTTCAATTGCTGAAGGAGAAGTTGACCATAAATCCAGTTTTGGCTTTGCCTAATGGAATAGATAAGTTCACTATATATTATGATGCCTCTAGAGTTAGCCTAGGTTATGTGTTAATGCAAAATGGTAGGGTGATAGCTTATGCTTCAAGGCAGTTAAAGAAGCATGAACAGAATTATCCTACTCATGACCTAGAGATGGTTGAAGTGATATTTGCTCTCAAGAGTTGGAGACATTATTTATACGGGGTGACTTATGAGATTTTTACAGATTATAAGAGCCTTAAGTACATTTTCCAGTAAAGAGATCTGAACTTAAGGTAGAGAAGATGGTTAGAACTTCTAAAGGAATATGACTACAATATTCTTTATCATTCAGGCAAAGCTAATTTGGTAGTAGATGCTTTGAGTAAGAAGTCCTCAGGTAGTCCTACTCATGTTAGTGTAGAGAGGAGACCTTTCATCCAAGATTTGCATGATTTAGTGGATTAGGGTTTAATGATGAAGACTAGCATATTAGGTGGATTGTTAGCTCAATTTAGAGTTTGATCAGTTTAGAGTTTGATCAGTATTGAAAGATAGGATTAAGGCAAATCAGGTCCGAGATCCTATTTTTGCAGAGCTTGAAGAGAATCTTCATGCAAGGAAGTTCACTGATTTTACACTCGATGATGAAGGTGTTTTATGGGTCAGTGGTAGATTATGCGTTCTTGATGTGGATAATTTAAGAGAAGAGATCCTTAAGCAAGCACATTCTATAGGCTATAACATACATCCAAGTGTTACTAAGATGTACCATAGCATTAGAGATATGTACTGGTGGGATGATTAAAGAATAATGTAGCTGATTATGTTTTTAAGTGCTTAACTTGTCAACAGGTGAAAGCTAAACATCAAAAGCCTTATGGGAAGCTTTAGCCTCTTCCTATTCATGAGTGGAAGTAGGAGAGAATTGTTATGGATTTTATGGTTAGGTTACCTTATTATAAGGATGGATACAATTCCATTTAGGTGATTATGGACAGGTTCACCAAGTTTGCTCATTTCTTACCTGTGAAAGCCACTTATTCTGTAGCTAAACTCGCAAAGCTGTATGTAAAGCAAATTGTGTGCCTTTATGGAGTACCTATGTCCATTGTATCTAATAGGGGTTCAGTGTTTACCTCTCAATTTTGGCAAAAGTTATAGGAAGCAATGGGCACCAGGCTTGATTTAGTATTGGTTTTCACCCTCAGACAGATGGTCAGTCTGAGAGGATGATCCAGACACTTGAGGATGTGTGTATTGGATCTTGGTGGTAGCTGGGATGATCATTTTTTGCTTTTTGAGTTTGCATATAACCATAGTAGTATTAAGATGGCACCATATGAAGCCTTGTATGGAAGGAAGTGTAGATCCCCTCTGTTATGGGATGAGATTGGAGATAGTGCCTTAACTGGACTTAAGATTGTCCATGATGTAGTTGAGAAAGTTGTTCTGATTAGAAGGAGGTTAGAGACCATAGTTAGCAAGAAGAAGAGTTATAAGGATATGAGGCACAGAGATATGGAGTTTTAGGTCGGAGACTATGTGTTTTTAGAGGTGTCTTCGATGAAGGGTGTGATGAGGTTTGGTAAGAAGGGGAAGCTAGCACCAAGATATATTAGACCATTTAAGATTTTGGAGAGAGTTGGCATGGTTGCATATTGGTTGGCTTTGCCTTTGAATTTGTCTCAAGTGCATCCAGTGTTCCATATCTCAATGCTGAGGAAGTATATTTCGAACCCTTCACATGCATTACAGCCTAATAGTATGCAAGTGAATGAATACCTAACATTCGAGGTGGAACCAATCGTGATAGTGGATTATCAAGTTTGTCAGTGGTATTCGAAGTAGATTCCAATGGTTAAGGTGTTGTGGTAAAGTAACAATGTGAAGGAGCATACTTAGGAGACAGAAGTCAAGATGCAGGTTGCCTATCCTTATCTCTTTCCTTGATAAATTCTTGTATCTATTCTTTTATTTGAAGTTGAGAACGAATTCTTATGAGGGAAGATTGTAATGACCCGATATTTTAAATAATATAAAATTATTTTAGGATATGCAGTGCTAATAAAATTTTAAATTTTATTTATATATTATCATTAATTATGTATATTATCTATTTGTTTTATTCTAAATATTTTATTACATGAAATAATTAATTTGTGGGTTTTATTATTTAAAGTATTCAAACTCATTTTTAGTACTAATATTTTTAATAGTATTAGTGTTATTATTATTATTGTTATTATTATTATTGTTAGTATTATTATTATTTTATTACTATTATGCATGTGTTAGTATTTTATTATTATTTATTTATTTATTATTATTATTATTATTATTATTATTATTATTATTATATTATTGTTAATAATATATGCATATGTTTATGTGTAGTATATATATGTATGTATATATGTGTGTGGGACAAGTGTAAAGTTAAAGTTAAAGTTATGTGTGTGTGTGTGTGTGTGTGTGTGTGTGTGTATATATATATATATATATAAAGAAGAAGATGGTAAAAAAGCATGGTGACTTTGTTCAACTGTATGTAATCGATACACAGTTGAAGGCTACCATCTTTCTTCTTCACAAACAAAATAGGAGCACCCTAAAGAGATGAACTGGACCTATGAAACCCTTATCAAGCAACTCTCGTAACTGCTCCTCAAGCTCCTTCAATTCTATTAGTGCCATTTTATAAGGCATCATTTAGATAGAATCTGTTACCTAGTACAACATCTATACAGAACTTTATCTCTCTATTCGATGGCAATCTTAACAATTCTTCAAGGAAAACATCAAGAAACTCACACACCACCGGTACTTTCTCAATTGTCCCTTCATTTACCTTTAAATCTCTAACCATATAAGCATCTTTTTGGCTGTGATTGTAGAGATTATATTCTGAGGCATTGAACTCTTATCGCCTTTGAATTGAAACTCTTCATCATTAGGGATTCTAAAAATCACCTCTTTCACCTAAAAATCCATATTGGCATAATGTCAATCTAACCAATCCATCCCTAGTATTGCATTAAAATCAATCACATCCAATAAAACTAAGTCTGCTAGCAACTCTCTATCTTCTACCAATATTGGACAAGATGGAAAGACTATGTCTTTCTCTAACTTACCACTAAGTAAAGTCACTAAAGACAATGAAATCAATAACTTGGATGGTTGCCATCTTATTCTTAATGCAAACATAAGAGAAACAAATGAATGTAATGCACCAGGATCAAATAAAATTCTAGCATCCTAAAAATAAACTGATAGAGTACATGCTACAACCATATTAGATGCCTCAGCATGTTGGGGAGTTAAGGTAAATACCCTAGCCTAACCATGACCAACCTGCTAAGAAGTAGGTGGTTGTGTATATCCCCTACCACTTGACCTCCTTAGTGGCCTACTTCTAGTACTAAGGCCCTACTGGCCTATAAACTGAGTCAATATATACTATGGATATAGAGGTGCTTGATAAGGCTAATGCACCTTCTGATATAGCTGAGTGACTGACGATGATGATGATCCCTTAATAAGTGATGACTAATAATCAATGTTAGGACAAGCTCTTGCAAGGTGTCTTATTTGCCCACACTTAAAGCAAGCGCTCTACAATAAGTGACATGGCCCTTGTTCCACTCGGCCACACGTAGGACATGCACTAGGTCTTGAGCCTATGCTGTCATACCTATAACTCTGACTGTTGCTACCATTTCTAGCTTCCAGTCTAAATCTCAGAGGATTATTCTACCTCTTATTATATTTACTTGATCAATGTCCCCTATGACCTCTATGCTACTGAGAAGTACCAATAGTCTGAATACCATAACCACCTATCTAGAACATAAGTTGTTGGGTCCCCTGAACTGCTACTGATTCACTATTACTGCCCACGTAAGGATCAGGGATAGTCCCATGTCTTATGTGTCACTCTTAAGTTGTCTAGCCTCTTCTATGACACTCTCTAAGTTTTGGTCTTCAGTCTAAATACCAATGTAGACTGGGCCTAACCCAATCACAAACAAATCCATGGCTCTCTAGTCATTTTGCATCACATCTATATCATTACATTATAGCCTAAAGAATTCACTAGTGTACTCCTCAATCGATCTATTACCCTTGACTATATGCAGTAACTACCATCTATAGTTATCTCTTATATATACTAGGTAGAAATATTTCAAAAATCGCTCCTTAAACTCTAGCCAAAATATGGTAGTCATGTATGGTTGGATGGTTTGCATGAACCAGTCCTGAGCTGCAGCCTGAATTAATAACATCACTATTGTAATCCTCTAGTAATCTATATATCTAGTTCTAGTTCAAGCCTTGATGGTGTTAATGAAATCTAGGGCATCACTTGTACTCGAAAGAAACTCTGCCAACTCTCAAATACAACATAGCTACATCTACATTTGACATCTCCTGATTCCTCTGCTGTAACATCTGATGTACCACAGGCATAGCTTGATATAGGGCTACTAAGCCTTGGTTAATCCTTGCCATGCCAACTGTAAAAGTTGCATGATCCACTTCTAGCACTTTTGGCTCAACTTACTGTTGTTGCACTTGTCTCTTAGCTCTAGGTCCACCCCTTCCTCTACGACATGGGGCAAGAGGAGCTTCATTATGAATAGACTACTCATCCTCATTATAAGCTACATATGTAGCGGAAGCATCCCATGCTCTTCATTTTATTTTGAAAAAGACAAAACCAATGAAATTCAAAACATGATAAGGAACTGACAAGTACACAGAATTATAAAAACAATGATGATAATATTGACATTACAACCTAATTACCATAGTAGTTAAATAAAAGACATATTCCAATGACCCAAAGATCAATTAAATAAACCATAAGCTCTGATACCAACTTTGTCATGACTTGAACCCGAAGTTATGTGACCAACACTAGGGAATAGGAAATGCAAAAATGCATCTAAAACTAGTAGTAGCCTTAAGAATTTTTCTTACGAATTAATAACAATTTCAAAATAGTAAACCATAAATAAATCCAATAATATCAATAACAAAATACTTATAACATAAATCAATACTTATAATATAACAATATCTCAATTATCATAAATACCAGTAATATAAGTTTGATAAATAACTACTGTGGTATCTAGAATTTGATTACATCATACACAAGTCAATTAAACATACACAAAGTAGTCCGCAAAGAAGAAACTCGATGTAAATGGTGACTACTAGCAGACTAACAGTGAGGTCCTAAAAAAATAGATTGAGGGGAATTAGACATCACTGAGTGAATCAATTTTATAAAATGTATGCTAGTTTTAAAATATTATGTTAAAATCATTTTTAAAATAAAATAAAATCAACATGAATGTACATATTAAATCATTTACTTTTTTCAAATATTTGTAATAAATAAGATACCTTTAAAAATCATAATTCACTTTTATATAAATTTTAATATGAAATCGTATAAATATTTATTTAGGTGGAAAACCTACTAAAACACCTATACCATCAAATTCTAATAGCCAGTTAGCTTACTTAATCCAATTGACAATCGATCCCATAGAGGAAACTTGACCAGGGTCTAGCCACAATCGATCTCTTATTCCAAATGATTACTGGTGCCCAGAGAGCATGTTTGACTAGGGTCCAACTAGTATCATACCTCTTCCAAGAGAGTAATCTCAATTAGGGCCCACAATATCACAACTCTTGCATAAAGAATAAAGCTCAACCAGGGCTCCTAATATCATTGCACGACCATATATAATCATTACTTATGCAAATGTCGTCTTAGTGACACCCACCAGGTGGCACGTTCTACCATTTTCTCCAAATCATTTAAATAATAAATAAATAAAGCAAAGTGAAATAAATTCCATAAAGCAAAGTGAAATAAATTCCATAAAGCATCTTTTCGATATATGTTCATTATAAATAAAGGAATAATCATGCATATGACATATAAATCATGCATATGACAAATAAATCACGCATGTGACAATATAAATAAATTCTTATAATCAATTATTTTTTATTTTAATCATATGAAAATATAATTTAAAATTTCATAACAAACATTCCATAAAATCAACTCACAAGTCGAGCGTGTTTGGTGACATGTCCTCTGCTACTCAAAAGTTACAGCTCTAGTCCTAGAGTTCTCTAAAATAAATAATACTTATTTAAAATATGCTAAACGATAAAATAAATAAATTTTTAAAATTCTCAAAAATTATTAAAAACATGGGATGATGAGATTGGCTCAATCTAAGATAAAAGGCTTGTTATGACCCGAAATTTTCATATAAATTATAAAATTTAATTATGAGATATGCAGTGTTAATAAATATTTTTATTAATGATGATTTTAACATTTTGACATTATTATTATTTTATTTAATTAATTTATTAAATTGTAGTATTTGGTTATTCACAAAATTAAATTTATTTTGGGATTTCAAAGTTTTTTTTTTGGAATTGTTATTAAGTGATTTAATTTATTATTTGTGGGTTATTAAGTTGGTAATAATTTCATTGAATTAGTGTTTTGATTGATAAATTATGATTATTATTATTTATGTATATTATATAGTGTTTTGATGGGAGAGTTAGTATTTTATTATTATTAAAAAAAAGACAAAACATGGAAAGGCTATTGGACCATATCCATCTTCCCATCACCTTCATCATTTTCTTTTTCTTCCTTCTACATCTCCTTCTTCTTACTCTGTTTTTCCATTGCACCACCACCTTAGCTAGTACACCGGTCAGCACCACCTCGCCATCGTCGGTCGAGTAGTAGTGATAGTGGCAACAACATCGGCGATGACACTAGTAATGACAAAAAAAGCCCCTCCCTACTCGTGAACAGTGCATCCAGTCACCAACAAGGGATCCAATCGAGCTTAGCCTCATTTTGAAGCTCACACTACAAGCTTTAATAATATATGGCTAGTTTCGAATGGATCAGCTAGTAAGGACTCTGAAAACTTGATTTTATATTTATATTAATGTGTTTAATTTAATTTTTCTTATTAAAAATAATTTTATTTGAAGTTTTGGTATTTACATTAGTTGTTATTTGAGCTAAGATCTACTTAAATATTATTTTTATTTATTTTTTTGAAATTATTTAAAAATAAGTATTTTTGGGTTCAGTTACTATTCACAAAGTCCTAGATCCTAAAATATCTTCTTTTTATTAAATTCTATATATTATTTAGAGCAATTTTCATTAAGGAATTTTATTTAAATTACATGTCGAATTTTTATTACGAATTTTTGAATGATTGTGTAAAAACTAGAATTTTGGAGAAATTAATACAAATAAGTAATTTTATGTTTTAATTGAAATTATTGATAATTAATAGGTTTTGGATATTTTTTCAATGAAAATTGGCATTAAAATAATTTTTATAAATTAATTACTATTTTTAGCTAATTAATGGTAATTTTTGAAAATATATTCAAATATTAATTTTAATTATTATTTTTTTACTTAAATAAGTTTTTAGGTATTTTTATTATATAATTGAGTATTTAAAATAATAATTGGCAATTTGTGCTAATTAATTTTAAAAATTTGAATAATTGGTTTATTAATATTATTTAATTATAAATTGGATTTTATTATCTATTTTGGAAAATTAAACATCTTTTATGCTTTTATTATCTAAATAAATTGATTTTTGGTATTCAATTGAATTTTTATAATTTTGGTGATTTATTAGTAATTATCATTATTTTTTTGAAATTATTGTTAGAATTGGTTCTTAGTTGGGCAATATTTGTAGTTCAGGGGCCCAACGCGAGGTTTGGTGATGTGGATTATTTAAAATGAATTTTTCTATGTAGGATCAACTCTACTTTTAGTAGAGAGATGTCCATTTTCCAAGGGAAACTCTACCAAATTTTTGATAGATTTCTCGTAAAATGTGACAATCGGTCCAAGTCTAGTTTTGAAATTTTGCCCGAGTTGTGTCTAGATCGAGTCATTCTTAGAATTCTAGAATTATTAAATTATGAATTTATTTCTAATACGTATTATTATTATTATTATTATTATTATTATTATTATTATTATTATTATTATTATTATTATTATTATTATTATTATTATTATTATTATTATTTTCTTTAGTTGCGCCAAGATTGAGGCCTTCAGGATTAGACCAGTCGGGTCACTCTCATGTAGTGCCCTCAACCTATGAGTTATCATTATATATATGCATTGCACGTAGAATAAAATATTTGTGAGCATTCATATTTTAATAATGTAAATATAAGTATGATTTATTTTATTAAATGTTTATATATTTTTTTAGTATATATTTGGTATATATTTTATATATTGTCTTGAAGATGGATGCTACCATGCTTAAATTATACATTTCATTATTTTTAATAATTATAAGTATGATTTAGAGGATAGTTGTAAAAGGTGCGACTTAGCGGGTAGATTTTAGGTTGAAAATATGATTATTTGATTATGAAATTGAATATTAAGATTAATGGTTATTGGAAAGGGTGGCTATGGATCCTCAGTTTACCTATTATACTTAAGGTAATCATACTAGTAGTGAGATTGTGGATCCTTGGTTGACCTAGTGTACTTAGGGCTAGTCTACTACCTTCAGTTGGATAAATAAATATTTGGAGTTATGGATAAGTCGATTGGCTATTGGTTAGGTGATCAAGGTTGCGAACTATTTAGGGTTCAACTCTGATCCTCCACCTAAAAATTTTCCTATATTTATTATTGCATTTAGAAAGTGATTTTTACCTTGTGTATAAAATGCATGTATATCATATTATATAAATATAAATATATTACTGATGCTTGAATGCCTATAGTTTATAGGGCATGTATATATATAATAATAATTCACTCCCCCCTTAATATTTTTTCAGGACATTCTACTTTGTCATACCTCAATAGTAGACCCCTTCATCGGTCTTCTTCTACCCCAACTATTTTATGTAATTTTTATATCTAAACTCTTATTTGTACTCTTGCAATTGTAGTAGTAGTATTTAAGTGACGTAGTGTTTAACATTTTTTTTATAACTAAGATATGTGTTTGAAGAATTATGTATGTTATATTTTAATATATGCTATGAGAAGTCCTTTAATATTATTTTAATTTTTAAATTCTTTGATACTTTTATATTATATTCCTGTATGGTTTTATTTTTTAGGCTTACTACAAGTTTAGTTTTATAGCAATTCCCATTCCCTAGCATCGGTTAAGGCTCTCGAGTTAGGTCATGATAAAGTTGGTATAAGAGCCTAGGTTTAGTATTGTATGACCTAGGTTGTTAGACTTGTGTTTTCTTTAAAAGTACTACAGTAAATTAGGTTCAATCATGTCTTTGATAAGTCTTCATTGCTTTTAGAATTCCACGTAATCATTAGGGTATTTGTTTATTGTCTGTTTGTCTAAATCTTTGTTGGTTTTGTCTTTTTAGAATGAAGAGGTAAGCATATGTCACTCCAATGATTGTTGAGGCTGTAGATGATGAGTTTTTTCAAGATGAGGCTCGGGACCCTAGGCTACCAGTGAGGTGTAGAGGCAAAGGTAGAGGTAGACCTTAAGGAGTAGTAGGTCACAGTAGGCAGATAGAGCTACAGGATAAGGAATCTATAAAGCAGGAATATAAGGAAGCTACTATACCTCTAGCCACACAGTATATGTAGCCTGGTTGTCATTAGGGTATGTATGACCCTGAGGCAGTATTGTTTAACATCAAAGTTAGCCAAATAACCTTTAATGGGACTTCATACATGCTATCAAGACTAGGACTCACATTGCTATTTGTTAAGGGACCAGCCTTAGATTGGTTTGTCCAAGTGATAAAACTGCATATAATGATGATGACTTGGGCACAGTTTAGAGAAATATTTATGAGGAGATTCTGCCTTGAGCCACTATGGATAAACTACATAGTCAGATTGACCAGCATAACTAGAGGATACAAATTAGTCAAAGAGTATACTAAGGAGTTTCTCAAGCTGGGTCGGTATGTTGAGGATCTAATAAGGGACACTTACTTTGTAGCCATGATGTATGTCACCGAATTAGGTCTGCATTTACTGAGATGCCTAGTTCTGGCCTAACTCTTGAGTTTATGATCGTATTGGCCAAGGAGATAGAGCTAAGACTAGTTAGGTAGGGACCTATGCCAAACTTTTACTAGATGGGAGACCTACAGTTAGGAGGATTCGAGAGCGCTCCATACTCAACTTTTCATATTAGGTCTAGCAGTCAACAAAGAGGTTTAGTACATCAGGGTTAGAGGTAGCAACTGAGATACCATGGTAGAAGGAGACTTGGTCACAATGGAGTTCATAGGCCAGTGAGATCTTGGTTGGCTGCCACTAGTAGCAGTAGTGGTTGGAGTTCTAGTTATGGTAGCTCAAGATTAGTAGCTAGCACTTGCTAGACTTATGGTAGAGTCCATAAGAGACCCTACTATATGGTCCACTAGCATGTTTTTGATGTACATAGACAGGGCATTTTACCAGATTATGCCTTTATTCTAGTTATCAGTAGCATCAATTTTCATAACAATCTATTGTCAGTTCAGCCCTAGCTCCTTACTAGCTACCACTAGCTCAGTATCAGAGTACTTCTCAAATTGTTGCCTAGCAGGGGCATGGTAAAGGAGGTAGAGGTAGTTTCAGAGGCTTCAATAAGGCTTCTACCAGCTAGTAGGGAGGCAGAGCTCTAGCCAAAGCTTTTACCCTCACTCAGTAGGATGCTCAGGCATCTAATGCTATGGTAACAGGTATACTTCTACCATGTTTCTCTTATACTAGAAATCAATTTGATTCTGTTGCTACCCACTCATTCGTGTCTCTTATTTTTGCTTCTAAGTCTTATTGGCAATCTTCTAGGTTGGTAGTTCCTTTGTCCATTGCCACACCTTTAAGTGATTCATTAGTGGAAGGCAGAGAACTGCTAGCAGACTTGGTGTTGCTTGATGTAATTCTAGGAATGGATTGGTTATCTTAGCATTATGTAGTAGTTAATTGTCAGAGTAAGGAGCTGATTTTTAGAATTCCTAGTGATGAAGAATTTAAGTTTGTGGGTGATAAGAGTTTTGCACCTCATAATCTTATCTCTGTAATCACTACTAGGAAGATATTGCGAAAGGGTTGTTGAGGATATTTAGTAGTGGTCAAAGACACTACAGTGGAGAAGACTTTTGTTTCAGATGTCTCTATAGCTTGTGAGTTCCCATATATTTTTCCAAATGAGTTACTAGGTTTACCACCTCATTGAGAGATTGAATTTCGCATTAATATGGTTTTTTGACATAACTCCTATTTTGATGTCGCCTTAAAGAATGGCTCATGTAGAGTTAAACTAGTTAAAGAAGTAATTACAAGAGTTATCGGACAAGGGTTTTATCAGACCTAACACTTCTGCTTAGGATACACCAGTCCTTTTTATGAAGAAGAAGGATGGAACACTCAGATTATGTATCAATTACAGAGAGTTGAATAAGGTGATAATTAAGAATAAGTATCCTCTTATGAGGATAGATGATTTTTTTATCAGCTTTAGGGTGTACAGTTCTTGTCCAAGATTAATTTGAGATTAGGTTATCATCAGTTGCTGATTAAAGAAGCCAATATTCTTAAAATGGCATTCCGTACTAGATATGGCCACTATGAGTTTCTAGTGATGTCATTTGGATTAACTAATGCCCTAGCTGCTTTCATAGATATAATGAATAGGGTATTCAGACCATATATGGATCAGTTTGAGGTAGTCTTCATCGATGATATATTAGTGTATTTGAAGAGTATGGAAGAACATGTATAACACTTGAGGACAGTACTACAGACACTAAGAGAACATCAGCTTTATGCTAAATTATTGAAGTGTGATTTCTGGACTGAGAGTGTAGCATTTCTTGGTCATGTAATGACTAAAGATGGTATCTAGGTTGATCTATAAAAGATTAAAGCAGTATTTGAGTGGCCCAGACCAACAACAGTCATTAAGATTCAGAGTTTTTTTGGTTTGGTTAGGTATTATAGGAGATTTGTTTAATATTTCTCAAGAATTACAACACCTATGACCCACCTAACTAAAAAGAATGTGAAGTTTAAGTGGTTAGATGCTTGTGAGAATAGTTTTCAGCTGTTAAAGGAGAAGTTAACCACAGCTCCAGTGCTGACTTTGCCGAATGGAGAAGACAAGTTCACTATTTATTGTAATGCCTCCAGAGTTGGTCTAGGTTGTGTGTTGATGCATAATGGTAGGGTAGTTGCATATGCTTCTAGGCAGTTGAAGAAGCATGAATAGAATTATCCTACCCATGACCTAGAGATGGCAATAATGATCTTTGCTCTCAAGATCTGGAGACACTACTTGTATGGAGTAACTTATGAGATCTTTACAAATCACAAGAGCTTGAAGTACATTTTTTTAGCAAAGGGATCTGAACTTGAGATAGAGGTGATGTTTGGAACTCCTAAAGGATTATCACTATGATATTCTTTATCATCCAATCAAGACTAATGTGGTAGCAAATGCCTTAACTAGAAAATCCTCAGGTAGTCTTGCTCATATTAGTATGGAAAGGAAACCTTTGATCCAAGAGTTACACTAGTTAGTGTATCAGGGGTTGATGATAAATATGAGAAAATCAAGAGGATTATTGGCATAGTTCAGAGTCAGATGGCCGAACTAAAATCAAGAAAGAGAGAGAATGACAGTGTTGGAGGCAACTTTAGCGTGATGAGGTGACATGGTGGCAGTGTTTGGTGTGGCTGGGGTTGACCAGAGTTAATGGGTTAGTGGTGGCAGTGTAAGGAAAGTAAGAGTAAGGAATGAGAAAAAGAAGCGGGAAAAGAAAAGGCCAAGGAGGGGGCTACACATATATTTCATTTCTATTTTTTATAAAAAAAGTACCATACTACTATATATATTTATAACAACTAATTGAAAATAATATTTCCTAATCTCATAATAATTAACACTAATTAATTAAAATAATAATTAAACCTAATAATCCACATTTAATATTAAAAATAAAATTTAAAAATTTAGGTCTTCATAGGAAGTTTTGTGAAATTATGTATAATTATGAATGTTTAAAGATTATGTGTAATTATGTATTTTTGGAAGATATTAGAAAATGGTGAATTATTTGATCTTAATTGAAATTATTGTTAATTATGCTATCCTAGACTATATTTTATTAATAATAGTGTAAAAATAATAATAATAATTATTTTTCAAATTTTAATTATTTAGTAGTTATTTTGGGAAATTAAATGCAACATAAATTTATTTATTGTTTTTGAGCATAAATGAGTTTTTTTTAGCATTTTTATGATAATAATAAGTGATTTCAATATTTATTTGCAATTTGTGCTATTTAATTGTAAAATGGAAATTCTAGTATTAATGGATTTTGTTAATAAAATATTATTTAATAACTAGATTTTTATTATTTATTTGGAAAATAAATTTCTTTAGTATTTTTATGAGATATTTTAATGATTTAGAAATTATATTATTTTATTTGTCTATTTGTGATATAGATCCTTGGTTGGGCGTGAATTGCAGTTCAAGGCCCAACTCGAGATGTTGAGTGTTTAGGTATATTTGAAATGTGTTTTTGTGCAGGTTTGGCTCTACTTTTTGTAGAGAGATGTCTATTTTATAGTAGATTTCTCAGTAGATGTGATATTGGGTTTGTGTTGGTTTTGGATGTTATTTAAGTTGTATATTAGATTGAGTCTGTTCTTAGAAATCTAGAATATATAAGTTTAGGATTTTAATCCTAATTTTTTCATTATTATTTTTCTATAGTTGCACTAAGACCAATGCCTACATGACTAGGCCAGTCAAGTCATTTTAGAGAAGCACACTACACCTGTGAGTTATTATTCTACATATGCATTACATGAAGAAATAATATTGGCATCCACAATTTTTTAATAAATATGAATTTTATTATACTATGTTTGCATAAATAAAAAGTGAATATTTATTTGTATCGAATTGGATGTTGTGCATATTTAATATATGATTTTATTATTTTATTTATGAAATAATATTTTGGAGGATCGTTATAGAACATGCCACCTAATGGGTTACACTAGGCTATTGCACAATAGTACGCTATATATTAGGCTATGAAATTTTTATTGATATGAGATATGATATAAATGATTATTGAGATTTGTGGTTAGAGAGTGGTGTGATTGCAGGAGCTTAGTAGAGCTAGTGTCTTGGGGCCAATCATGCTGATGGTAAGATTATGGGAGCTCAATTTACTTAGTGTCTCGAAGCCAGTCTATTGTTAATAATTGAGAAGATAAATATTTTTGGAATTAATGAGCCTATTGGCTGGTGAGGTTCTATAATCGAGGTTGTGAAATATTTTAGGGTTCTACTTCAGTTCTCCACCTAAATATTACTTCATTTATTTGTTATTGAAAAATGTAATTTCAAGCATCTATATAAAATAAATAAATATAAATATATAAATATTATTATACTGATGCTTGAATGTTTGTGTCCTTATATATTATTATTATTATTATTATTATTATTATTATTATTATATATGTATATATATATATATGTATTATTATACATATATATGTGTATATATATATATATACATATATAATAATAATAATAATAATTCTCCCAGTGAGATCTAACCCCCCTCAATTATTTTTCAGGATACTTCTCATCAAACCTCTTATAGTAGTTCCCTTCATTGGACCCTTTTCTCTCCAGCTAATCTATGTAAATTTTAAATTACATGTTCTTTGCATTGCTAACACTGAAGTAGTATTACATATTTGATTTATTATCTATGATTGTTATTATTGGTGGTTATGTATTTTGAATATTGTAAAATATTTTTATTAAGATATTATATATGGAGATTCTTTTTCATTATTAAAAGTCTTAATTTTGAGCATAATTATGGTTATATTATAGTGAGTTTTTATGTTAAGGCTCACTACAAGTTATGAATTCTTATTCTTTAGTGCTTGTAATGACCCTTCAGTTTGGGTCATGAGAAAATTAGTATCAGAGCCTAGGTTTAGTATGGTTGGACCTAGGTTGCTAGAGTTTGAGTTTTCTTTGAAACTACTACAATAATTAAGTGCATTTATGTTTTTAAAAGTCTTCCTTGCTTTAGAATTTAATGTAATCATTAGGGTGTCTATTTTTTTTCTGAATTATGTTTGTGTTTGTTCTTTTAAGAATGAAGAGGAGAGCGTGAGTCACTCCACTTGTCATTGAGGCCGAGGATAAGGAGTCCTTCTAGGATGGGATTCTACCACTTAAGCCATCAGTTAGGTGTATAGGTAGAGGTAGGGGTAGACCTATAGGAGTGGCAGCTGACCATAGATAGAGAGAGTTGTAGGATGAGGAACTTGTAGACCAGGATTTTAAGGGAGATGCTTTTGCACCAGAGATTCAGCAGGGTGCAGTAGCTATACCCCAAGCCATACCATCTTTGCAGCCTCTTTATAAGTAGGGAGTATAAGGTATGTTAGACCTAGAGGCAGCCTTGTTCTACTCCAGAGTTGGTAGAATTTCATTTGATGGGACTTCAAACTGACTCGATTTTCTTTACATGATTGAGTTGAGGACTCAAATTGTTTATAATGAGTATTAGTGGATTTTGATTATCGAGTAGTCAATTCAGAGTCTAAAGTTGGATTGGTTCATTTAGGTTTCCAGCCCACGTGGTTACTTGAATATGGGCTCAGTTCAGAAAGCGATTCATGAGATGCTTCTACCAAAAGTCGATGAGTTATAAACTTTTGTTAATGGGTATTTCCAGAGGCAATAGTGTAGATGGTGGGGTTTAGTGCACATCTAAGATTTTAGTAATCATGATACTATTTACGCTAAGGGCTTTAGGGAACACATTACTATGCCACCAAGTCATAGCATGGAGATGAGAAGTCACCACCCAGGGTAATAAGTGAGACAATTCAATTTGTGTTACTCAATTCTCTAAAAGAAAGTTAGCATCACAACCAAGAGATTCTAGGAACATAATACTAACTTCTCTTAGTTTCATGTTCATTTAGAACTACTTTATAAATTATTACTTCATTCTTTAATTACATGTAATTTTATTAAACCTTATTTGAACATCCATCTAACCCTAAGGCATCTATTCAATAAAATAACACATAAAAAATGCATTTAAGCGCATAATCCTTAAGTCTAAACTAAGTTACTTTTAATTAAAGTTAGCTAAATTTATGCTTTTATTTATAAATGAAATAAACTAAAGTTCAGCCTACATTTTAATTAATGAGCTTAAGTCTACTTGTTTCAATTATCTATAAATGGGCCTAAATCTAAAAGTTTTTTAAAGAAATTAGATTTTATAAGTGGGCCTAAACCATTTTGTTTTATTTAAAATGGCAACTGGGCCTAAGTCTATTTATTTTTAAAAGGAAATGAAATTAAATGGGCTGAGCTAAGTCTAGGTTAATTTTATTAATTAAAAAGGTGATCGTAACTCTATTTAACCAAAAACTGGCCTAAATTAATTTTTAGTTAAATTAAACTTTAGTCCAATTTTAAGGCTATTAATCAAGTAGGTTAGACCTAATACGAGCTTGGGGCCCAAAAGGATAAAAACCAATAAATGCAACTAATCAAATAATAACATGCCAAAGTATATCAAATACATATCCACACATGATTTCCTAAAACCCTAATTCAATTCCATGTAAAACCTAATTTACTATTTCCATAATTGATTTTAAAGTTTTACCTAGTGATCTTGATTACTAATCCATTTTAAATGCATAAATGTTCTACATACTAGAAATTAAAATTAAGTACAAACTTAAATGAATTAACACAGCAAAACATAGAAAATAATGATCACATAAAAGGTAAAAACTAAATCTAATCACAGTTTAAAACCCATGGCATTCCATGGATCTTCTATTTAATTCTTAGATATCAGGTAGTATCCTCCTCAACCCCCATCAGATCTCAAAATGAAAACACATAAACAAACAAATTACATTAGTGAAATTAAATAGCCAAAATAATACTAAAAAATCACAAAAGAAAAAGAAGAATAAAAAAGGAATGTTGTGTAGATGATATTAGATGGCACTTCAGAATGGATTCTCACCATATATGCAATTGACTTAGTGTGCTTTTTGGATCTTGGGACTGAATCAGATAAAAATGTAATATAGACTTTTTATTTTTTTTAAAATACATGGAAAAGGAGCTAGGTTTTATGTTCTGTCATTTTTTGTAGAGTTTATGATTTTTCTAGGGTTTTCTTTACATGGTCAAAGGCCTCCAAAATTTTACCTCTCTCAGTTTTTTAAAGCCAAAAAACAACATCTAGCCCTTGTGATCTCATAGAGAGGTTGCATGATCTTAGGAGCTAGAGAATAGCTGCTCTCCATTTTCAAAAATCAAAACCCCAAGATAAAGAAAGTGATAAGGAATAAAATAAAATTAAAGATTCATGCATGTGTCTATGAAAAAATAATAGAAATTTGACAATAAACCCAAAATTAGATTTTTTATGGAAAAATATTGAAACACCAAAGGAAAATATAGGTCAACATTACATAATGTCGATTGGTATTGTGCAATGGTGATTAGCATTGCATAATGTCGATCGACATTATAAAATGCTTATGTAATGTCAATTGGCTCAACATTATATAATTTCGATCAACATTTTGTAATGCCAACTGGCATTATGCCTGTATTTGTCAAAATTTTAATAAAACCCCCAAAATTCACTTTTCTACAATTTAGGCCTTAAAACATTTGAACTCTTGTAATTAAATCCTAAAAAGGTTGTAATTTAGTCCTTTAAATTGTGAAACTCGACACTAGAAATCAATTCTCGATTAATTTTCATCATAAGGGCTTTCATCTCACACATGCATAATTGTATTATGAAATTGGGTGCTTACAGCTGCCCCCCTTTGTCACTATTTGCTTGACAAATTACAGCAAAGTAACAGTAGCACACAATTTCGATAAAAATAGGTAGGACCCTTAATTGCATCCTAATTAATAGATCAATGCTTAAATTACTATGCAATTTTAAGCAAGATGTAATGTTTTACAAGTCTTACTATATTTCCTGCAGAACGTCCAGTGAACTTTATGCAAATGAGTTTTGTTATATTTCCTATGAAATGTTTAGTGATAATGAATTGAAAATCTGCTATAGTTCCTATGGAATGTCTAGCAATAATAACATAACTGTTGTGTAGTGTCTAGTGAACTACACTATATTCCCTATGGGACGTCTAACGATGCACACTATATTCCCTATGGGATGTTTAGTGAGAATGAGTTTCATTATATTCCCTGTAGGATGTCTAACAAAATATATGTAATGATTCTCTCTATATTCCTTATGGGACATTTAGCTATTTATGAAAAACATCCTATAGTTCCTATGGAATGTGTAGCAATCTGTGATTTAAAATTTTGCTATATTCCCTATGGGACATTTAGCAATTAGTGATTTGAAAAATGTGTCATAGTTCCTGTGGAACATCTACCAATAATACTATAACTATTGTGTAGTGTCTAGTAAACTACACTATATTCCCTTTGGGACATCTGGTGATAATGAATTTCATTATATTCCCTATAGGACATTCAACGAAATGAATGTGTTGACCTTCTTTTATGAGATTGGTCATGAGGTCAGTATTACTTTGCTTGGTCCACTTCGTGACTTAGATTAGGTTATAACACTTGATTGGGCATCTACTGCACTCGCTTACCTACCTTTACCACAGACTGGACACTGTCTATAGAGGTGTTGTCATGATGTGTGCCTTTTGGCACATCTTACATGTATGTTGTCCTTTTCTTTAATCTTTATTGTCTTACTTTCCTTTGCCTTTTATTGATATGCTCTCTTCGTTTTAGATATGGAGCATAGAGATCCAGTTGATTTGAGGCTTTAGTGTTATTAGCTCTTATAGGAGCTTTCCTCTAATGAAGAGATGGGTTCTTCTCACCTTACTAGCAATAGGAACACCTTACAAACATATCATGATCAGGTGAACACCATTGAATGGCACCTAGTAAGAAAAATAAAATTATTAGTATCTTGTAAGTTAATGTGAGTTAAACTTAATTAACCTAAATTGTAGATAAACTCTGATTGGCTGGAGGATGCCAATGACATCAAACAATATGATTTCATGGTTGTTATAGTATGCCTTGATCCAAAGAGGGTTCTACTCCCTAGATATGGCTGTTTAATATGGTTTTTAGGGGAGCAAGTGTATCACTAGTATTTTAAGCCTTCTCAATATTGCATTCCATGTGATGTCCCTTCCTCTATGCTCTACAGCTCACATCTAATAGATTCAGAGTTGAGAGATACACTACAGGGATACACTACCTCAAATTTTCTTAAGCATTTTTGATATTATCAACAGTACATTCATGCGAGCCTCTTGGAACATATTCCTATCAAGGATGTTGAGGTAATTTCTTGTTGTCTCAGCTACTTCCCTTAGAACCTATGAATCATGCTTTCTTTTTTCAATTTAAGGAGGTTCACTCTCTTGCTATCAATGTGATGGAAGAGGACACCAATATTGCTTTAGAGACTAAGGTTGTTCCTGATATTGAGAGGTCTGAGCCTAGACCTAGCTTTGTACAACATACTTAGCATGTTAGGACTATTTACGATGGTGCTTTTACGGGTGTTACCCTTGGTGATATCTCTCTCCCAAATAGGTCCATGTTCTACTAGGCTTTTACTATTTAGACTCCAATTAAGCAGCATATGCACTATAGTTATGTTCAAGTTCCTATCCTTTCTCCAATAGATGCTTCTCATGTGAGTCTTTTTCAATTATTCCCTACATGATCTATACACTTACTCTAATTTTAGAAAATTTACAAAATAGGTTCCTTGGACATAGGTAGAGTACTTGCATGGACTCCCCTCACCTTAGATGTTATTCACTATATAGGGCATAGACAGCTAGAGGGTAAGTATATACACTGGAAGTGCAAATGTATATGTGTTATGCATGAAATGCATATGACATGTTATTTCCTATACATACAGAGCTACTATAGTGATCTGGAATGCGAGATCGAGATGTTTTATCAATAGCATGCAGGTTTAGACATTGATCCTCATAGTGCTGGCACTTCATCTATCAGACCTCCAGACACCTTTCATCAAGATGACCTTACCAGATGATGGAGCACATGGTCGGATTATAGAGATCAAGATGACTGATCTAGGCTATCTTTATTTCTAACTTCTATTTGTATCAGACTATTTTTGTTGTACTGTTGTGTTTTGAATCCTTTACTATTTGTATGCATTGTGTTGAATTGATCTCAGACTTGGATATGTGGACTTAAGTTGAGTAAAGTTTTTTTTTACCTTAACTTTTGCCTAAGCCGCCCTCTTAGGTTTTTAGCTTAGTAGGCTTATCCTCACTTTTGCCTAAGCTGCCCTTTCAGGTTTTTAACTTAATGGGCTTTCATTTTGTCTTATTTATTTTTGTATTTTCCGTATCTAGTTATAGGAGAAGCTGAGGTCACTTGTTGTTCCTACTAACTCTTTATCCTATCACCCTCATCAATTGCAATCGCACCCATTGAAGGTGGAGGTCAGGCACACTATAGACCAGTGGATGAACTGGTTATATGGCATTACAGACATTGATATTATATGGATCTACCCCTGGTGGAAGCTAAAGTTTATGACCCTTAACTTATATGATCACTGCATTCCCATCCCAGGGCTGCATTTCTCGAATTTCTTTTCTGCCTTTGTCATCAGTATGGCCACCCATAATTCATAGTTACTATTCTAACTAACTTTGGAGGCTTCCTCCTTGGATAGGATTTTTTTGGATAGGGTAAAAAACTTATGGCCTCGCAGGACTCTTGGGCGAAACATACACTTAAATGCTGATAGAGCTACTAATGATAATTGTAAGACCTAGGTTGTGGTACAAGCTATGGGCCCACTAGGGTTCTCTAGATACAAGAGGACTCAAGCTTTGCATGATGAGTCATAAAATAAGAAACAAGGACAACACTAGGAAATGGTCTCATAGAGCTAATTTTAAGCTTTCATGTTCTGTTTTCCTTTTTAGTACTTATGCATTATAAATAATAAGATAAAACATGCAATGTTAAAGCAAAAATTAAATTTTAAAAGGATTCATTAATTAGGGCCAAAATGAGTACATTTATTACATCACCTAATATAAGTCTTATTATCAACTGATCTTTTTGGATTTTGTAGCTGAATATTTTTCTGTCTCACTTATTTACCCTAATTTTTTACTGATTAGCCCTTTATAGGTTTTCTAGCCAGTGGGACCATTTCTTTTATTTTTATTCCTTAATTTTTATCAGCCAGTCCTTTATGGGTTTTCTGAACAGCAGGAATGTCCTAACTTTTATTTGACTAGCCTTTTCAAGTTTTTCTAATTAGCAGACTTTATTTTCTTTATATTACTTTTATTCATTTTTATAGGTAGTATTTCTTGAGGCAATAAAATTTAACAGGTTCCACAAACTCATTCCCTTCCAAATATGATATCTTCACAGCTCCTTTAGGTAGAATTGATTTGACTAAATATGATTCTTCCCAATTTGGTCTAAATTTTCCTCTCGCATCAAATGCCACTGCTCTGGATTATTTTTACACCATGTCCCTAACTTTTATCTTTCCAAGCTTAACCTTCGTATTGAATGATCTCGCTATCCTCTTATGATATATCTGAGTATAGAATAAAGCATCCATCCTTTTCTCATCCAGAGATATTAAGTGATCATATCTCTTTTGTGATCATTCACTCTTAGGAGTTTTAGCTTCCATAACTACTGTCAAGGATTTGATCTCTATTTCTATTGGTAAGACTTCTTCACAACCATACACTAAGGAGAATGGAATTTGGCCCATGGCAATTCTAGCAGTAGTCATATATCTCCACAAAGCAAATGGGAGAAACTTAGACCAATCTTTGTAAGTCCTGACCATTTTAGAGAGAATCTTCTTAACATTTTTATGAGCTGCTTCTACCGCTCCATTAGCCTGAGGACGATATGGTAAAGATTTATGATGTTCAATCCCATACTTCTACAATTATTCCACTATTTCTACCTTAAATTGGACACCATTATCCATCATAATATGATGTGGAACCCTATAGCTACAAATGAGGCTCTTCTCAATAAACTGGGCCATCTAATTTACTTTCATGGCATTAAAGGATTCAGCCTCTATCCATATGGAAAAGTAATCTATTGTTGTAGCTATATACATATGCCCATTTGATAATGTCAGCCTTATTTCTCCTATAATATCAATCCCCCACGCTGTAAAGGGCTGAGGTGATGATAAACTATTGAGCACTACAGGAGGTAGATGGCTAGAATTTCCATGAATCTAGCATTGATGACACTGTCTCACTTTTCTTATGTAATCCTTTTCAATACTCATCCAATAATACCCTTGCCTGAGTACCTTCTTTACTAAGATCATCCCGTTCATGTGAGAACCATAAGTTCTTGCATTAATTTCTTTCATTACCTCTTCAGCTTCATAATTTTTGGCACATTTGAGTTGCATTCCATTCGACATTCTTTTATATAATACTCTATCATGACTTGCATAGTTACATGCAAGAACATGAAGAGTATATCTCTCTTTTGAGGTCACTTCATCAGGACACTTTCGTTGTTCAATAAACCTCTGAATATCATAAAACCATAGCTTCTCTTTAGGCCCTATCTGAATTTCCATAATCAGCTCACCTCTATAACACGGAGCTCTTGATTTCATGACTACCAAAGGCTTTATTGTTGATCCTATCACACTATCCCACATCGAAGTGAGTGTTGCCAATGCATCTACCATATGATTGCCATCTCTTGATAGATGGATGAAGAGACACTAGGTGAAATTCTTTGTTAAACCTTTTAAATAGTAGGCATAAGGTTTTAGCTTTTCCTTTTTCACTTCCCATTCCTCATTAGCCTCGCTGATAACCAATATAGAATCCCTATAAACTAATAACTCTTTCGCCCCAGTTGCTAAAGCTGCTTTAATTCTATAGATGCATGCCTCATACTTAGCTATATTATTTGTTATCTTAAAATCTAATTTCTTAGCCATCGGTATGGTCTCTCCTTCTGGTGTAACAAGAATTACTCCTAATTTAGCTCCTTTGTTATTTATAGCTCCATCAAAGTAGAGCTTACAGTCTGAATGCTCTATGATTGTTAGGTTCTCATATAGAAACTCCAAGTTTCACTATTCATCACCCTCGACTGCATTTTAAGCTAGGATTTCTACCATTACCCTTCCTTTGATGACTTTTATGGTGATGCATTCTATATCAAACTCAGTTAGAAGTTTTAGCCATCAAGACATTCTTCTAGTTAAAGCAAGTGCTTGAAATAAGTACCTTAAGGGATCTATCTTTGAAATAGCTTGAACCCTTAAGGTTTTTTAAGAAGAAATAAGTTAATTGATTGTTTGATATTTTATTTTATTATTTTGGTATCTTTTTTATGTTTTTGGTTTTGTTTATTTATTTTTATGTGTTTTGGGCTTTAAGACCAAGTTAGGCTTTAACCCATATTATTAATTTTAGGTTTAGATAATTCTTTTTGGCCCACCTTTTAATTAGGCCATCTCATTTAATAGGTTAATAATTAATTAGGTGTAGATTTTAATTAATTAAAATGCTTTTTAGGCCTACAATTAATTATAAATTATGTTAGAGATAACTTATGCCCATTTAGTTAATTAGATATATGCCCACTTAGGTTAATTAAAATTAATTTAGACTTAGCCCACTAAATTAAAGCCTTTTTCATAATTTGTAGATTTAAGATCATTCTAAAATTAAAACATGTAGAATTAGGCCCAATAATTTTGAATATTTCATAACATGTAGATTTGGCGCATTTAATTAAAATCAATGTGGATTATACTAACTTAAGGATTGTGAATTCAAATGAATACATTGTTTACTTATATTTTTCATAACTATTTTGCTTGGAGTTAACTATTTAAGGGTATATATGAAATTGCATGTAAATAGAGGGTAAGATAGTAATTCATAAAGTAATTCTAAATGAACATAACACTAAAAGAAATTGGTATTCCATATAAAAAAATCTTCTAGTTATGGTGCTGGCTTTTGGTGTGATTCCACAAGTATATAGGTCAAGTTATAGAATAGGATTGTAAGTCCAGATATTAATCCCATAGGGAAGAGAATAAGTACTAGTTCACTTGATTTATGTTCTTATCTAAATGGATTAATTTTTAAGTTTTTGTATTGTAAAACAATTAAAATTTAAAACTAATTAATGTTATGGTGAATGAACAGTGTAAAGTGATATAATGCAAAATTGCATAGTTATTTAGGTATTATAAGTGTTATTTTGTTTCATTTTAATAAGTTTTTATGCTTATTTTATTATGCAATAGTTATTTTTAGTTTTCAATGCTTTTTATGGTAGTTTGTATGTTTTCTATATGTTTTTAGGTTCAATTGATGCATTAGAAGGACCTTGGATTTGTTAGAATGAAGTATGAAGCTTGAAAAGACAAAGGACATTGAATTAGAGCTGTGCCAACTCATTACAAAAGCCATTCATGCCGACTCGACCCTTCGTGCTGACTCATTCCACTTGTGCCTCATCAATGAGATGCAACTTTTTAGCTCTAAGTAGTTTTTGTATTTTGGCCATAACTGCTTCTATAAATGTCCAAATAAGATGATTCAAGTTGATATGGAAAGATAACTCAGAGATCTAAGACTTTCATGAAGGAAAGTTCTCCATATAATGTCATCTGAAATGACAAAAATGCCCTAGAAGTTACTATATAGAGTTGCAACCTTTTATGTAAAATGGTTCCTTTTCAATTTGTAACTCCTTTTTAACCACCTCTAGGGTCTATATATAGATTAGTGCCAACCTGTAAGAGGGAGAGATTCATTCAAATATATATTCATACAAAATTATTATAAAAAGTACAAAATTTATTTCCTTAGGCTTAGTCTAGTGTTTTGAAGATCAATTAGAAGAAAGCAAGAATGAAGCAAGAAAAGAAAATTGCTCTACATCAGCAAGTGTTGGAAGATTATTAAAAGGGTTTTATCAATTCCTTTTCTTCTTTTCTAATTATTTTCGAATAATGTTTATTGGCTAAGTCTTGTTTGAGAAGCAATGATGAATTAAATAAGAACTACATTTCCTATCTTATTTTGTTTATGATTTAATTTCAATTTGTGCTTGATTAAGTTATTTATGATTGATCACCATATATAACTTATTTTAATTAAATTACTTACAATAAGAGTTGTAGTAATTTGGTGGAAATATAATTGAGATTACTTAAGAATTGGATTTACTTGGAGACAAGGAATTCATCTTAAGGGAAACAATTAGTAGATTACTTGTGATTTCCTTGTCTATATCTATAATACACCAAGAGAGTTTGTAGACTCTAGACAGTAATATCCTTAATTAACAAGGAAAGTTGCTTTTATGGATTTGTTGGTATAATGTCAATTATGATTTTCTCTTATCTTTGTAATACATCAAGAGAGCTTGTAGACTCTAAGGGGAAATACTTCTAATTGATAACGAGAGTTACTTTTAGGAACCTTACTTTAATTTTTCAACGAGAGTTGCTGTTAAAGATTATACACACTAATTTCCAATCAATATGTTTTGTGATAAATTCTTATAAGTTCTTGTTTACATTTTGATTTATGCTTCTATTTTATATATATTGAATTTCTTATTATGTTTAGTATTATAGTAATTAGGAATATTTAGATCACTAATTCTATTTGATTTAGTTTTTCCTATCCATTTGAGTATTTGCTCGATTAATACATAACTCTTCCCAAATCTCGAGTGTTCAACACTCGACTTGCTCTATACTAAGTCCTTAGAGAGGTTATACAATTCTACCCGCTTCAAAATTTGGCACCATTACCGGGGATTTGATTTAAGTAATTATTATTAACTTAGGGTAGAAAAAGGTTATTTTAGGCCTTGTTTTAATTTTTGTTGTTTTTGTTTTGTCTTTATTTTAATTTTTGTTTTATTTTTTTGTTTATTTTTTTATTTGTTTGATTGTGAATTTACATGCTCACTAGAAGTATTACTGATAGCAATTTAAACTTTAATCCTAAAATTGATTTAACTTTACGTGCACTACATAGGGAATAAAGACAAAGGAAAGAGAATTAATTCAATAGAATGGCTTAATTGTAGAGAAGGATATTAGGTGATTTTGCAATGCCTGATATCTCAGGTAGTTTTGGTGGAATTATGGCTCCGGGTACTAATAATAATAACTTTAAGATTAAGCCAAGTATTATCCAAATGGTGCAAAATAATTAGTTTGGATGCTTATAAGGAGAAGATCCTTATGCCCACAATTTGACTTTTTTTAATGTATGTGCAACCTTCAAGATTAATGGTGTGACAGATGATGCGATAAGGCTGAGACTCTTCCCATTTTTGGCCAAGGAAAAAGCACAAGTTTGGGTTGCAAGTTTTCTAAATGAGTCAATCACAATATGGGATCAATTGAAGGAAGCATTTCTGCATAATTATTTTCCACCACATAAGACAGCTAAGTTTCACAATGAGCTCACTACTTTCAAGCAAAGTGGAAGTGAGACAATTAATTTGGCTTGGGAGAGATTTAAGGAACTTCAAAGGCAATGTCCACATCATGGCTTCCTAGAATGGATGATTCCTCAAATTTTTTATAATGGTTTAACATATCAGAATAGGAAGATTATGAATATGGCTTCTGGTGGAAAGTGGATGGATAAGATGGCTAGAGAAGCTATTACATTGCTAGAAGAACTTGCATCTCAAGGATACATAGGTGATGAAACCACCATGGCAAAGGCAAAGGGAGTTTTGAAACTTGACACCATCAATATGCTGAGTGCAAAGGTAGACGCCCTTACCAAATTGGTAAGTAAATCTCAAGTTAATTCATTAGAATGTACTAATCTTGTTTGGAGAATTATGGAGGATCTCATTCATATTCTCAATGCAATGTACATTCAAATGAGGATGTGAATTATATGCAAGGAGGTTTTAACCAATGAATGGGGCTGAATTCCAACACTTATAACCCTCAGTGGAGGACCCATCCTAGATTCTCATGGTCAAACCAATCCTCTCAATTAAACCCTCTATATAACCCAAACACTAAACTCCTATGAAACAACAAGCCTTTAATCCTACCCAATCTAAACCTAACCTTGAAACTCTTATGGAGTAGTTTGTTAACCAACAAATGTCCATCAACAAACAAAATGAGGAGCAATTTAAGCAAATTAATTCTAAGCTTAAGCAACTTGCTACTCATAACCGTATCCTTGAAACCCAAATCGCCTAATAAGCCTCTACCTCTAACACTAAATGTTTGGGAAAGCTCCCTAGCCAACCAGAGTATGTACAAAAAGAGACTTGTCAAGCAATTACATTGCGTAGTGGTAAGGAGGTTGAAAAGGATCTCAATGAGAAGAAAGGATTGGTTGATGATGATGATAGGGTAGAGATTGAGGAAGCTGATGTTAGAAGTAAAAATAATGATGAGATTTCAAAAGGTGATAAAAAGGGAAATGCCAAGCCACCTAAAAAGGATGAACCTAAGGTAAACTTAAAAACTATTCCTTTTCCTCAAAGGTATATAAGGTGTAATTTGGATAAGCAATTCGGTAAATTCCTTTACTATCTTAAGGATATCACTATCACTATACCATTTGTGGAAGCTATTTGAGATATGCCAGCTTGGGGTAAATTTTTTAAAAATATTATTAGCCAAAAAAGCAAGTTTGAAGATTATGGTTTAGTATCTCTTGTTGAAGAATCCAAAGCTATGTACTCCAAGTCTCCACCTAAGCTTAAGGATCCTAGTTCATTTATGGTTCCTTGTGTAATTGGAGGTATGCATTTTGATAAAGCTTTATGTGATATTGGTTCTAGTGTTAGTCTTATGCCTTACTCTATCTAAAAAAAGCTTGATTTGGATGAACTTAAGCCTACCAATATGTGTCTTTCTTTGGCAGATAAATTTGTAACTTATCCACTTGGCATTCTAGAGAATGTGCCAACAGAAGTGGGTAAGTTTGTGATACTAGCTGACTTTGTTATGTTAGACATAGAGGAAGATCTTGAGATTCCAATTTTGTTTGGAAGACTATTTTTTAGGACAACAGGAGCAATTATAGATATGAAGAATGGAAAGATCACATTGGAAGTGGATAATGAATGTATGGAATTTGATGTCCTGAATATAATGAAGTCAACACCTATAGAAGTAGCAAGTAGAGTTGATTCTATTGATATTTTCTATGGATGCATTGAAGAAGTAATCCATGAGTGTTTAAGGAATGATGATATGGAGCCATTTAAGGTGCAAGAAACTAATGAGCAAATTTTGGAGGTAGTTCTATACCAACCTTTTCAAAGGACATCAAGATTTGAACCTTTAAGAAGTGACAATGATCCAAAAGACTCTACACCTAGTGAAGAAGTTAAGTTGGAGCTTAAGCCTCTACCATCAAATCTCATGTGCATTTCTTGACTCTAATCTTAAATTTCCTTTTATTGTTAATTCATATTTTCCTAGTAATGATGTTGATGCTTTATGTGATAAATTGAATAGTCATAAGAATGCTATTGGTTATTCTATTAATGACTTGAAGGGAATTAGTCCTAAAATATGTATGCATAGAATTTTATTGGATGATAATACTAAGCCTTCCATTAAAGGTTAAAGGAGATTAAATCCCACTGGCAAAGAAGTGGTGAGAAAAGCGGTAACAAAGTTGATTGATAATGGAATTATATGCATTATTAGTGTTAGTAAATGGGTGAGTCCTGTTCAGGTTGTACCAAATAAGGGAGGCTTAACCATTGTTAGAAATGAATCTAATGACTTGATACCTACTAGAACTATCATAGGATGGTGTATGTGTATTGACTATAGGAAATTAAATAAAGCAACTAGGAAGGATCACTTCCTATTGCCTTTTATTGACTAAGTTCTTGAGAGATTAGCTAATTTTTCTTATTTCTGTTACTTGGATGGACTTAGTGGATTTTATCAAATCCTTATTCATCTTGAAGATCAAACTAAGACTACTTTTACATGCCTATACGGCACTTTTGCTTTTAGGCAAATGCCCTTAGGTTTATGTAATGCACTTGCAACGTTTCAAAGGTGCATGTTTTCCATATTCAGTGGTTTGCTTAATGATTGTGTAGAAATTTTTATGGATGATTTTAGTGTTTATGGTACTAACTTTTCCAATTATTTAGAAAATCTTTGTAAAGTTCTTAACAGGTGTATTGAGCATGGATTGGTCTTGAACTGGGAAAAATGTCATTTCATGGCATAAGAAGGCATAGTTCTTGGACATTTAGTTTTAAGAAGGGGCATCGAAGTTGACAGGGAAAAGATTGAAGTGATTAATAATTTTCCACCACCAAAATGTGTTAAAGATATAAGAAGCTTCCTTGGACATGTTAGTTTTTATCGAATATTCATCAAAGAATTTTCCAAAATAGCAAAGTCATTGTGTACGTTACTTGCTAAGGATACAGTGTTTCAATTTGATGATGCGTGCCTTAATGCATTTAAAACTTTGAAGAAGGCTCTTATTTCCAAACCTGTTTTGCAACCACCTAATTAGGAGCAACTATTTGAAATAATGTGTGATGCTAGCAATTTTGTTGTGGGAGCTATCTTGGGTCAAAGAAAGGAAGGCAAGCCTTATGTGATTTATTATGCTAGTTAGTTGCTTGATGATGCTCAAATCAACTACGCTACTATAGGAAAAGAGTTTCTTGCTATTGTTTATGCATTTGATAAGTTTAGAGCATATCTTATGGGACAAAAGGTGATTGTTTATTTAGATCATACTGCTCTCAAATATCTTCTAAGAAAGAAGGATGCAAAACCTAAAATCCTAAGATGGATTTTGATGCTTCAAGAGTTTGACTAGGAAGTACGAGATAAGAAAGGAAGTGAAAACCTTGTTGCCAACCACTTATCAAGGCTTGATCAAGATGGATTGAAGAAGAATGATGATGGTGTGCCAATTGATGAGTCATTTCATGGAGAACATCTTTTTACAGTGGCATCAAAGGAAACTCAATGGTTTGCAGATATTGAAAATTATTTAGTAAGTGGTATTTTTCCTTATGGTATGGATTATAGACAAAGAAAAAAGTTCTTATATGACTGTAGATTCTACTATTGGGAAGAGCCATTACTTTACAAGAGATGTGCCGATGGTTTGATTAGGCGATGCATTCCTTATGATAAAGTCCAAGATGTTTTGAAGCATTGTCATTCTTTGGATGTTGGTGGACATTTTGGAACATCAAAGATTGTATCTAAGGTACTTAAATCTGGTTTTTGGTGGCCTACATTGCTTAAGGATGCTAGAAAATATGTGCTTACATGTGATAGATGCCAAAGGATGGGAAATATATCAACGAAGCATGAGATGCCTTTGAAAGGGATTCTTGAAGTTGAAATCTTTGATGTTTGAGGAGTAGACTTCATGGCTCCATTTCCTAGTTCCTTGGGTTAAAAGTATATTTATGGTCAATTATGTCTCCAAGTGGGTAGAAGCAATGCCAACCTTAACAAATGATGCTAGAGTGGTTAAGAAAATGCTTAAGAAAGTCATTTTTCCAAGATTTGGTACCCCTAGAGCATTGATGAGTGATAGAGGTTCCCATTTTTGCAACTATTTGATTAAGGCTCTTTTGAAGAAATATGGAGTAACACATGAGGTTGCTACTCTATATCACCCACAAAAAAGTGGGCAAGTTGAGGTGAGTAACCGAGAGATTAAATGGATTTTAGAGAAAACAATCTCTTCTTCAAAGTCTCTTCTTGATGATGCATTATGGGCATATAGGACGGCTTTTAAGACTCTAATAGGCCTTATTCCTTATCAGTTGATCTATGGGAAGTCATGTCACTTACCTGTTGAGCTTGCGCATAAGGCATATTAGGCGACAAGAGCATTGAATTTTGACTTGATGAAGGCAGTTAAGAAAAGGTTACTTCAGCTTAATGAACTCGATGAGTTGAGAATGAATGCTTATGAGAATGCAAAATTATATAAGGAACGCACTAAGTTCTAGTATGATAAGCATTAGATCAAGAAGGAATTTCATGAGGAACAACTTGTATTGCTTTATCATTCAAGATTGAAATTGTTTCCGGGTAAGTTGAAGTCTAGATGGTTAGGTCCTTTTACAGTTGTTAAGGTATATCCTCACGATGCAATGGAAATTGCCAATAGTAAAAGGGAAATCATCAAGGTAAATGGACACCGTCTCAAGCCATACTTAATCGGTGAAGCAACTACTCAGAGTCAGTCTATCTCTCTCTAAACATTAATGAAATTAGGGTACGTTTACTAACACATTCTTCATCTTATTTAATTTTATTAACATTTTTATTTTATGTTTCTATTTTATTTTTCATTTCATTTTAGTTTGTAATTTTATTTTAGATTTTAATACTTCGAAAGTTATCTTTATAATGTTTTTAAAACTACACATTTTTATATCATTCTTTTCTTTACTTTATTTTCTTTATTTATACATATTTCCTTATTAAAATGTTCTTACTTCAAGTATACATTTAGTTTATGATTAGTTTGTTTTTAGTTTCTAATCCCATTTTCATAGATTTCTTTTTCAAATATTATTTAACCAAAATGAAGCCAAAGGAAGGCATAACGACTCGTTACAGAGGGCTACCATGCTGACTTGACCACTCGTGCCGAGTCATGCCACCTCCTATCTTTTTTTCCATATTTCACATATACACACACATACATTTTCACCAACTTTGAATTTGTATTTTGGACATTTTTTATTAGTTTCTATTTAGTTTTCAATTTAAAATTGCTTGAAAAGGTGCTTAATTTTTCAAAAGGTGACACACATTTTCACTTCCCCACACACCTTTTCACTTATACACTCACCTTTTCACATATCCTTTACACAATCCTTCACTAACCCTTCCACCCTTACATTTTACACCCCTCTAACACCTATATATACACCCTTTTGACCACCAAATCACTCATATTTCCAACTCATAAAATTCCATACGAATTTCACTACTTACACACATAAAAAACTCATATTCATTTATCTTCTTCCTTCTCTCCTCTATACCATCCAAGCTTTTCATTTCCTCTCTAGAAACAAACCCTAACTGAATCAAATATCCTTTCCCATTCCATCTTTTCCTTTTCATTTACACATTATCATTACTTATACTCTACATATTTCGGTAACTTTCTAACTTCATCTAAGTAAGATTAACATTATGGTTAAGACGAGAGGTTCATTATCCAAGAGACCACATATTGAAGAATATCACTAAGAAGAGGAGGAAAATTTAAGCAAGACTTATAAGGCTAAGTTCCTCATCCTTACACACGAGGAAGGTGCTAAGTTGACAATAATAAGATTTAAAGAAATCTTGGGTTGTAAGTATATTCCTAACTCTCTCTTGAACAATTTGGGTATGCTTGATGTGTTTGATAATATGCTTACTCAATGTGGCCTTAAGAAGTTTATTTCTCTACATGAAGACACTTATTTTGATTTTCTTACTGATTTTTATACCACCTTGGATGTTAATACCAACAATTGACAAATTCTACAATTTAGGATGGAAGACAAGAAACACCAACTAACCTATTCTTTCATGAATTTGGCTTTAAGAAGGATGGTTTATGTGATCCCCCATCTAACTTTAAGTTGAATGAATTCTGGACCTTTTTAACTAATTTGCATACCCCATTTCAACTTAAAAAGGCTAAGGCTATGTTCATAAAAGATATGAAATATTGGTTGTTGCATAAGTTCCTAGCATGTGTTATTTTTCATAAGTCTAAATTTAATAGGGTTTCTGTACTAGAACTGTTTCTTATGTGGTGTATTTATAACAAAAAGCAAGTTTCTTTGACTTATTGGATATTCAATCAGTTGTCGACTTGTGCACCATATAAGGATGCAACCTTGACACATGGACATATGGTCACCATAGCAGTAAAGGCTTTGAACATAAATCTTTACAATTACACTCGCACAGTTGAATGCTCTTATTTTACTAACCATGCTCTTATGCAAGGAGAAGTATATGATGTAGGATTACGATTCATTCCCGCCCACAATCGTTCATGTTGGCATGGAATTGCTAAATCATCCTAAGTTGAGGAACCACCACCAACCGAATACTAACCAGAAAGTGATCCAAAAAAAGAGCTTCCTTAATGCCAACCTTTTGGAGAAGTCCCTTTGTTGACCTACCCTCTCTAAAGAGCACCAAGTTCTTTAAGTGAACACCCACCAATTTAGGATCAAATTTTGAACAATTAAATTACTATGCAAGGGCAATTGAATGTTATGGAATGTCACCAAAGGCAATTATTCCATCATCAATGAAAGATGGAGTATAAGTTGAACTGGTACTTCACTCAATCTGAATGCTTAATTGAGTCTCCACCCATCACTCTGACTGACAACTAAGGGAGTATTTCTATCCTTTACCTTATTTTATTTTCATTACATTAGGGACAATGCATGCTTTTAAGTGTGGGGGAAGGGATATGGATATAGGTATTAGTATTAGTATATTAGTAATATATGTGTTATTTGTTTGTTCTACATCTTTATGCATTTGCATTAATTTTACTATTCATTTTATTACCATATTTAATAAGTAGTTATCCTTAATAGTCTTTTTGATTTTGATTGAAGTTAATATGTTTTTCTAATAGTGAACTTTCATTGCTCAATTGGTAGAAGTTTTTAGTTTCATGTAGAATAAATAGTAAGTTTATCATTTTATATCTTTCTATTATTTCTAAAGTCTAAAAAATGTATTAGTCAACTTGCTAACTATGCTTAGGCCATGTAGTAATGATTTAAGTTTAGTTTTTCTAGAGACTTAGGTAACCTTAGAAATTATAGCCATAATACCAAGATACTCACTTTTCAATAATGGATGAGGACAATTAAAACAACAAAAGAAAAAAAAAGAAAAAATGCTTATGATGTGATGCATCTTGAGTAAGTTGTGTGCAATTGAGTATGCTCTTTAATTACATTCATTTGGAAAGAGATGTATAATGTCATAAGTAGATGGATCTTAAGTAAGTTGTGTGCATTTGTGTTTGCTCCTCATTTGCATTCATTCAGAAAAAGTACATCTAGCAAATATACTTTTGAATAAAATTATCTAAAAATGCCATGAGAAGAGTGAGTTGATGTGTGTGCTCAACATTGTCTCAAGGTTTCTTTTCCCTCTAGAATCCCTAAGTTTGAAGTATGACTATCTTGGCTAAATATCTTGATTAGAAATTTGAATTTGTATTTTTTATTTTATTCTTAGTAGATTTTGATAAATTGGTAAACTTATTGCCTATTCTAGGAGACTTGTCTATTTTACCATTATTGAGCATTGGAATTTCAATTATTGAATTATCTTTTTTATTTTTAACTTCATTCATGATTAAAATGACTTGATGAGGATGCTACACTTTTTGGGTGTAGATGATAATTTTGATAATTTCTTCATCTTTGATCTATAGTTGCTTAAGGGCAAGCAAAGTCTATGTGTGGGGGAGTTTGATATAATGCAAACTTGCATAGTTATTTAGGTATTATAATTGTTGTTTTGTTTCATTTTAGTGAGTTTTTATGCTTGTTTAGTTATGAAATTGCTATTTTTAGCTTTCAATGCCTTTTATGGTAGATTGTATGTTTTCTATATGTTTTTAGGTTCAATTGATGCACTAGAAGGACCTTGGATTTGTTAGAATGAAGTATGAAGCTTGAAAAGACAAAGGAAGTTGAATTAGAGATGTGCCAGCTTGTTACACCAGGGACAAATCATTAAAAAAGCCATCCGTGCTTATTCAACCCTTTGTGCCAACTCATTCCACTCGTGCCTCATCAATGAGATGCAACTTTTCAGCTCTAAGTAGTTTTTGTATTTTGGCCATAACTTCTTCTAAAAATGTCCAAATAAGATTATTCAAGTTGCTCTAGAAAGATAACTCAGATATCTAAGAATTTTATGAAGCAACATTCTCTAGATAAGGTCATATGATAGGACAAAAATTCCCTAGAAGTTACTGTATAGGGTTATAACCTTTTATGTAAAAGGGCACCTTTTCAATTTGTAACTCCTTTTTAACCACCTCTAGGGTCTATATATAGATAAGTGGCAACCTATAAGAGGGAGAGATTTTTTTAGATATATATTCATACAAAATTATTATAAGAAGTATAGAATTTATTTTCTTAGGCTTAGTCTAGTGTTTTGAAGATCAATTAGAAGAAAGCAAGAAGGAATCAAGAAAAGAAGATTGCGCTACATCAGTAAGTGTTGGAAATTATTAAAAGGGTTTTATCAATTCCTTTTCTTCTTTTCTTATTGTTTTCCATTCATGTTTATTGGAAGTCTTGTTTAAGAAGCAATGATGAATTAAATAAGAACTACATTTTCTATCTTATCTTGTTTATGATTTAATTTCAATTAGTGTTTGATTAAGTTATTTATGATTGATCACCATATATAACTTATTTTAATTAAATTACTTAACATGAGAGTTGGAGTAATTTGGTGGAAATATAATTGAGATTACTTAAGAATTGGATTTACTTAGAGACAATTATTCGATTACTTATGATTTCCTTATCTATCTCTACAATACACCGAGAGAGCTTGTTGACTCTAGTCTGGAATATCCTTAATTGACAATGAGAATTGCTTTTATGGATTTATTAGTATAATGCCATTTATGATTTTCCCTTATCTCTACAATACACCGAGAGAGCTTGTAGACTCTAATGGGAAATACTTATAATTGATAACGAGAGTTATTTTTAGGAACCTTACTTTAATTTGCCAACGAGAGTTGCTTTTAAAGATTATATGCACTAATTTCCAATCAATATGTTTTGTGATCAATTCTTATAAGTTCTTGTTTACATTTTGATTTGTGCTTCTCTTTTATATATAATGCATTTCTTATTTTATTTAGTATTATACTAATTAGGAATAATTAGATCACCAATTCTATTTGATTTAGTTTTGCCTATCCATATGAGTATTTGCTTAGCTAGTACATAATTCTTCCTAAATCCTGAGTGTTCGACACCCGACTTACTCTATACTAAGACCTTAGAGACTAGGGTTATACAATTCTACCCGCTTCATAAATTATGTACTAGAGTTTCTCTTTTCACCTGGATCTGTATTGACTCAAAATCTAATTTATATAATCTCTCTCATAGTCGTGTTTAAAATGCTACCACTACAATTCTCATAAATCTCTCTTGAGTATTTATAAAGTGAGCTTGTTATTTCAAATATTAAGTTGACTAAAGGGACTCTCGCCTCACAAAACTCTAACCAATAGATCTATAACAAACTTAAACTCTAAAAGTAAAAAATGCAATATTAACTCTTAATCGGTATCTCTACTCAAATTAAGATTAGTTTTTATTCTAGATCCCTAAGTGTAAATAATCTCAGTCTTAATACTCTTAGTGTAGGATGATTCAATAAAAATATTATAAATGTAAGTATAAATCTCCTCTCGGTCTCAATATACTAGCTAAGATCATTGAATCATTCATGAAGTATAAAAATAAAAACCATAAACATGACATAATTTGAGAATATATTTAAAAAGAAATATGAGTTCAATACATCTTCAGATTACTCAGATAACTCTAGTACAAAATGAGATTAAGCTAACATGTTTATACAGAGAACAACAAAACAATAAATAGATACAGTTGACATAATAATAAAAATAAGACAAGAAAAGAATGAACTCCCTATTTCTTATCAATGTAGTTCCCCATTGCTGATCTCTTTGTTGTCTACTTGTACTCTTATGCATATAAAATGAGTTTCACTCTCTATCTCACTGTACTTTTTCTCTCTATTTTTCTCTATTTTTTTTTGTCTATTATTTTCTACTCTCCTCCTTATTCTTCATACTTTTAATGCTCCACAAGTTTAAAATGCTTTTATATCCTTAGAATTAGGGTTGTACATGATGCATGCTTCTGCATGGAAATTCCTTAAATGTACAAGCAAGGCCATGCATTACCATAATTAGACTTGCACGGTCGTGCACATTTATGTGAAGAGCATGGCATAACCATGCTACCTCATGCATGGCCATGCATAAGCGTGAAGGAAGTATGACATGATCGTGTGTCCATGAACATGGCCATGTCATTATGTAGGGCAAAGATGACACGGCCGTGTCACGCCTTGCACGGCCGTGCATCTTGCCTTCCAATGGATGGCACGGCCGTGTGATGCTTCACATGGCTATGTGCTTTCTCTTACATTCCTTAGCATGTCCATGCAAGGCATTGCATGGCCGTGCACTTTTCAAGCATGAGTTTTGCACGCCCGTATTCTATTCTTTGACTTTTTTGATTTTGACTCTTATTCAGCATTGCACACCTGATATTTTAATTTCCTACAGCCAAAATAAAAAATCATTGAGAATAATACACAAATTAGACAGAAAATATAAAACTCTTGATTTATTTAATTAATGCATGATTATATCTATATTTTATTTAACTGTCCTAATATTTTTTAAATGCTAAATTTATTAATTATTATGTAGAAAATGAGAAAATTATGCAACTAAAATGAAATGTTATTCAATTAAAAAGAGACTAAATAGTGTACTTTTTAATAGTAAAATGTAATTATCAAGCCCCACACTTAAACTTTTGCTTGTCCCCAAGCAAGAACCTTATTATAATAATAATATAAGCATATTAAAATAAAATTATAGATAGTTTAATCAATACAACAATGGGTTAATACAAGTATTATTTAACAAAACAAAGTTAATAAATTGAGAAAAAGACTACAAATATTACCAAGTGAAGCATACCTCTCAAATGAATTATTCATAAGAATTGATGAACTAAAACTTATAAATCAAGAAAAGTCAAACATATTTAAATTATTAGTCAATCCTTAAGCTAAATATGATAACCAATTGAATTTTTGTTTTATTTTAATTAATTAATTAATTATTTATATTGGATTAGAATCCTTCCCAACTTTAGTATTCCCTACTATTCCTGTATTACTGAGCATGAATACCATGGTTAGGTACCTTTGGATTACTTATACTCAACTTGAGCATTGGAGTAGAATGGAGATTTTTGCTCCTTGAATCCCTTTTTTTTAAATTTAGCTAAATGATCATATATAATAGAAAAAAGGTTTTTTTGCTCCTTGAATCCCTTTTTTTTTTAAATTTAGCTAAATGATCATATATAATAGAAAAAAGGTTTTCCTAATAATAAAAATTTGTCCAAATCTCTTGATTGTAAATTTTTTATCCAAAAATCCTTTTTAAATAAAACAAAAGAGAGCTATATATTTAAGTTGATTAAAAGTTAAAAATTCTAATTCTTAAATATTAACAAAGTTAAACCATATATTACAAAAATTAACCACATATTGCATCAACTAGACTACCTAATTTTAATTTTAATATACAAAGCTTATAATTATAACAAGATAGCAAAAATAAATGTGTAGAATTTTTATTTTGTTTTTTTATTACATGCAATAAATAAATGAAAAATTACTAAAAATAAATAAGATAAAATACTAGAAAGATGAAGTAAGTAAATACTCCCCCACACTTGAAGTTTTCATTGTCCTCAATGTGTTGCAATGCAATTGGAAGGAAATGTCTGGAATCCATGAAAAGAAAATAGAAATAAAATAATAGAGAATAAAATACAAAAAGAAAAGTTCACACAAATTGACATAATTATTAAGAAATGAAATGTAAATAGTACAACATTCAACGGACATAAAAAGAAATAAAATAGAAGCACAGTGAAATTAAAAAAACATAGACTTAAATTAAAACACACCAATCAAAAATATAGAAAAATATAATATAAGACACTGTTATCCACACAAATTATTCATCTTCATCCTTTTATTCATTAGATGGAGCTGCCTCTGATGCATCATGGTAGGGAGGGGGAATGAATCCTTGATGGGCAAAATAGGCAGTGAGGTTATGATTCATTCTGTTTACCACTCCTTCCATGCCGGTCATTCTAGTGTCAAAATGTTGCATCCAGGAAACCAGTTCATCCATAGAGGGTTGGGGTGCACTTCAGGAAGAGGCACCAGAGGCATGCGAGGGCTAAGCACTAAAGGGGTGAGGAAGGAGTACTGGTTACTGCCCTTCAAACTTAATTAAACCTATATTGCTAATTATTGTCAACCTAAGGGAGTAGTCTCCCTCTACACTTAACACACCTCAACATCAAAACCAACAAACTGTGCAATGGCAGTAATGATACACCTTATTTTAATAACACTGTGCTCCCCACATTTGACATTATGCAATTTATAGGCAATGGGAGTGGCCATGTTTACTTTCTTCCCATTAACCATATAGTACAACAAGGTTAACTCATTTGAATTCATAACTCCATCACTTTCCTTTTGGCCAAAGATAGTGTGAGAAAATAACTGATGAATATACTGAAGGGCATGGGATATGATTTTAGTCTCCTTGGCCATACTAGCATTGTACCTCTCATTAGTACCCATGATCTGTGACCAAAATTCATGCTTATCAAATACACCCACATCATCTTCTTAGCAAGGCATTTTAAGGAAATCATTAATGTCAAAACACTTAAAGAAAGAGCTTCATTCCCAAGCCTAAATGTTATTTTTCCTTGTTGGTAGTCATAGTCATTCGAACTAAGGAATTCATAAATTAGTTGCTTATATGCGGGGTACCTCAACTCAGCCCATACATGCCAACCAATTCTCTTTAGATACATGTCGACCTCCTCCCATAACCCAATTGATTTCAAAGCCTCTTCATGGATGTACTTATTGGGTAGTATGGTTTGTTTAGCCATATTTTGAAAATTAATTTCTTAGCGAGCAGTTTGGAAATTAATGATGGGTGGATATCTCTTGAGAGGAGTTTGTGTGGTTTGTTTTACACTAGAACTGGAACTCATGGTTAAGAATCACATAATATAGGGAAAGAAAGGGTTTGATGAGCACGAAGATAAAATAAAGGAGGTTGGAAAGACTTAAAAAAATAATGGAAGGAGAAAAGCATAAGTCAAAAGAAAGAAATGTGAGATTAACGATGAAAGCATGTGGGACTTATAAAGAAATGTAAGGTGTAATGCAGTAGGCATGTGACTTTTGGGGAAAATAATGTGTAAGTAAAGGAAAATTGGGAAGCAAAAGGTTTTTGGATTTTTATGTAAAGGCACATGGAGGGTTGTGTCATTCAGGAAAGAATTGGTTTGGAAAAAAGACAAAAGGTTTTAATATAATAATAGTTATTAAATGCATTATAATATATTATAGTATATATATAATTAATATATAAAAGCAAATATATGTACAAATTGATTATCATACATGGATTGCATTATCATACATGGATTGCATTTCCATACTTGGATTCCATTTCCATACTTGGATTATCATACATGGATTCCATTTCCATACTTGATTATCATACATGGATTACATTTCTGATCTCATGGCTTCAAGCCATTTCTCAGAGTCAGGACTATTTATGGCCTCCTGATAGGATGTGGGCTCATTTTGATCCACTATTAACACATCATAATCACTAGTTATGAGAAATCCATATGTCATGGGGATTTGACGTGTCCTATCAGACCTCCTTGGGCCTTCTGGTACTTGTGCATGCTCAACAACTTCTTGTTGATTCAGCTGCGGTTCCATATCAGGTACAATGCTATTTTGTGGGCCTTGAATTTCTTCAAGTTGCACTATGCTCCCATTGGTTCCTTTGGAAATAAACTCTTTTTCCAAAAATACACCATTCCGAGACACAAACACTTTGTTCTCAAATGCATTGTAGAAGTAATATCCTTTAGTTTCTTTAGGATATCCCACAAAAAAGCATTTGTTAGATTTGCGTGCTAGTTTATCTGAGATTTGACATTTCACAAAAGCATCACAGCCCCAAATCTTAAGAAAAGACAAAATGGGAGTTTTTCTAGTCCATTTCTCTTATGGTGTCTTTTCAACTGCCTTTGATGGAACTCTATTCAAAATGAATGTAGCAGTTTCTAAAGCATATCCCCAAAAAGAGATTGGAAAATCAGATTGACTCATCATAGATTGAACCATATCCAATAGAGTTCGATTTCTACATTCAGACACACCATTCCATTGTGGTGTACCTGGAAGAGTCAATTGTGAAACAATCCCACAATCTCTAAGATGATCTGTAAATTCTTGGTTTAAATATTCACCACCTTGATTAGATCTTAGTGCTTTAATATTTTTACCAAGTTGATTTTGTACTTCATTCTTGAAAATTTTGAACTTTTCAAAAGATTCAGATTTATGTTTCATTAGATAGAGATAACCATATCTACTAAAAACATCCGTGAAAGTTATGAAGTATTGAAAACCACCTCTAGCAGTTGAGCTTAATGGTCCACATACATCATAATGTATTAGGCCCAATAAGTCATTAGCCCTCTCACTTTATCTAGTAAAAGGTGTTTTAGTCATTTTTCCAAGTAAACAAGATTCACATGCATCAAATGATTCATAATCAAATGAATTTAAAAGCCCATTTTGGTGTAGCTTTGAAATGTGTTTCTCATTTATATGGCCTAAACGACAATGCCAGAGGTAGGTCAAGTTTAAATCATTAGATTTAGACTTCTTTGTATCAACGTTATAGATTGGCAATTCATTAGTGTCTTCAGCATCTAAAACATAAAGTCCACTAGTGCATGGAGCATATCCATAGAAAATGTTATCTTGATAAATACTGCATTTATTATTCTTAATAATAAATTCAAATCCTTTCTTTTCCAAACAAGAAATAGAAATAATATTCCTACACATAGTAGGTATATAATAACAACTTTCTAAAGGTAAAATAAGTCCACTAGGCAAAGGTAACTCATAAGTTCCTACAGCTAAAGCAGCAACTCTTGCTCCATTGCCAACTCGTAGGTACACTTCGCCTCTTGCCAATGATCTACTCCTTTTTAGACCCTACACATTTGTACAAATGTGAGATCCTGATCCAATATATAATACCCAAGAATCAGAAGCTGAAGTAGATAAATTTAATTCTATAACATGAATACCTGAAGAGGTAGTCTCACCACCCTTTTTCTTCTTCAGATCATCCAAATAGAGCTTGCAATTTCTTTTCCAATGGCCTAGCTCATTACAGAAAAAACAAATTCCTTCCTTTGCTTTGGGTTCAGCTTTGGATTTAGGCTTGGGCTTTGGCTTGGGCTTGGGCTTCTGAAAGCCTTTAAAGACCTTACCCTTGCCCTTTCCAACCCTTTTCATCCCCTTTCCTTTATTGACCATGAGAACATCCTCGGTGTTACTCTTGATGTTCCTTTCAGCAGTTTTTAGCATCCCATGCAACTCTGAAACAGTCTTCTCCATACTATGCATATTGAAATTCATAACGAAGTTATCATAAGCTTCAGGCAAAGATTGGAGAATAATATCCACAGCCAGTTCTTGTTCAATCTTGAGACCAAGCTTGTCCAAGTGATCAAGATGACCCTTCATCTTGAGAACATGAGGACTGACAGAGCTGCCAGTAGTCAGCTTGCAGGAAAGCAATGCCCTGATGGTATTGAACCTTTCAATTCTAGCTTTCTCTTGGAACATTTCCTTGAGATGGCCTATCATAGTATAAGCCTCCATTTCCATCAGTTACTTTTGCAGCTCATATTCCATACATCCAAGCATGACACAAGTGACATCAGTAGAATCATTGAGATGCTTGGTATAAGCATCCCTTTGTGCTCTAGGAGCATTGGCAGCTGGTTCCTCAGGGATGGGTTGATCAAGGATGTATTCCTTTCTCTCATGCCTAAGAACAATTCTTAGGTTTCTGTACCAGTCAAGAAAATTAGTCCCATTGAGCTTATCCTTCTCAAGGATCGATCGCAGTGACATGGTAAGTGTAGTGTTTAAAGTCATTATCTACAACAAATATATGCAAAGTCCATTCAGTATTTTATTAAATATGTATAAGGCATAATAAAAAACTCCCACTAAATTTACTCAAATCAATAACCCTCTAAGTTAATTTTAGAAATTTTAGTGGGCCAAGATCCATATTTCACCATACTCTAAGTGAGCTTTGGCTCATGACCTAAAATATGGTTATTTAGGTGGACAACTCTTATTAATTACATCTCATGTAACTCTTGGATGGTATGGGATTTGACATCACATGTTATGGCTAAAAATCCCATCTAATGCCCTAGGTCCAAAACCATTTTGATAACCTAGTTAAGTCAAACCATATCAAACGTTTGGATAGCGCCATTATCCAACTTGCCTTCCCCAGATAAATTTATACACCCTGCTTTGGCAGGCTCATATATAATAATCTAAGGCTTGACAAGTATTGAACTTATGGAAGGCATTATAATGACTTAATATTAAATGAGGGTTCATCTTTATTTGATTGTATTCAGTTATTATTATGTTGTATTGCATGGCATCATATGGCATCACATGGCATCGCATACATAACAATAAATAAATAAATTTGACATAGCATGGCCCAAATCTAAGTTGATCTTCATAAGCGAATATGAAGATCAATGGTCAAACCTAGGTAATATTACAATTACAAATTGAGCCTCCAACTTGGATCTCCATCTTCTACTATGGATCTCCCTTTTTTGGTTCCCACCTTAGATCTCCATCCTAGGCCTCCAACTTGAATTGCACCATGGGTCTTGATTTACAAAAATTATTGTAATTTATTCTATACTATTCTAATAAAATAAATACAACAAAACAAAACAAAAATGACTCGCAGGCCATATTTAAAATTACAACCCATAAAAATAAAATCCAATCACATTGGTCTAAGGGCCATGCTATGCACCATGCATAAAATAACAAACATGTATAACATAATAATCTACTTAGTTATTAAATCCAATTATTATGTTAAAAAAAATAATATGACAATTCTTTCGGGGTCAAGGGGCAGCGCCCCTAGTGGAGTTCCAAGGGGCATCACCCCTGGCGGGGTCCGGGGGCAGCGCCCCAAGTGACGGTCCCGCTGCCTTTCAAATTTCTGAACATTAATGAATTTTTGTAATCAAATTACTATAAAATCAATTTGTTCAAAATAGACAAAAATGCTCAATTAAAATAGCCACCTTAAAACCCTTATTTGTGTCAAGGAAGCAACTAACCAATTTTCGTAATCATATTACTGAATCAGTTGTTGCCTAAAAACATCACTTTCTGTAAACATTTTACATTTTGAGAAATCCATTCAAAACAGATCAAAAATAATTTTTTTTTTTAATTTAAACAGACGCATCCATTAAGAAAACCCTAATTTCTATAATCAAAATTATAGCTTGAACGAATCTGTATCAAACAGATCCATTCTGCATAATCTGTTTAACATTTAAACAGATTGCCCTTAACACACAATCTGCATAATCATACATACAATTTATGTTTCAGATTTAATTAAAAATGATTTTCCTGATTAAAATAGAAAAGGTTTTTCCTAATTAAAATAGGAAACAAATATGCTGTTTCAATTAATCATATTAATCAAAATAGAATACATAACAGATTTAAATCCTTAAGTGATTAGGTTTTTGAAAAAAGAATTTTTGTTTCATTAAATCATATTAATAAAACATTATTCTTAATTCGTTTTTCATAAAAACATCATACAAAATTCATTATCATGAAACAACATTCTTAATTCATAAAATCAAAGGCTGCTTTTGGTTTAATCACATTAAACCATTACAAACATTAATCAAATTAATGTTTAATTCCGTTTTCAAATAGATTACCCAGAATTGTCACAAAACAAATCAAAATCCCTTTTGATCATTTTGAAACCCTTTTCAAAATGAATCTTAAACCCTAACATATATCACATATACACATAATCAATTAATCGAATTACAAGTGGCTCTGATACCACTGTTGGGGACCGTGATGCAAACACAGTGGAAAAATTAAAATTTTATCACGTTCCCAAGCCTGGATCCATGTAATTCGACTAATTGATTAAATCTAGGGTTTTTAAAAATCTTACCAAAACACAGAAGAGGCAAGATTCTCTGGAAGGATGAGAGGAGGTTCACACCGATGACACCTTACCTCGAGCTTTTTGGCTTGGTTGTTCGGAACAAGACGTCTCCAAACGGATGCGTCCTCTATAGGTATCCACACGTACATCCCTTCACAAAATGAATTTGAGTGTGTGTGCTAGCAACCTCTTGACTGTCTCACAAATCAAGAACAAAAGGAAAAACTCTGTCTTTGTTTTCTAAGAGGAAAGAAAATGAATTTGGAGGCAAAAACAAGTGTGTGAAACCTTAGAGAATATAACATATTTATAGACTCCAAGTTAGGGTTTCACTTACCAATGACCTTTTGGTAATTTTCCATTTATTATATTCTAATTTTGTTTAAAAACAAATCAAAAATAATATCTTATTTATTTATTTAAAATAACATTTATCTTAAATAAATAAAAAAATAAAAAAATAAATAAAACACTTTAATTATTTATTTCCACAGAGTTTATTTTGGGCTTATTAAACCCATATCCGTTTTGGGCTTGTTCTAAGTGTGTGACCCTATAGGTTCACATAACATTGGCAGTGGGCCTAAATCTTTATATAGGCCTACAAGTCATAAGTGGCCTCTAGCAAGACATTATGACTACCCAAGTCATGTGAAGTCAATAATCCAACATAACCTAATTACAGTGAATTTTATTGTCCCTTTATCACATGATATCTTAATTGAACATAAAGCATAGAATGTCATCCTTATATAGTTCAATATTATGACTTAATTCCAAGTAGACTAAAAATGATAACTCTTTATCAATTCATTTCAGCATGGCCATGCATTTTCATTCAGTCTATCTCATCAAGGGGCCTTTAGATATCTTTCTCATATTAATGAGGGATAAATTCCTTCTAAATCACTCACATTCCTCACATAACTAATTTTATATCCAACAACATTCTTTTAATCATCTGGTTAAAGACAATGTTAGAATGCGTCAAAACATAAAATAGCTATGTAGAAATCCATGATGATTTCAAGGTCAAAGGACCGAAATAAAATTACTGTGATAAGAAATACTTATGACAATAATCTATGTAGTATTCTCATAGTGGGTCAATCCAGTACATGATCTCTCATCATGTACCTATGAGTTGACTTAATATCTCATATTTATGATTAGTAAAACATAACCATCAGTCAACATCATACTAGCCTTAATACTTTAATATTCATATAATGAATAAATGGCTAGGGATAATTAGAATAGAACTCTTATTTTAATCTAAGGGTTTTACTATCAAGTCACATACTTGATGGTCTTAGTAAGAATTAACCATTCATGTAATTATCATAAAATCAAATGATAATATAATACCTCTTTATTAATAAAATAAGAAAGTCAATACATAATCACAAATGATTGACCTAGTGCATATCACTAACACAAATAACATATAAATAGTTATAAACAACAAATAAATATAATATAGTAACAAATAGACACATAGGTAAATAAAAATACTAAAAGCAACGTAAAAACAAAACACATATATATAATTATTTTATTTTATTTATTATTATTATTTTTTTATTTTATTTTATTTCTTTATTTTAACATACATATAATTCATATCAATATATATATATATGTTAAATAAAATATATAAATATACATATAAGAGATAAGAATGTAAAAAGGTGTTTGGATTTTTATGGGAAGGTGAAGTCCAAAAGTTTTCAAGTGAAAATGAAAGGTCACATCTCTCTGGAATCAGCATGCCCATGCTACATATGAATGCATGTAACATGCGCACGCCCGTGCACTTTGGAAGCCTGAAGACGACACGGCCATGTTAGTGAGAGTATGGCCATATTAAATGTGTGCATAAGAGTGACATGACTGTGTTAGTGATAACACAACCATGCAAATTTACCTTAAAAGAATGGCAGAGCCGTGTTTATGAAAGCATAGTCATGCTATATAGCCTTAAGGAAATGGCATGGGTGTGTTGCTTGAAGCACGGTCGTGCTACGATACCTATAAAATATTGCATGGCCATTTTATTTAAGACATGATCATGCTACTTAAAAGCACAAAATTGACACGGTTGTGCTAGGTAAGGCACGACTATGTTTTGGTACCCGATTGCACGGGTGTGCCAATTTTTGACACGCCTATGTTACTTTTTTGAAGCTTGGCCCTCAATATGCATGCATGCAATGTGAATTCGTAACATCTGTCCTTCTTAAAAATTTATTCAAACTCACACCATAACTTTACCAAGTCAACCAATTAATTAAGCACACAACACATACAAAAATTTTAAAACAAAAGTAAGGAAAACTTCCCTGGTTTAGTTCTAGATGTTGTAGAGTTCTGAATATTACTAACAATGTAAAATCTTATGGTAAGTGTGTATCCCCATTGTTCAGAAATCTGTATAAAAAAATCAAAGATAAAATTCATTAGGAGAAATCATACTAACTAAAAACAATAAATAATAAATTAGCAAATGGAGAGAACTTGGGTTATCTCCCAAGGAGTGCTTTGTTTATGGTCGATCCCAAGTTTGACCATAGCCATATGGTTATTCAATTTTTTGGTAAAGGCAGAGTCTCCTTCAGCTTTATTACAAGTGATGAGAGTTGTGGTGCACCCTTCCCAGCTGTAGGTGCTTCTTTTAAGTCCTAATTGCTTACAAGTTATGATATTTCCTCCCTAAAATACAACTTAGGTCGTTGTCCATTCACCTTGAAAGGTTCACCTTTATTGCCTTGAATTACCACTGATCCATGGGGAAATACTTCCACTACTATAAAGGGTCCAGACCATTTAGAATTTAGCTTCCCAGGGAAGAGTGAGAGTTTAGAATTGAATAGAAGAACCTTGTCCCCTTTTTCAAAATGCTTTGGCTTAATCATTGTATCATGCCATCTTTTAGTCTTGTCATTATAAAGTTTGGCATTTTCATAAGCCATATTCTTGGTTTCCTCCAGTTCATCTAGTTGGAGAAGTCGCCTCTCTCCTGCTTTCTTATAATCCATATTCAAGGCTTTGATAACCCAATATGCTTTATGCATGAGCTCCACTAGAAGATGACATGCCTTTCCAAACACCAAATGATATGGTGACATTCCAAGTGGAGTTTTAAAAGTAGTTCAATAGTCCTACAATGCATCATCAAGCTTAAGTGCCCAATATTTCCTAGAGTTGTTCACTATCTTTTCTAAAATCTTCTTCAATTCTCTGTTGCTCACTTCAACTTGCCCATTGGTCTGTGGATGGTACGATGTAAAGACCTTATGCTTTACACTATATCTTAATAGGAGGACTGCAAATTGTTTGTTGCATAAATGACTTCCTCCATCACTTATAATAGCCCAAGGAGTCCCAAACCTTGTGAAGATCTTTTTCAAAAACATGCATGCCACTCTAGCATTGTTAGTAACACAAGCATGAGACTTAACCCATTTTGACATGTAATCAACATAAACAAGAATGTATCAATTCCTAAGAGATAAAGGGAATGGTCCTATAATGTCTATACCCTATACATCAAAAAGTTCAACCTCTAGAATTCCAGCTTGTAGCATCTCCTCTTTCCATGAAATTCCCCCACTGTGCTGACACTTATCATAATTCATGACAAAGTTTCTAGCATCTTTAAATACATAAGGCCAATACAATCCACTTTCAAGTATTTTAGCCATTGTCTTGTTTGGTCCATAGTGTCCATCATATAAAGAATTATGATAGTGGTGCAGAACATCATATATCTCTGAGTTAGGAATGCACCTTCTCACCAAGCCATCATTGCATAATTTCCACATATAAGGATCATCCCACACATAACTTTTTGCATCATGTATGAGCTTCTTTCTTTGTTGATATGAGAAGTTCTTAGGGAGTTGCCCACATGAGAGGAAATTAGCCAAGTCTACATACCAAGGGATAAATGCAAGTGCAAATAGTGTCTCATCTAAAAAATTCTCCTTTATGGATGCTTCATCGTTATTCTCCTTTTCTAAGTGAGAGAGGTGGTCAGCTAACAAGTTCTTCGAGCCTTTCTTATCTTTTATCACTATATCAAACTCTTAAAGTAGATGTACCCATTGAATCAACCTAGGCTTAGAATATTTCTTGGATAATAGATATTTGATAGCCACATGATCAATGTACACTATCCCTTTTGATCCTATAAGATAAGAGTGAAACTTATTAAAAGCGAACACAATATCTAACATCTCCTTCTCTGTTGTGGCATAGTTGAGTTATGGTTCTGAGAGAATCTTACTAGCATAATATATCACATGAAACCTTTTATCTTTACGCTACCTTAGAGTAACTCCTATGGCTTACTCACTAGCATTGCACATTAGTTCAAATGGAAGGCTCCAATCTCATAGTACCATAATGGGTGCTGATGTGAGTTCCTTCTCCAATGTATCAAAAATAGATTTACAATCATTAGTGAACTTAAAAGGAACATCTTTTTCTAGCAATTGAGAAACAGGTTTAGAAATTTTAGAAAAATCCTTAATGAAGCGTCTATAAAAGTCAGCATGTCCAGGGAAGCTTCTAACACCCTTTACACTAGTTGGATAACTGAGATTCTCAATTGTCTCTATCTTAGCTTAATCAACCTCTATTCCCTTTGCTAAAATATTGTGTCCTAATACTATTCCTTCATCCACTATAAAGTGACATTTTTTCCAGTTTAGCACCAAATTAGTTTCCTCACATCTTGCCAATATCTTTCCAAATTATTGAGGCAGCCATCAAATGAATCTTTAAACACTAAGAAGTCATCCATCAAGACCTCTATGATATCCTTAACTAAATTAGAGAAGATAGCCATCATGTAATATTGAAATGTGGGAAGGACATTGCATAATCTAAATGGCATTCTCCTATAAGCATATGTACTATAAAGACAGGTGAAAGTTGTTTTCTCTTAGTCCTCTAGAGCTATAGCAATCTGGTTGTAGCCTGAGTAGCCATCAAAGAAATAGTGAAAAGTATGCCCTGTAATTCTCTTAAGCATATGGTTAATGAATGGCAAGGGAAAGTGGTCTTTTCTTATAGCATTGATAAGCTTCCTATAATGAATACACACCCTCCATCTAGTAGCAACTCTTGTTGGAATTAACTCTCCTTCATCATTCTCCACTATGGTTATCCCTCTTTTCTTTGGCACATACTAAATAGGGCTCACCCAACTAGAGTCTGAGATCTGGTATATAATACCTGCATCAAGAAGCTTCATGATCTCCTTTTTCACCACTTCTTACATGTTTAGATTCAATCTAGTATGCCGTTTAATGATAGGTTTGTATCCATCTTCCATTAGTATTTTATGCATGTAATAAGATGGGCTTATTCCTCTGATGTCAGAGATCTACCACCTAATAGCTTTCACTCTTTTCCTCAGCATCTCCATAAGGAAGGTTTCTTGCTCAAAGGTGAGTTTGGAAGAGATAATGACTCGTAAAGTTTGGTTGTCTCCTAGGAAGGTATATCTAAGGTGAGGTGGTAAAGGTTTCAATTCAAGTGAAGGTGGTGAAATAATAGAAGGTTGTGTGGGTTGGATATTTAAAGTCAGTGATGCATGCTTCTAAGAATGGTCTATTTAGGAAGGTTTAAGTTCATAAGTTTCTTTCAAACTCTCATCCACTTATAGAGGATCTTTAGCTGCTTGTAGCTAAGTATAGAAAACTTCATCCACACATTTATCCACTACATCCAAGTGCATATAAAAATCTCCATCAACATGTCGTCTACTTGCCTTTTAAATGTCGAAGACACATTTTTCTTCTCATACTCTCAGCGTGAGAGTTCCTTCATGCACATCAATTAAGGCTTTGGCAGTTTATAAGAATGGCATGCTTAAGATTGGAGGCACATCCTCATGTTCTTCAAAATCTAGAAAAGCAAAATCAACAGGGAATATAAACTTGCCCATTTTCACTAACACATCCTCAATAATCCTTAATGTTTTCTTAGTAGTACGGTCTGCTAGTTAAAGAATCATATTTGTGCTCTTCGCTTTCAAATTCAATTTCCTAAAAATGGATAGAAGCATAAAGTTTATGGAGGCACCCAAATCACATAATACTTTATGGAACTGCATACTTCCTATCTCATAGGGGATAGTTAGGCTTCCAGGATCCCTAAGCTTACTTGGAAGCTTGTTTAAAATCAACACACTGCATTCCTTTGTCAAAGTCATCGTCTCCAGTTCTTCAAGCTTCTTTTTATTAGAGATCAAGTCTTTAAGAAATTTTGCATACTTTGGCATATGAGTAATGGCCTCCACAAAGGGTATGTTAACCTAGATCTTTTTAAGCATGTCCATGAATTTTAAAAAATAAGGATCAAGCTCTATTCTCTTTGACCTCTGAGGAAAAGGAATGGGTGGCTCATACACTCTTTCTTTATGCTCTTTAATTCCCTTAGATTCTCCCCTCGCTTCATTGGAGCTTTCTTTAATAGTGGCATTGCCTTACTTACTTAAGTTAGGCTCTGAAGGTAGTTCCACCTCTTTACCACTTCTCAGGGTTATAGCTTTCACTTGCTCCCTTTGATTTGTGTCAATGTTTCTTGGTAGGTTTCCTTGGTTGCGTGATGTCAGTGCATTAGCTATATGGCCCATTTCCACTTCCAGATTATGAATGGAAGAAGAATGGTTCTTGAACATCAACTGAGTATCTTTCTGAATTTAGTCCACCTTCACCTCTAGCTTATGGTTCAAATTGTCTTGAAGAGTCATCCTTTTGTCCATCATCTCCATAAACTTATCTAACTTGCCTTTAAGAGATGAGTTTTCATTCTGTTGAGTTAGTTGATGCAGGTTTTGAAAAGTTGAATTTCCAAAACTAGGTGGTAGTTATCTATTTTGCCCTTGCTCCCCTTGATTTTTCCATAATAAATTAGGGTGATTCCTCTAGGATGAGTAGTACGTATTTCCATATGGGTTGCTTTGGTTTTTTACATAATTGGCATGCTCCATGTTTTATGCTAAAACACACTTACTAGTACCATGCTCTCCCTGACATAACTCACAGTTTAAAGTGGAAGTTGTTGACAGAGCATTAACATTCATCATTTTTTTTTCATGAGCTAAAGTGTCTAGCTTGGTAGTGACCATACTTAACCCATCAAGTCCCATAACACCCTTTTTCTTTGTTATCATAGCTCGTTCATTGTTCCATAAGTGTTGAGCTATAGTAATCTTCTTAAATAAATCAAGAATATCCTCAGGATTTTTATTCATGATAGAACCTCCATAGGCTACATCTATATTGCACCTCACCATTGGATTAAGGCCCTTGTAAAAAGATTGCACTAAATCCCAGGTAGGAATTAAGTGTGAATGACATTGTCTCTGTAGGTTCGTGAACCACTCCCAAGCTTTAAAAAGTGATTCATAATCTCTTTGGTAAAAAGAATTAATCTCACTTCTAATTCTTAAAGCTTTAGTGGGGGAAAATATTTGTTAAAAAAGACTGTGTAGATCTCATTCCAAGTTCTGATGGAGTTAGGAGGTAACCCAACAAACACCTAGCTACCTTATCTATGAGGGAGAAAGGAAACCAAATAAGGTGGATGGCTTCTGACAATACTCCATTCATCCACAGAGTTCCATAATACTCCATAAATCGATGCATTTGTACAATTGGGTCCTCTGATGGTAATCCATGAAACTGTGAACTTTAGATCATCTGAATCATGCCAGGTTTGATCTCAAAGTTGTTTGCTACAATCGCTAGAGGCACAATTAGATTATGATCTAGTTGCATATTAGAGTTTAGACACTCTCTCATGGTTCTATTAGCCATAGGGTTCTGGCACCGGTTGAGGAGGCAATTTATATTATTTTGATTATTGAAATTATTTGTTCCTTCTCCTCCACCATTGGTGTCATTAGGATCATTTCCTTAATTCATAGTTGCTTGTTGGTCTCTCCTCCTTCTATGGAATGTTCTTTTAATTTCATGATCAAATGCTTTAAGCTCTTTATCAAGGCTTCGAGTTCTGCGCATACACCTAGTTCTTGCAAAAGAAAAGAAAAATAAAACTAAAAATATAACAAAAAAATGTTTAAATAAAATAATATCAAGCTACTTTTAATATTAAACTCTTCCTTGACAACGACGCAAAAAACATGGTGTGATTCTATAAGTATATGGGTCAAGTTATATAATAGGATTGTAAGTCCAGATATCGATCCCACAGGGAAGAGGATAAGTAATAGTTTTCTTGATTTACGTGCTTATCTAAACGGATCAATTTTTATGTTTTTGTATTGTAAAATAATTAAAATTTAAAACTAATTTAATGTTGTGGTGAATGAACAGTGTAAAGTATGTACCAGAGTTTCTCTTTTCACCTGGATCTGTATTGACTCAAAATCTAATTTATATAATCTCTCTCATAGTCATGCTTAAAATACTACCACTGCAATTATCATAAATCTCTCTTGAGCATTTATAAGGTGAGCTTGTTATTTCAAATATTAAGTTGAATAAAGGGACTCTCACCTCACATAACTCTAATCAATAGGTCTATAACAAACTTCAACTTTAAAGGTAAAAATGCAATAGTAATTCTTAACTGGTATCTCTACTCAAATTAAAATTCAATAGTTTTTATTCTAGATCCCTAAGTGTAAATCTCCACTCAATCTCAATACTCTTAGTGTAGGATGATTCAATATAAATATTATAAATGTAAGTATAAATCTCCTCTCGATCTCAATATAATAAATATTATAAATGTAAGTATAAATCTCCTCTCAATCTCAATATACTAGCTAAGATCATTGAATCATTCATGAATTATAAAAATAAAAACCATAAATATGACATGGTCTGATAATATATTTAAAAAGAAATATGAGTTCAATACATCTCTAGATTACTTATATAACTCTAGTACAAAATGAGATTAAGCTAACAAGTTTATATAGAGAATAAGAAAATAATAAATAGATATAGCTAACATAATAAAAATATAAGACAAGAAAAGAGTGAACTCCCTATTTCTTATCAATATAGTTCCCCATTGGTGATCTCTTTATTATCTACTTATACTTCGATGCAGATTGAATGAGTTTCACTCTCTGTCTCACTGTACTTTTTCTCTATGTTTTTCTCTATTTTGTTATGTCTATCATTTTTTTCTCTCCTCCATGTTCTTTATACTTTTGCTACTCTGTAAGTTTAAGATGCTTTTATATCCTTAGAATTAGGGTTGCAAGTGATGCATTCTTCCATGTGGAAATTCCTTAAATATACAAGCAAGGTCGTGCATAACCATAATTAAACCTGCATAGTCGTACACATTTGTACGAAGAGCATGGCATGGCCATGCTACATTCTGCATGGTCATGCACAAGTGTGAAGGAAGTATGACACGACTGTGTGTCCATGAGCATGACCATGTCATTATGTAGGGCAAAGATGACACGACCGTGTCATGCCTTGCATGATTGTGCATCTTGCCTTGCAATGGATGGCATGGCCGTGTGATGCTTCACACGGCCATGTGCTTTCTCTTGCCTTCCTTAGCACGACCATGCAAGGCATTATATGGCCGTGCACTCTTCAAGCTTGAGTTTTGCATGCTCATGTTCTATTCTTTGACTTTCTTGATTTTGACTCTTGTTCAACAATGAACACCTAATATTTTAATTTCCTATAGCCAAAATAAAAACTCATTGAGAATAATTCACAAATTAGATAGAAAATATAAAATTCTTGATTTATTTAATTAATGCATGATTATATCTATATATTATTTAACTATCCTAATATTTTTTAAATGCTAAATTTATTAATTATTATGTAGAAAATGAGAAAATTATGCAAGTAAAATGAAATTTTATTCGATTAAAAAGAGACTAAAGAGTGTAATTTTTAATAGTAAAATGCAATTATCAGCTTTCTTTTAAAGAATCAAGTACTACCATTTTTTTATTTGTCCCAGTTATTACCCTAGGTGGTGATTCCTCATCTCTATGCCATGTCTTTGTGATAGTGGTTAGTGTGTTCTCTAAAGCCCTGAGCTCAAATAGTGTCATGGTTGCTAAAATCTTGGATGCGCACTAAACCTTGCCATCCACAGTGGTGACTCCATTGGCTATAGGAGATATTGATCCTACTTATGTTCTTTAGAATTATTTTATTCTTGCATTCATTCTACATGTGCCTATTAATTGATGGCATTGGTTTATAGTTCCATGATTCCACTAGCTTTATGGGATTGTAAATTGGCTAATCATCACTCTTAGCCTTAACTCTATCCAAGAGAAATTATTGGGCCCCTTTGACCTTGGCATATGACTTAAGTCTTAAAGGAGGACATCTTATTAGGGGAACCTTAACCTTTTTACTAGACTCAACTCATGTAATGGCTTAGTAACTTCCCTTAGGATTACCCAAATTGCTTACGCATGTTGCCATGAGGTATTTTTATCTATAAAGGCCCAAGCCTATACTTTAGAAGCCCATTTGGGTTAATAAAGATTGGGCTAATCTATTATACCTAGAAATACTATTTCTATGTTTTGCTACTTTGAGAGATCTGACATGCACATCGATTGTTGATATCCCCTATTGATATTAAGGCCAAGACCAAAAATCCTAGAAAAAGACACTCACCATTGAATATGTGTGTAAGAGGAATAAGGTTTGAAGGATATATGTATACTTGACTTACTACTTGCTACTTATTGTATAGCACGTGCATCATGCATACATAGATTTATGCATTTCATGCATAATACTAACACTTTATTTTTTAGTCATCATAGATTCATTTAGGTTTTCTTATGTTTGGTGTTATAAAGGTGGTAGAATATTGAGAATGGATTCAAGCCCACAGTTAATTACAAAAGAGATCTTTAATAGACTGGAAAGGAGTCCTATCTATCCACTCTACCTAAAAGTTGTACAAGCTCCAACTAAACAAGTAAAAGATATGGAATAACAAGAGGAAGGAAACTGGACCCTAGATGATGTTAAAGGAGCATTGATGGATGACATAAGAGCAATGATACAAGATGAACTAAGACAAGCTCTAGCTGGGTTAATGCCACCACCTACTGCTACATCTCTTGTTGTGGCCAATCCAATTGTTATGGGTACACCACTCGCTAGCAATGACAATGCTGGAGGGCAACCTTTAAATGCTGCTAGGAATGTACCTACTATGGAAATGAAATTGGAGGATGTTGAGAACTACATGGTTAAAAAGCAAAAAGGGAATCACTTGAGAAAGTTCAAGAGCTAGAATCCAAGCAGATGAAAGCACTGATTCAGAAGATGTCTAAAATGGAAGAATTGATGAGAGGATAGGGCATTAGATATTCATTTAACTTTGATGATATGATGCAATTTGAGGAAGATAAGCTACCTAATAAGTTCAAGATGCCACAGTTGTATAAGTTTAATGGTACTAGAGACTTAAGGATCCACCTTAGTTAATATACAATTACTATAAGCATCACTGCGGCTCATTTGTTTACAGTTACCAAGTTATTTGTACTATCCTTAGAGGGTATAGTTGTTAATTGGTATCATGGGTTAGAGAAGTCTATTTGAGCTTATTGGAGAGAACTGTGTACTACTTTTCTAAAATAATTTGACCATAATACTAGGCTTTAAGTGTCTATTATGGATTTAGAGTTGACTAAGCCGAAGCGTAATGATTCATTTTTAGATTTTCTTATTAGATTCATGAATAAAGAAAGATTAATGAAAAATAAGCTAGCTGAAAAGGATCAGGTTAGGATGATTGTTTAAAATGTGTCACCTAATTTGGTTGAGAGGTTACAAATGATGAACCCTAAGACATTTATAGACCTTTATGATGATGGGTTATAAGCTAAGGAGATAAAAATTGAGATAAAGAAGATTTCTAGAAACACTAGGGCAAAGAACTACCCAATTAGGGGCACACAATAAGGAAATGCTAGTCGGGTTGTAGGAGTCCATGCTATTCAACAACCTAGGAGATTCTCAAATTTTAACTAACTCTTATCTAAAGTCCGAGACTGTTTGATCCAAAAATGTTTCCTTAGACCCTTAACTCCCTTTAGATTGTCAAACCCAAATCTCCCCGACTATGACCCAAATAGTTACTATAAATTTCACCAAGTTGCTACCCATCCCATTGAATCTTTCATGTGCCTTAAGCACAAAATTCAAAAACTTATAGACTCTAGAAAAATCCTAGACCTTGAGAAATTAAATTCAAACCTAAATACTAAAACTAACCCTTTCCCAAATTACCAAAACATGCCACCCCTAACAACCATAATAATCAACTCAAGAGTAAGCAAAGAAGAAGTGTTAAACTCTTTAAAGACCTGTACCTTAAATCCAATGAGAGTTCTCCAAATTCCCCTAAAGATGGGGAAAAGAGTAAAAGACCTATTGGGATAGTCTTTAAGCAAGTTTGACTGTAAGGTGTTTTATTCCAAACTACCTTCTTTTGATATACCTATCAAGTCAATTATGCCTATAGATTGGGGTGATGAATTTGATGATGGGAAGATGCAAATAAGAAAGAAAAATGCATGGTTGAGGTGTGGAAAGATGGAAAGAAGGATCAATCTTTTAGGGTTATTAACATCTAGCATAACTCTAATATAGAAGGCACTAAAGGCTACAATGTATAAGTTGATACTCTAGAAGTCAGTCATATGACTAGAAGTGGTAAAAGTTATAAACCAATGGATAAAACTATAGAGAGAGAAGAAGTTATTGAAAGAGAAGACTCAGATGAACATGGTGATGACTTGATTTTTGAACAACTTAAGAAGGGAAAAGCATATGTAAGCATTTGGGAGCTCTTTGATGCACTCAAGTAGCCACAGGAAGGCTCTAGTTAAGGCTTTAGCTAAGATGAACATTGAAACTACTACAACCCCTGAGGTAATGGTGGCTAAGGTTACTAAGAAAAAGCACAGTGTTATCCTTTCTCTGACAAGGATTTACCTTTGGAAGGGAGGAATCATAATAAAGCCCTATTCACTCCAGCTGAAGTAAGAGAAAAAATACCAATTATATGCTGATGGGTGATAGGTCTGTAATTAATGTTTGCCCACTACAAATCCTACCTAATCTAGGAGTGAAGATGGAGGATTTAACAAAATAAGACCTTGTAATAAGATCTTATATTGATATCACAAGGAATATAAAGGGAATATTTATGGCTTCTATAAATATCAAGTCTACAGAGGCAATGGTGGAATTCATTGTGCTAGATATCCTTGTCACCTATGCCTTATTTTTGGGTAGGCCTTGGTATCATATTTTGGGAGAAGTTCCTTCAACTATGCATCAAAAGGTGAAATTCCTACTTAATGGAAAAAGTGGTGACTTTAGATGCTAGTATGGATAACACTATATGCGCAGTTATTGATAGTCAGAAGCATGTAGTTACTCCTCCTAGTTTCCAAATAGCCATGATCTTTTATGGAATTGAGATGGACTTAAGGGTTATAAGCTTGATTAAGAAAATGAATTATTAGCCCGGATAAAGACTAGGAAAGAATGAGCAGGGAAGCCTAGAACTCCTAGATTTCAAAAGCCAAGATGATATAAAAGGATTGGGCTATGCAGGAGTTGTATTTGGTAGTAAAAGAGTTAGAAGAAGGTTTTTCAATGGAACAACCTCTTAAAGAATTTGGGATAGCTAAAGGATAGCTTTATCAAAGAAAGGAAAATGAAGTTCTACCTAGGTGAAAAGGAGCCTGTCCAAGTAGCTGGTGTGAATATTCTCGAGTTTGAGATCTTCAAGAAACAAATAGTTTAGAGTTTAGTGCAGGACAACAAAGATGAGGTGATGAAGAAAGCTGCTGAGAATATAAGGACTAAGACCATTAAAGAGGTACTTTTTCTTCCACATAATAAAGAACTACCTTAAGATTTAGCTACCATTATTAGTAATAGGTTTATTGATTTTTTTTATGAAAAAACTGATGTAATAAAATCTAGTCTATTTGAGGATGAAAAATCTGTTTTTCTTACGGTCAATGATATGAACTCTAGTTTGGCTTATTTGTGTGATGTTGACTTTGATGGTTTTGTGCATTTTAATAATTATCATTCATGAATGTTTGACATTAATTCTATTCAATTAGAATCATTAAACAAGGGCATAATGAACAACCAAAGCACATTTCTATATCACATTGTTTAACTTTTGAAGAGAGGGAAAATTTTAAGAGAATACTAATAAAAAAAAGGTAGTATTTGCTTGGTCCTATGAAGATATGCCAAGTTTAGATAGAGAAATTACATAGCATCACATTCTAATATATCTAGAAGCTAAAAATAGTAAGCAAAAACTTCATAGGTTAAGACCAAAGTGCACAAAAAAGATAAGGGAAGAAATAGCTAAGCAAATCCAAGCTAATTTTCTAGAAATGGTAGAGTACCCTCAATGGTTGGCAAATATAGTACCAGTTCCCAAGAAAGATGGAAAAGTTCAGATGTGTGTAGATTTCAGGGATCTAAATAAAGTATGCCTAAAGTATGACTTTTCTTTACCCTATATTGATGTGATTGTTGATAATGCAATATATAATGCAATGTACTCTTTCATGGATGGGTTCTTAGGTTATAATTAGATAATGATGGCACTTATGGATAAGATCAAAAATACTTTTATCATGGAATGAGGGACATATTACTATAAGGTGCTGCTCTTTAGATTAAAGAATGCAAGAGCAACCTATTGAAGAGTAACCACTGCTCTATTTCATGATATGATGGTTAATTTAGAAATAAGAGAAGGACATTTTGAGGCTTTAGATAAGTTTTTGGCAAGAATAGATAGATATAACCTAAGGCTTAATCCAAAGAAATGCATTTTTATGGTTACTTTTAGAAAATTGTTAGGGCATATAGTCAGCAATAGGGAAATGAAAGTTGATCCAGACAATATCAAAGCCATTAAGGAGATGCCGGCACCAATAATGAAGAAAGATTTATTAGGAAACTATAATACATTAGCAGGTTTATTATGAAACTCACCATGGTTTAAGATCCAATCTTTAAGCTCTTAATGAAGAATCAGCTAGTGGAATGGAATGAAGAATGTTAGAAAGCTTTGATAAGATTAAAGAATACCTGACTAATCCATCTATGTTGAGACCACCAAGACAAGGTAAACCCTTAATCTTATATTTGGCTTTAGAGGAAAAAGTAATGGGGGTAATGCTAGCATAAGAAGGACCATAAGGGGTAGAGTATGCAATATATTATTTTAGTAAAAAGTTCCTACAATATGATGAGAAATATTATCTTATGGAGAAGACATGTTTGATTATAATAAGGGCTATAAGGAAGCTAAGGCATTATTTCTTGTCTTACAAAGTACAAGCATTTTAAAGAATGATCCTTTAAAGTACTTATTTTAGGCACCAGCTTTAGCTGGAAAGTTGTATCTGTTAAGTTTTGTGATTCCATACATAGCAGAAAAAAAAATTTTAATCACAAATCCAAACCTAGATCCATGTAATTTAATTAATTGATTAAATCTATGGTTTTCAAAATCTTACCATAAATACAGAAGGGGCAAGATTTCTAGAAGGAAGAGAGGAGGTTCATTGTAATGACACACTACCTCAAGCTTTTAATTTGGCAGTTCAGATTGAGATGTCTCCAAATGAATTCATACTCTACAAGTGTCCACACAAACAACCCTTGATTTAAAATTAAATACTTGTGTGCTAGTACCCTTCTCTTGATTTCTCATAAATCAAGAATCAAAATAACTTTATATTTTTTTCTAAAAGATAAAATGAATTTGGTGTAGAATAATGAGAGTGTTAGTGAAACACTATAGAAAATAACATATTTATAGACCTCTAGTTTAGGGTTTCACTTACCAAACAACCTTTTGGTAATTTCTCACTTATTCTTGTTCTAATTATATTTAAAATTAAATCAGAAATAAATTTCTATTTATTTAAGATAACCTTTATCTTAAATAAACAAATAAATATTTTATTTATTTATTTCCAAAGAGATTATTTAGGCTTGTTAAATCCATATTCATTTTGGGCTTATTCAAAGTGTGTAACCCTGTAGTTTCATATGACATTAACAATGGGGCTTAAATCTCTATTTAGGCCTACAAGTCCTAAGTGGCCTTTAGCAAGACATTATGACTACCTAAGTCATGTGAAGTCACTAATTTGACATAACCTAATATACAGTGAATATTCTAGTCCTTTGTCATATGATATCTTGATTAAATATAAGGCATAGATTATGTCATCCTTTTAGAATTCAATCATATTATTTTTTAATTTTAAATAGATTGAGAATGATAACTCTTTATCAATTTACTTTAGCATGGTCATGCATTTTTTTCAGTCTATCTCATCAAGAGGCCCATAGATATCTTACTCATATTAAACAAGGGAAAAATTCCTTCTCAATCACTCACATTCCTCACATAACTCATTTTATACCCAACAATAACCTATTTTAGCATCTGATTAAAGATAATATAAGATTATGTCAAAATACAAAATAGTTATGCACAAATCTATGGTGATTTCAAAGTTAAAGGACTAAGCCAATATTATTATGATGAAAATTACTTATGACAATAATCTATGTAGTATTCTCATGATGGGTCAATCTATCACTTTATTTCTCAAATAAGTACCTATAAGTTAACTTAATATATCATATTCATGATTAGTAAAACATAATTATCAATCAACATCATACTAGCCATAATACATTACTATGATTAACAATAATTTGAATAAAACTCATATTTAATCTAAGTGTTCTACTATCAAGTCATATACTTGATGACCTTAGTAAGAATTAACTATTCAAGTAATTATCATAACACAAAATGATAATGAAAAATGCCTTGTTATTAAATAAAATGATAAAGTGAAAACATGGTCATACATAATTAACTTAGTGCATATCACTAACAATCTCAATGGTTAGTACTTTTGATTGAGTTTGATGTAGAGTACGTCACTACCAAGGTCATTAAAGGAAGAGCAGTATTAGAATTTTTGGCTTAAAATGCAGTCGAAGGAAATGAGTAGTGGAATTTAGAGTTTCCATATGAGAATATGGTAGTAATAAACCAACGTGAATGGAAGCTTTACTTTAATGGAGCTGTGAATAATATAGGGGAGTAGGGCTAAGAGTGATTCTTGCTAGGCAAGGAGGAGAAACAATCCCCATGGCCATGAAATTGGACTTTAAAGTTACAAACAACATGGCTAAGTATGAAGAATATATCAATAAGGTAGAATTAGCACTAGCAGTTGGAGCTAAAGACCTATAAGTTTAAGGAGATTCCCTAATAGTCATTAGTCATGCTAATGAGGAGTGGAAAGTGAAAGAAGAGAGGTTAACACCTTACATTTTCTATTTAAAGAAGTTAATAATAAATTTTACTAAATGTCTCTTAATGCATTTACCAAGAGATGAGAATCAAATGAAGGATGCCTTGGTAATGCTTTCTTTAATATGGGATAAATCGATAGGGTCGATAATGAAGCCTTTAGTAATAATGAAAATGAAAGCCCCATGTTATGGTGAAGAACCAGTTACGAGTATTTAGATAGGGCCAAAAGAAAAGCCATAGTTTTATGACATCCAAAGATTCATCAAGGAAAAGAAGTACCTAGATGAAGTGACTTTGAAAGAAAAATATGCTCTTCATGTTCTTGCATGCCATTATGCAAGTCATAATGGGGTATTATATAGAAGAATGCCAAATGGAACACAATTGAGATGTCTCAAGAAGGTTGAAGTAGAACAAGTGATGAGGGAGATTCATGCAGGGGTTTATGGATATCGCAAAGAAAATAATTCGAAAAGGGTACTATTGGATGAGCATAGAAAAATATTATATCCAAATAGTGAGACAATGTCATTACTGCCAGATACATGGGAATCTCAATCATCTCACACTATAGTGTTAAACAGTTAACATCTCCATGGCCCTTTACTGTATGGGGGATAGACATAATAGGGGAGATAAGACCAACTGCCTCATAGGGGCATTAATATATAGTGGTGGCAATTGACTATTTTGTTAGAGGGATAGAAGAATAATCCTTTAGTACTTTGAAGGTTAAACATATGGCAATGTTCATTGAGAAGAATGTCATTTGTAGATATGGTATCCCACATCATGTTGTGATGGACAATGATGTTCAGTTTTAGGTAGCGACAGCTGAGTTATTATAGAGATATAAGATTAAGCATCATAAATCTTCACCTTATAGACCTCAGGCTAATGGTGTAGTTGAAGTAGCTAATAAGAATATGAAGAGAATCCCCTCTAATATGGTGAAAATGCATAAAGATTAGTATAAGTATCTCCCTTTTGCCTTATGAGGATTTAGAACTACGAGATGCACTGCTATAGGACAGACACCGTTCTCATTAGTATATGGTTGTAAAGTAGTCTTGCCCATAGAGACAAAAATAAAATCCTTGAGGGTTGTTACGGAAGTGAAAATCCTTAAGAATAAATGGATACAAAAGAGACATGATAGCCTTGTATCTCTAGATGAGAAAAGAATGGACAGTTTATTTCACACTCAAATTTACCATAGAAGAATAGCAAGAGCCTTTAACAAAAAGGTTAAACCTAAAAAGATAAAGGGTAGGAATATGGTGCTAAAGCAACTAAAGGCAATGATGTTTGATTTAAGAGGGAAATTCAAAAAAAATTAGGAAGGACCATATTTAGTCAAGACTATTTTACCCAAGGGAGCTGCAAAGATATTAAATCTATAAGGGAACGAGTTTACTGAGCTAATCAACCTTGATCACCTCAAGAACTACTATCTTAAAAAAAAGGGTCTATTGGCTAGAAAACTTGAAAAGGCTAGTTAAGTAAAAATTAGGACATTTGCGTTAATTAGAAAACCACTGAAGGGCTGGCTAGCATAAATTAGGGAAATAAAAGTGAGATAAAAATGTTCAATTATAAAATCTAAAAGGACTAGCTGATAATAGAAGTTATGTCATATGATGTAATAAATTTACTCATTTTATCCCTAATTAATGAATCAAATTGAAATGGAATTTTTGTTAGATATTGCATATTCTATCTTTATTATAAAGCATAAAGACTTAAAAAAAATAAAACGTGAAAATCTAAAAAGCCAGACTTATGATATCACTATTTTTGTTTTTATTTCTTCTTTTATGACTCATCCAGTAATACTTGAGTCCTTTTGTACTTAGCAAATCTTAGTGGTTTTGTAGCCTGTATGATAACCCAAGCCTTGTAGTTGTCATCATTAGTTATATCAACATTCAAGTGCATGTTCCACTCTAATGCTCTATGAGGCCACAGGTTCTTCACTTTGTTTAGAAAATCTTATCTCAAAGGGAACCCTTCAAAGTTATATATGATAAACATAATGAATTGTGAGTGACTATACTGACGATAAAGGCATGAAGGGGAAAAAAGGTTGAAAAGTGCAACCCATGAATAGGAACACAGTGGTTATACAGGTTGATGGTTGCAAACTTCAACCTCCAGAAAGGATAGACCCATGTGATCTCAGTATTAGCAATGCATTTCATTTAATCAATCCATTGATCTATAATGTGCTTGTCCTTCATCTTTTATGGACAATACTATAAATGATGAAGTTGATAAGTCAAAACATTGGTGGGAGCATTAAGTTGACTTAAATTCTCTTGTAACTTAACAAAATGCTAAGTTGAAAACCTGAAAAGGCAGTTTAGGCAAAAAAAAAGGATGACATGCCTGAACAATAAGCAAACTACCTGTGAATTGGTTTTGAATCTTGAAATTATCCAACCTAATGATAGTTTCAACAAGTATGACAAGCAAAGGGTTAGCTTCAGCTTCCACTTGTTCTAGGATACTCACAATCCTTGTGTTAATATCTCTATGAGAAGCCACTAGTAGAAATTAGGCATATAGGTAAAAAAAGATAGATATAATCTAGGCAACATTGTTCTTATCCCTAGTCCTATAAAAAGTAATCAAAGAAGAAAGACTGATAGTCTCAGGGTGATAATCTTAGGGTTATGTGCATACATATAGATATCACCTATGCGCATATCAAAGAATGCCACTAGTTTAATGGGAAACTGCATCTCAAGATCAGGGAGAGCAATCATCGTAGTTGAGTCCAAAGGACACCCAAGAATAGCAATGAACTATTTGATTAATGTATATAGCTATTGTCAATTGAATCTAAATACATGGTCCTTGACATCCGAGAAGGTGGCAGTAGCATAAAAAAAATTATGGACTATTTTTAGATGTTGAAGGGACTTCAAGGATTTGACACGAAAGGGTAGCAGCCTATTCTAAGGATTTTGAGAAATTTCTTTATCAAATTAAGGGTAGTTTGTGTCATGATGAAAGCAAATAAAAGAGGGGGGTAACAGATAATCCTTTTGCAAACCGCTTATAAAGGAATAAAAGCTAATACATATAGGATTAGGATTTTCTTCGCTCAATGTTTTCGGATCAAATTCAAATCAGTATTCATAATGGAAAAGGTTAAAGAATTAGAGTTAAATTTCCAATTAGAAATTTATAATTTTGATCAAAATTCTAGAAATCTGATAAAAAATTTAGAATTTTAATTGGAATTCTAGAAATCTAATCGAAAATCTATAATACCAATAGGATTTCCAAGATTTCTAATAAAAAATAAATTAAAGTTTAGGTTTCATCTAAAATAAAAAGTCTATAATCCATTCATAAGAGGCAAAATAGTTCAAAGTGAAACATTTAAGGTACAATCACATAAGCATAAGTCCTAAAGATAAGAATACAAGTCATCCTGAGCTCCCGTGTCTGGCCAAGGACTCCACCCTCTAGCTGGATCATCACTCTAATTTGGGGGCATAGAAGTCTAGTGCCAAGATTGTCAAAGCCAAGACTAACAAGCTGTCAGCAAAGCCTCTTGTTCTCATGCTCTAGATCCCCAGCATAACTCTATTGCATCAAGAATAGTTAGAATCATGCATAATATACATAACATGCATACATTTGCATACTTATTGTAAATACTAACTCTTCAACTATTGGTGATCTGTATAATAAATCATCTTTAGGATGAGGTGAGTCCATACAAATACTTTGCCTGTGTCTGAGGGACCTGTGAAATAAAGTATACTAATTCAACAACAAGTGTTAGTTTATATAGGATTAGAAATGCAAATTATACTTACATGTGAAGCATCAGGAGGAGAAAAGCTAGCAACCTAAGCGACATCAAAATACATGTGTTGCTCAATAGGAGTCTGTACCATAGGACCTTAGTAGTACATGGACCTATTAAGTGGTGGAACATCGACCAGAAAGGTACTTGAGGCAGTTTCACCTGAAGTAGCTCCACTATGCTGAGTAGACTCAACCTCCTGCTTAGTCCTCTCAGTGTCACCCTTAGTCTCCTCCTCTATAGCAACATTAGTAGCTTTTTCAACTTGTACAAGAAAGAAAATATCATTTGTTGTGATGAAATAGATGAAGTAAAATGGTGATAATAATGAAAGAGATAAAGTAAAATGGTGGTAATGATGAAAGAGATGAAGTAAAATAGTGACATAAAGCATACCTCACCTGGGTTTGTAGGAACCTACTCTAAGAGATTCTCCTGAATATACTAATGATAGTGATGAGAATGCTTAAGCCAAGTTGAAGCATTATATCCCTCAAGAGTTGCTCTAAGCATAGGACCAATCATGTTGTAGCTCCACAACATTGAAGAGGGAATAAAAGAAGGAACACGTCTCCTGGAAGGCCCCATATGCTAATGATAAATATGCTCCCCAAGATACCGCATCTAACAACCATAAATAGGAAAAGAATCCTCATAGGCTCAAGCCTCATAGCTGCATTCATGAAATCATATTGCTAAATGTCTTCAACACTAACCAGCCAATTTGATTTGACCTGTAAATTCATTCAGATAAATTTTATTTAACTTTTACAATTGGTTAAATATTAAAAATTAAATTTATCTTACCAAGTCCCACTCTAAGGAGTTTAGTTGGTCTAGATAAGTCTGCAAACCATACTTGATGCTAGTTATATGAAAAGAACCCATCTCTGCATCATAGGAAGACTCATGTCAAAGCTAATAGCATTGAAGCCTCAAATCACCTTGATCTCAATGCCCCATATCTGAAAGAGGAAAATTAGTTGAAATAAAAAGAAGCGCTTGTAAAAGAGCAAAGTTAAAAGGGGGTAGAAGATGTACATGCATGACATGTCAAAAATTGCATATCATCACAGCACCTCTATAGATAATATCTAGTCTATAGTAAAGATAAGCAAGAGCTACAGATCCTTAATTAAAAGTAACGACTCTAGCAAGATCTTTAATGGGATCAAGATGAGAAATGTTGACCTCATAACCAGTCTCACAAAAGAGGGTAGCCTAGCAGTACCAATAAGAAACTTCTCACCTTCTAAAGGATCTGACAAGGTATGGTGGTGGGTAATCTCTTGAAACCCTAAATTAGAGAAGAAAGGAGCACAGTCTTATGATTTTTCCATGTCGGAACTAACCCAAGCAAGTTATGAACATAATGACTCCTAGCATCCTTTATAAGAGTGCAGTAATGGATATCAAAGGGAACTAGGGCACCCCCAAAGGTAATCCCAATGATAGTAGAGAAGCTCATGGGAAAATAGTCAGCTCACCCACTTATGTATGAAAGGTGTGAGTGGTATCCATCCACCTCTTGATAAGAGCAAAAAGCGAATAATGGTCTGACCTACCTCAAGTAGTTGATAGAGCAATAATGAACCGTCAAAAGCCACATGCCTAGATATGTTGTACTACCTCTCTAGATAAATTATGAAATAGTTCTCGAGCTAAGTGAAAGCAACTTGAGAACTTCAGTGGTTTATGAATAAAAATAAAAAAATGATAGGATTACCTTCTTTACAAACTCTTGATTTTTGTCTATGATTGTTTTTATTTTTATTTTTGTGTAAAAAAAAAGAGATAAGAAGATTAGATTTCTAATTAAAAATCCAAAATTTCGATTGGATTTCTGGATTTTTAATCGGAAGTCCAAATTTACAATAAAATTTCTAAATTCCTGATTGAAAATCTAAAATTTTGATCCAAAATTTAGATTTTTAACACAAAATTTAGATTTTTAACAAAAAATCTAGACATTTGACTGGAATTCTGTTAGTCCCCTATGACATGTAAATACCAATTTTGTAAAATTTTATTTTTAAATTGACAATTTCATGCAATTTTATATAGCAAATATTCTATAATTGCATTCATTAATATATTAACTTACATATTAATAGAAATATTTTTTTTTTGCAGAATCAAAGACAGAAAAAGAAAAAATTACCTCTAGCCTGGGAGCATCTATGGAGGTGCAAGCAAGTCAAAGGAGTAGATCTTCCCCTTCATTGAGTCCTAGATTTTTTTAGGGAAAATTTAGCTGTGAAATGACTATATCTAATTGTCTAGAGCTGCTTCCACATAATCTACATTGTGGGTGAGCCATAGGATCAGACAAATTTTAAATTGGAGGTCAGATGAAAGAATAAATAAAGAAAGAAGATTTGAAAATCAAGAGAAAGGAAAAGAAAAACAAAGGAATGAAAGGGATACAAAAATGAGAAATGAATTAGCAAAAGGAAAAGAAAAAGGTTTATATTAAAGTGGTAAATGTCCATTTTAGTCCCTTAACTTTGTTTACATTTGAATCCAACATTTTTTTTTTACAATTTAGTCCTAAATTGTAATGCTACATGATTTGATAATTCATTGAATTATTGAATTGTCAGCATAAAAGAAATCAACACTACACGTTTAAGTGTAGTATATTCATAATTCAGTACTATATGTCTAAGTATAGTCAACATCATATGACCGAGTATAATGTATCTTTTAAAATAGTATTACACGTCCGAGTATAGTCAACATCATATGACCAAGTATAATGTATATTTTCAATTAGTACTATATGACTAAGTATAGTCAACATCATATGATTGAGTATGATGTATCTTTTAACTTAGTACTATACATCCGAGTATAGTCAACATCATACGACTAAGGATGTATCTTTTCTGTCAATACTATTGACCAAGTATATTCAATATTATACGACTGAGTATGATGTATCTTTTTAATCCATACTATACAACTAAGTATAATCAACATCATATGATCGAGTATGATGTATCTTTTCAATCAACACTATGTGACTAAGTATAATTAACATCATATAACCGAGTATGGTGTATCTTTTCAATTAGTACTATATGTCCGAGTATAGTCAACATTATACGATCGAGTATAATATATCTTTTCAATTAACACTATATGTTTGAGTATAGTTAACATTATACGATCGAGTAAAATGTATCTTTTGAATCAGCACTATATGTTTGAGTATAGTCAACATTATACGACTGAGTGTAATGTATCTTTTTAATCAGCACTATATGTCCAAGTAAAGTCAATGTCATATGTCTTAGTATAATGTGTCTTTTCAAACCAATGCTATACATTTGTAAACACCCAATTTCGAGATAATAAAATATTAATGTGATAAAGGACTCCAATGATGAAAATATTATAAGTAGGTCTTTAACACTTAAAGTTCGAAACCTTAAAAGTTCGAATATGTTTTCAAAAAGAGTTTCATTATTTTTTAAGGACTTAATTGTAATACCTTTTTTAAGACCTAATTGAAAATTTTAATTTCTTGCAGGGGTCTTTTTGTAATTAAAAGTTAAAAATTTTGAATTTATAAAATTCAGATTGAAATTATGCAATCTAGATCGGAATTACATGTTTTCCATTTATTTTGTATTTTTTAAAAAAATAAAAAAATCTTGAGTTTTGATTAGTTTAAAAATTTTCTCCAATTTATTTTGGGATTTATCTACCTCTTTAGGAAATGAATTCCTTTAAAAATTTTAACTCTTTAGCAAATAAAGTCTTTTTAAAATTGGAACTTTCAGTGTGTAGAACTTAATGCTTTTGTTTTTCTCCCTATAAAAGGAGAGCTTACACTCCTGGAGCAAGGGACTCAATTCTCAAGATCTCTCTCTTTTTATTTGAAATTCTCTTTTTCTGTATTTACAAAAAATTATTCTTGGTTATTTCCTCTCAGGAGCAAGGAGAAAGTGGTCTTTTCTTGAGAAAAGAATGACGAGTTTTTAAAGATCTATTTAGCAAATAAATGGTGATTTTACTAGTCTGAGAAGCCAACCACAATGCATCTATAATCATATTCTCCTTCTCTATTTTCTATTATTTTTTATTTTATTATTTTCTTTCTTTTCTCAATAAAACTATTGAATTATAGTTTTATTTAAATTTTTATTTTTTTATTCACAAACCATTGTTTATTTTTGTATTGGTGATTATAGAGGGGATCACTTAATGAGTTTGCTCAAAGAATAAAATCCATGAAGGTCCATGGAATGCCATGGATGGAACCTTATAGCTAAATAATCTTTCTAGGGTTTTTATTTATTTATTTGGGTTGTATTAATTTTCTTTTAGCTATTTTCCAATAGTTCATTGTAATAGCCCTAATAGTGGGAATAATGAAATTTGGTGTGTGCTTGTGTGTTATATGTTAATTAAATCGGTTAGTAAAATTAGGATTTTCATTTAGGAAATTAATTAAAATTAATGGCTATAGAAATCATTAGGTTGTTTAGTTAAAATTGAGTTAAATTTAAGTTGGTAAAATTGTTTTGCTTGATTGATTATCATTTTATTGTTTATGGTCACTTTAATTAAATTAGGGTTTTAGAATAAGTTAAATTAATTATTTAATTTTTTTATTATTTTTGGGCTTGTTTGCTTATGTTTATGTGTTTTGGGCCCTAGGTCCAAATTAGGCTTTAACCTATTTAAATTTAAGTTTTTCTAGGTTTAATTAATTAAAATGTATTTTAGGCCTGTAATTAATTAGATTTAAGGTGGAGATAACTTAGGCCCATTTAGTTAATTAGATATAGGCCCACCTAACTTAATTTAATTAATTTATACTTAACCCATTTAATTTAAGCTTACCTATAATTTTTAGATTTAAGATCATTCTAGAATTAAAACATGTAGAATTAGGCCCATTAAATTAAATACTTCATAATTTGTAGATCTAGGCCCATTTTTAGAATTAAAATAAATAGACTCAGGTTCACATAAATTAAAATTGCATAAGGATTAGGCCCATTAATCTTTAGACTTACTTGTAAATTAAAATTTGTAGATTTAACTCATTTAATCAAAATCAATGTAGATTAAACTAACCTAGAGATTGTGATGAATGCATTGTTTATTCGTACATTTCATGACTAGTTTGCCTAGAGTTGATTATTTATTAGGGTTTATATGAAATTGCATGTAAATAGAGGATAAAGTAGTAATTCATAAGGTAATTTTAAAAGGACACAAGACTGAAAGAAGTTAGTATTTCGTACCTAAAATCTCCTCATTATGGTGCTGGCTTTCTTTTATGGAATCCAGTACCACCTTTTTTTTATTTATCCTAATTATTACCCTGGGTGGCGACTCCTCATCTCCACGCCATGTCTTTATGATAGTGGTTAGTGTGTTCTTTAAAGCCCTGAGCTCAAACAATGTCATGATTGCTATGATCTTGGGTGCACACTAAACCCCATCGTCTACAGTGGCAACTGCACTAGGGAAATGAGATATTATTTCTACTTGTGTTATTTAAAATTATTTTATAAATTATTTTATTAATTATTATTTTATTCTTACATTCATTCTACATGTCCCTACTAACTGATGGCATTGGTTTATGGTCCCATGATTCCATTAGCTTCATGAGATTGTAAATTTGCTAACCATCACTTTTAGCCTTAACTTAGTTTAAGAGAGATTACTGGACTCGTCTGACTAGAGTCTGTAACTTAAGTCCTAACACGGGTAGCATTCTCTCATGTTTGTAATGGATGTTGGGCCCCTCTAACTTTGGCCTGTAACTCAAATCTTAAAAGAGGGCATATTACTAAGGGAATCTTGACCTTTTTACCAAACTCAACTAATGTAATGGCTTAGTAACTTCCCCTATGATTACCTAAATTGCTTGTGAATGTTGCCATGATGTGTTTGTATCCATAAAGGCCCAAGCCTATACTTTAAAAGCCCATTAGGACTAATAAAGATTGGGTTATGCTTTTATATCTAGACATAATATTTTTATGCTTTATTGCTTTAAGAGATTTGGCATGCGTGTCAGTTCTTGATATTCCCCATTGATATTAAGGCCAATACCAAAAATCCTAGGAAAAAGAGACTTGCCATTTAATACGTGTGTGAGAGGAATAAGGTTAGAAGGATGTATATACTTAACTTAATTGACACTTGTTACTTATTGCATGGCACGTGCATCATGCATACATGCATTACATGCATTATACTAATAATTTGTCTTGTAGCCATCATAGATTCATCCGGGTCTTTCTATGTTTAGAGTTGGAAAGGTGACATACTAGTTAGAACTAATTCGAGCCCACAATTAATTGCAAAAGAGATTATTAGTAGATTGGAAATATGTCCTATCAATCCACTCTATTCTATCTAAAAGCTACATAACCTAAAAAAGCTAAAGAAATGGAAAAACAAGAGGGAGGAAACTGGACCCTAGAGGATGTCAAAGGAGCATTAATGGATGACATGAGAACAATGATGCAAGATGAGTTGAGACAAGCTCTGGCTGGGTTGATGCCACCACCTACTATTGTTGCACCCCCTATTCTAGGTACACCATCTAATAACAAAGACAATACTACTAGGAACATGCTTATTATGGAAACAAAGTTAGAGGATGTCATGAGTTACATGGTTGAAAGGGTGAAAAGGGAATTACTTGATCAAATTCGAAAGATGGAATCCAAGCAGATGAAAGCACTAACTCAAAAGATGTCTAAGATGGATGAGTTAATGAGAGGATAAGGCATTGGATACTCATTTAACTTTGATAGAAGGAGCAAACCAAAAACAACATAGGGCACTGGATACAACCTTTTGCTAACCAAACACCAAACACCAAAAACATCCTTTTCCTAAATTACCAAAACATGCCACCCCCAACCACTATAATGATCAACTTAGGAGTTAGTAAGGAAGAAATGTTTAACTCCTTTGAGGATCTAAACCTTAAAACCAATGAGAAACCCTATAATGCCCCCAAAGATGAGGAGAAAATAGAAGACTTATTGGGACAACCTTCAAGCAAATTCAACTACATGGTGTGTTATTCTAAACCACCTTCTTTTGATATACCCATTGAGTCGATCATGCCTAAGGATGGGGTGATGAATTTGAGTATAAGAAGATGCCCAATAAGAGAGAGAAATGCCTGGTTAAGGTATGGAAAGATGGATAGAAGGAGCAAACCATTGGGGTTATAAACATCTTATATAACTTTGATAAAGAAGGCACTGAAGGCTACAATGTATGCGTTGATAATCCAGAAGTTAGTCATGTCACTAGAAGTGGTAAGGGTTATAAACTAAAGGAGAAAACTATAAAGAGAGAGGAGGTTACTGAAAGAGAAGACTTAGATGAACAAGATGATGACTTGTTCCTCGGACAACTTAAGAAGGCAAAAGAAATGTAAGTATTTGGGAGCTCTTGATGCACTCAAGTAGCCATAAGAAGGCTTTGTTTAAGTCTTTAGCCAAGATGAACATTAACACCATTGTAACCCTTGAAGCAATGGTTGCTAAGGTTATTGAGAAGAAGCATGGGGTTATCACCTTTTCAAATGAGGATTTACTTGTGGAAGGGAGGAATCATAATAAAGCTTTGTTCATCCCAGGCAATGTTAGAGGGAAGAAGACTAATTATATGATGGTGGATGATGGGCCTGTAATTAATGTTTGCTTGCTTTTTGCCTAATATAGGGGTGAAGGTGGAGGATTTAATGAAATCTAACCTTGTAATCAACACTTATAATGACAATATAAGGAATGCAGAAGGAACATTTATGGCTCCTATAAAGACTAGACCTATAGAGGCAATGGTGGAGTTCACTATGTTAGATATCCCTGTCACCTACACTTTGCTTTTAGGTAGGCCCTGATATCATACTTTGGGAGGAGTGCCTTTAACTGTGCATCAAAAGGTGAAATTCCTATTCGATAGGGAAGTTGTGACTTTAGATGCTAATATAAGCAAGACTGTGTCTGCAGTTATGGATGGTCAGAAGCAAGTAGTCACCCTTCCTAGTTTCCAAATAGCCATGATTTCTAATGGAATTGGGATGGATCCAAGGGTTATGAGCATGATCAATAATATGAATTATCGCCCTGGACAAGGATTGAGAAAAATTGAGCAAGGAAATCCAGAATTCTTGGATTTCAAAGGACAAAATGATATCAGAGGATTAAGCTATATCGGAGCTAGGTTTGGCAGCAAAGGAGCTAGGAGAAGGATTCTTTATGAGAATAACTTCTCAAAGAATGTGGAACTATTGTAGAATAACTTTGTCAAAGAAAGAAAAGAGAAGTTCTGCTTAGGTGAAAAGGACCTTGTCCAAATAGCTAGAGTGAATGTTCATGGGTTCGAGATCTTCAAGAAGTAGATAGTTGAAGGTCTAGTGCAAGACAACAAAGACGAGGTGATGAAGAAAGTTGTTGAGAAGATAGGGACTAAGGCCATTGAAGAGCTGCTCTATCTGCTACCTAATGAAGAACCACCATAGGATTTAGCTAGCATTATTAATAATAGTTTTAATGATGTTTTTTTATGAAGAAACTGATGTAACAACATCTGGTCTGTTTGAGGACAAAAATGCTTTTTTTTTTGCGATCAATGATATGAACTCTAGATTTGCTTACTTGTGCGATGTTAATTCTGATGGTCTTATGCACTTTAATAATGGTCATTCATGCATGTCTGACATTAATTTTATTCAATTAGAATCATTAAATATGGGCAAAAATGAACAACGAAAGCACATTTCTATATCACATGATTTAACTCCTAAAGAGAGGGAAAATTTGGAGAGAATATTAATAAAAAGAAAGGTAGTATTCACTTGGTCCTCTAAAGACATTCCAGGTCTAGATAGAGAAATTATAGGGCAAGCAAAAACTTCATAGGTTAAGGCCAGAGTGGGCAAAAAAGATAAGGGAAGAAATCGCTAAGCAAATCCAGGCTAATTTAATAGAAATAGTATAATATCATTAATGGTTGGTAAAAATAGTACCTATTCTTTAAAAAGATGGAAAAGTTTGAATGTGTGTACATTTTAAGGATTTGAATAAAGCATGCCCAAAAGATTATTTTCCCTTACCCCATATTGATATGATTGTTGATAACGCAGCATATAGTGCAATGTACTCTTTCATGGATGGGTTCTCAAGTTATAATTAGTTAATGACATCAGTTATGGATAAGATCAAGACTATTTTTATCATGGAATAGGGACATATTACTACAAAGTGATGTCATTCGGATTGAAGAATGCAGGAGTAACCTATCAAAGGTAGCAACAACTCTATTCCATGATATGATGCACAAGGAAGTGGAAGTGTATGTCAATAATATGATGGTTAAGTCAAGAACTAGGGAAGGATATTTTGAGGCTTTAGACAAGTTTCTGGCAAGAATAGAAAGATACAATCTGAGGCTTAATCCAAAGAAATGTATCTTTGGGGTCACTTTGGGAAAATTATTAGGGCATATAATCAATATTTTAGGACTAGAAGTCGATCTATATAAGATCAAAGCCATTTAAGAGATGCCAGTACTAAGAATAGAGAAGGAAGTATGATAATTTATTAGGAAGCTACAGTACATCATCAGGTTTATTGCTAAACTCACTATGGTTTATGATCCTATTCTCAAGCTCTTAAGGAAGAATTAGCCCATGGAATGGAATAAATAATGCCAAAAAGCCTTTAATAAGATGAAAGAATACCTTACTAATCAACTTGTGTTAAGGCCACTAAGACAAACTAAACCCTTAATCTTATATTTGGCTTCAGAGGAAAAAGCAATGGGGGCAATGCTAGCATAAGAAGGACCTGAAGGGGTGGAGTGCACAATGTATTACCTTAGTAAGAAGTTCCTACCATATAAAGAGAATTGTGATCTTATGGAGAAGATGTGTCTAATTATAATATGGGCCACAAGGAAGCTAAGGTATTATTTCTAGTCTTACAAAGTATAAGCCATTTCAAAGATAGATTCTTTGAGGTACTTTTTTTAGGCACTAGCCTTAATTGGAAAGATGTCACGATGGTTGGTACTTTTGACTGAGTTTCATATTGAGTACATCAATACCAAGGTAATCAAAGGAGGAGCAATGGCAGAATTCCTAGTACACAATGCAGTTGATGGGAATGAGCAGTGGAATTTAAAGTTTCTAGATGAGAACTTAGCAGTAATATAGCAATGTGAATGGAAGCTTTACTTTGATGGGGTTGTGAAAAATAGAGGAGTAGGGCTATGAGTAATTCTTATCACACCAAGAGGAGAAACCATCCCAATGGCTAAGAAATTGAACTTCAAGGTCACGAATGACATGGCTAAGTATGAGGCATGCATCTATGGGTTAAAAGCAACACTAGCAGTGGGAGCTAAAGACCTATTGGTTTACAGAGATTACATGTTAGTCATTAGCTAGGCTAATAAGGAATGGGAAGTAAAAGAAGAGAGGTTGAATCCTTACATTTGTTATTTAAAGAAGCTAATGAGGAATTTCACTAAATGTCTCTTTATGCATTTACCGAGAGATGAAAATCAAATGGCAGATGCTTCGGTGATGCTCTTTTAAATGTGGAATAAACTGACGGGGTTGATAATGAAGCCTTTAGTGATAATGAAAATGAAAGCTCCATATTATGGTAAAGAATCAATTATGAGCATTTAGATAGGTCTAGAAGAAAAGCCATGGTTTTATGACATCCATAGATTTATTAAGCAAAGGAAATACCCAGATGAGGCAACATCCAAGGAGAGATATGCCTTTCATGTTCTTGCATGTCATTATGCTAATCATGATGGGGTATTATATAAAAGAATGCTAGATGAAATACAGCTGAGCTGTCTTAAGAAGGATGAAGCATAATAGGCAATAAGAGAAATCATGCAGTGGTTTGTGGATCTCATATGAATAGGATGATTTGACAAGGGTACTATTGGATGAGAATGTAAAGAGACTATATCCAAATAGTGAGACAATGTCATCAATGCCAGATACATGGGAACCTCAACCATCTTCCCCCTACAGTGCTAAATAGTCTAACATCTCCATGGCCCTTTGCAGCATGAGGGATAGATATAATAGGGGAGATAAGGCCAACTACTTCAAATGGGCATAAATATGTAGTGGTAGCGATCGACTACTTCTCTATATGGATAGGAGCATAATCTTTTAGTACTTTAAAAGCTAGACATATGGCAAGATGCATCGAGAAGAATATCATTTATAGGTAAGGATCCCACATCACATTATAATGGACAATGGTGTTCAGTTTCAGACAGAGATAGCTAAATTATTATAGAATTATAAGATTAAGCATCATAAATCCTCACCTTATCGACATCAGGCTAATGGTATAGTTCAATCGGCTAATAAGAATATAAAGAGAATTCTCTCTAAAATGGTGAAAACGCATAAAGATTAGTATGAATTTCTCCCTTTTGCCTTATGGGGATATAAAACTACAATGCATACTACTACAAGATAGAAATCATTCTCATTAGTATATGATTATGAAGAAGTTTTGCCCATAGAGATGAAAATGAAATCTTTGAAGGTTGTTATGGAAGCAAAAGTCCTTAAAAATGAATGGATGCAAAAGAGATACGACCACCTCATGTCTTTTGATGAGAAAAGGATGGAGGCTCTGTTTCACACTCATATTTATCAAAGAAGGATAGTTAGGGCCTTTAACAAGAAAGTTAAACCAAAAAATATAAAGGCTAGAGATATGGTGCTAAAGCAGTTAAAAGCAATGGTATTTGATCTGAGAGGAAAATTCAGACCAAATTGGGAAGGGCCTTATTTAGTCAAAATAATCCTACATAAGGGAGCTATAAGGATATCAAATTTAGAAGTGAATGAGTTCACTGAGCCAATCAATATGGATCCCTTTAAGAAATGCTACCTTTTTTTAAAAAACAAAGGTTCGCTAGCTAGAAAACCTGAAAAGACTAGTTAGGCAAAAGTTAACACATTCCTATTGTTCAGAAAACCCACAAAGGGCTGATAGGCAAAAATTAAGGAATAAGGTAAAAGAAGTGATCCCGTTGATAAAAAAATAGCAAAGAGCTAGTCAGACAAAAATTAAGGTAATAAAAGTGAGTGAAAATGTCCAGTTAGAAAATCTAAAAGTACTAGTTAATAACAGGAGCTATGTTATGTGATGTAATAAATGAACTCATTTTGGCCCTAATTAATGAATAAAAGTGAAATAAAAATTTTGTTTGAATATTGAATATTTATCTTTATTACAAAGCATAAAGACTTAAAGGAAAAATAAAACATAAGAGCCTAAAAGACTAGGCTTATGAGATCACTATTCTATTTAAGTTTTTATTTCTTCTTATGTGACTCATCTAGTAATACTTGAGTCCTTTTGTACCTAGCAAATCCTAGTGATTATGTAGGTTGCATGATAACCCAAGCCTTGTAATTGTCATCAATAGTCAAATTAGTATCAAAATGCAGGCATCACTCTAATGCTCTACGAGGCCACAAGTTCTTCATTTTGTCAAAGAAATCTTACCTCAGAGGGAAGCCTTTGAAGCTAGGTATAACAGACATAATAAATTATGGATGACCATACTGGTGGTAAAGGCATGATAGGGAAAACAAGGTCAAAAGTGTAACCCAGGAATAGGAGCATAGTGGTCGTATAGGTTGATGGTCATAAACTTCAACTTCCACTAAGGACAGATCCATGTAATCTCAATGTCAATAACGCCTTTCATCCAATCAATCCATTGACCTATAGTACACTTGTCCTTTACCTTTAATAGATGAGACTATAGATGATGGGGTTGATAAATTAAGGCATTGGTGGGGGGATAAAGTAGACTCAATTTCTCCCGTAGCCAAATCTAAAAAAAAACTAAGTTGAAAACCTAAAAAGGCAAAAAAAAAGGGCTGCATACCTAAAGGAGAAGAAAATTTCTTGAGAGTCAATTTTGAACCTGAAATTATCTAACCCAATGATAATTTTAATGAGTATGATAGGCATAGGGTTAGGCCCAACTTCTACTTGTTCTAGGATACTGACAATTATACTTTCAGCATCTCTATGAGAAGCCATTAGTAAGAACTAGGCATGCAAGTAGAAAGAGATAGTCCTAATCCAGGCTGCATTGTCCTTATCCTTAATCCCATAATAAGTGATCAAAGAAGAAAGACTGATAGTCCTGGGGTTATGTGCGTACATATAGATGTCACTTGGGGGCATAACAAAGAATGTCATTAATCTACTGGGAAACTACTTCTCAAGGTTAGGAAGAGTAGTTACAGCAATTGAGGCCAAAAAACAACCAAGGATAGCAACAAACTCCTCAATTAATGGAAACAACTCTTGTCCATTAAATCTAAATACATGGTCTTTGATGTCCTAGACGGTGACAATAGCATGAAGAAAATGATGATCTATTATTAGATGATGAAAGGATTGTAATGATTTGACATTATAGGGCAGTAGTTTGTTCCAATCATCCCCGTTAAGGTTTTTGAGAAACTTCATCAGACTAAGGGTGACTTGTGTCATGATCAAGCATGTAAAAGACAGGAATCGGTGACTACTTTTGATGAGATATTTATATACGCATAAAGGTTTAATCTGGATGGGATTAGGATTTTATGTGTCCGGATCGAACTTAAATCAAAAATCATAATAGAAAAGGATGAACAACATAAGCTAAATTTTTGATTGGAAATCTATAATTCCGATTGGAATTCTAGAAATCTGATAAAAAATCTAGAATCTTGATCCAAATTCTAAAAATTTGATTGGAAATCTATAATCCTAATCAAATTTCTAAGATTTTCAACATAATAAAAAGTTCATTAAATTCTAGGGTTTGATCCAAAACAAAAGTTTGTTATCCATTCAGAAAAGGGAGAACAGTTCATAGAAGAAAAGGAAAAAATAGTCATGAAAGCGCAAGTCCAAAAGATGAAAGATCAGCTATCTTGACCTCCACTGTTTGGCTAAGGACTCTATCCTTCAGCAGGATGATCACTCTGATTTAGGGGCATAAAAGTCTTAGTATCATGACCGTCAAAGCCAAGACCAATAAGTTGTCTATAAAGCCTCTCGTTTTCATGCTCTATATCTCTAGCATAACTCTATCACATTAAAAATAGTTAAAATCATGCATAACATGCATACTTGTTGTAAATACTAACCCTCAAACTATTTGTAATTTGCATAGTAAATAATCTCTAAGATGAGGTGAGTCTATACAGATATTCAGCCTATGTCCAAGGGATTTGTAAAATGACATATACTAATTCAATGACAAGTGTCAGTTTATGCAAGATTGGGAATGCAAAAATACACTTACATATGAAGCATCATGAGGAGAAAAGCTATGAATCTGAACTATATCAAGGTACATGTGCTGCTGAATAGGAGCCCACATCGTAGGAGCCTAATAGTTCATAGACCTATTGAGCAGGGGAATATCACCCAAAATGGTACTTAAAGAAATATCACCTCGAGCAACTGCATTATAATGCGTAGGCTCAACCTCCTACTCAATCTTCTTAGTGTCATCCTGAGTCTCCTTATCCATAACAACATCAACAACATCTTCAACCTGCATAGAAAATAAATGGCATCCGTAGTGATGAAGGAGAATAGTGGCAAGGAGGAATGGCGATGGAAAGCATACCTCAGTTGGATCCGTGGGAACCTACTCTAAGAGATTCTTTTGAACATACCCCTCATAGTGGCAAGAATGCTCGAGTAGTGCCAAAGTGTAATATCCCTCAAGAGCTGCTTTGAGCTCAAGACCAGATAAGTTGCAACTCCTTAATATATAAGATGGAATAAAAGAAGGAATATGCCTCCTAGAATGTCCCATATGCTAATGATAAACACATTCGCCTAAATACCACATTTGGCAACCATAACTAGGAAGCAAGATCCTCACAGTCTCAAGCCTTGTAGCAGTAGTCATAAAACTATATTGTTGGATGTCTTTAGCGCTAAACAACTAATATGATATGACATGCAAACTCATTTAAATAAATTTTATTTAACTTTTACAACTAAACAAATACTAACAATTAAATTTATCTTACTAGGTCCCACTCTAAATAGTTCAACTGGTCTCGATAAGTCTATAGGTCAGACTTGACACTAGTGAGACAAGAACAACCCCATCCCTACATCAATGGAAGACTCATGTCAGAGCTAATAGTGTTAAAGCCTTAGATCACCCTAATCTTAATTTTTAATTTTTTTTAAAAGTGAGATCAGAAAACTGGATTTCAAATCAAAAATCCAGAATTTTGATTGGATTTCTAGCTTTTCAATCGGAAATCTAGAATTTCGATTGGTATTTCCTAATTTTTTATCGGAAATCCAAAAATTTTGATTGAAAAATTTTATTTTTGATAAAAAATTAGACTAAATTCTATTAGTCCTCTAACTTGTTAAAACCAATTTTGCATCAAAATTGACAATTTCATGTATTTTTTTCTAATTTGTATAAGAGATGTTCTATAATTGCATGCATAAATATGTTAATGTATTAATAAAAAATATATATATATTTTTAGAGTAAACGACAGAAGAGAAAATTACCTCATCGCTAGCCTGTGAGCATCTGTGAATGTGCAAGCAATTCAAAGGGAGCACCTTTTCCCTTTCATTAAGCCCTATACTATTTTGAGGAAAATGCAGTTGAGATATGACTAGATCTTATTGCTCGAGTTGTTTCCACGTAGCCTGCATCCTAGGTGAGCCATTGGATTTGATAGATTACATATTGAATATCAAATGAAAGAATAATTGAAGAAGTAAGATTTCAAAATCAAGAAAAAAAAAGAATGAAAGAGATGGGAAATAAGGAAAGGAATCGACAAAATGCAAGGTATATATTAAAGTGGCAAATGTCCATTTTAGTCCTTTAATTATATTTGCATTCAAGTCCAAAGCTTTTCTTACAATTTAGTCTAAAATTGCAAAGCTATATAATTTGATAATTCCTTGAATTATTAAATTTTCAATATAAAACAAATCATACTATATGATTAAGTGTAGTCTAAATTATACAACCGAGTGTAATGTATCTTTTCAAATCAAACTGTACGACCGAGTGTAGTCAACATTGTACTACCGAGTGCAATGTATATATTTAAATCAAACTATATAATCGAGTGTAGTTGATATTGTACAACCGAGTGCAATGTATCTTTTTAAATAAGACTATAGGACAGAGTGTAGTCAACATTATACAATCGAGTGCAATCTATCTTTTCAAATGAGACTAAATGACTGAGTGTAGTCGACATTGTACGACTAAGTGCAATGTATCTTTTCAAATTAGAATATATGACTGAGTATAGTCTACATTGTACAACCGAGTGCAATGTATCAATTCAAATCAAACTATATGACTGAGTGTAGTCAACATTGCACAATCGAGTGCAATGTATCAATTTAGACTATACAATCGAGTGTAATTAACATTGTATGATCGAGTGAAATGTATTAATTCAAATCAGACTATAAGACTAAGTGTAGTTGACATTGCACGATTGAGTGCAATATATCAATTCAAATTAGACTATTTGACCAAGTGTAGTTGACATTGTACTACTGAGTACAATGCATCCTCCCATTTAGACTATACGTTTGAGTATAATTGACATTGTACGACCTAGTACAATGCATCCTTCCATTTAGGCTATATGTCTAACCATAGTTGACATTGTACAACAAGTACAATGCATCCTTCCGTCCGAACTATATGACCACATATAGTCAACATCATACAACCAAGTGTGATGTATCCATCCAAATCAACGCTATACATCAGAGTAAATTGTTTCCTCAAATGTTTAAAGTTTATGCCTAGTGTTATATGGAAACACAAGCATTTATTTTAAACCGATGATTAAAGTCTCAAAGAGCACAGGTAAGTACCTGAACTTTTTTTAAAAGAAATTGTGTGTGTATTTACTTTGTCTCTTTTGTTGCAATTTTTCAAGCAAATAGTGACAAAGGGAGGCAACTGTAAACACCCATTTTTAGGATAATAAAATATGGATGTGACAAAGGACTCCAATGATGAAATTGTTATAAGTAGGTCTTCAATACTTGAAGTTCTAAAGCTCAAAAGTTCAAATATGTTTTCAAAAAGAGTTTCATTATTTTTTAAGGACATAATTGTAATACCTTTTTTAGACCTAATTGAAAATTTTAATTTCTTTCAAGGGTCTTTTTGTAATTAAAAGTTAAAAAAATTCAAAATTATAGAATTTTGATTGGAATTCTATAATTTTGATAACAATTACATAATTCATATCAAACTTTTGTAATTCTAGTCAGAATTATGCAATTCCAATGGAATTGTGTTTTTCCATTTTTTTTTGTATTTTTTACAAAAAAAAAAATATTTTCCTTAGTTTTGATTGGTTTAAAATTTTCTTAAATTTATTTTGGGATTTATCTACCTCTTCAAGAAATAAATTACATTAAAAATTGTGACTCTTTAGGAAATAAAGTTCTTTTAAAATTGGAACTTTCAGTACGTAACACTTAGGGTTTTTTTCTTCCTATAAAAGGAGAGCTTATGCTCTTGGAGCAGGGGACTCAATTATTAGGATCTCTCTCTTTTTATTTGAAACTCTCTTGTTCTGCATTTAAAAAAATGTTCTTGGTTATTTCATCTTAGAATGAAGGTGTAAAAAGTCTTTTTTTGAGAAAAGAATAACAAGTTTTTAAAGAACTACAAATAAACGATGATTTTACTAGTTTGGGGAGCCAACCACAATGCATCCATAATCATATTCTCCTTCTCTATTTTCTATTATATATTTTTGTTTATTTTTGTTCCTATTGAATTCTAGTTTTATTTAAATTTTTATTTTGTTTATTCACTAACCATTGTTTATTTTTTTGTTAGTGATTATGAAGGGGATCATTTAATGAGTTTGCTCAAAGAATAAAATCTATAAAGGTCCATGGAATGCCATGGATGGAACCTTATAGCTAAAGAATCTTTCTAGGGTTTTTATTTAATTTGTTTATCATTATTCTATTTTTATTTTTTTTAGTTTGGGTTTTTGAATTTTCTTTTTTATTTTCTAATAGTTTATTGTAATAGCCTCAATAATGGGAAGAATAAAATTTGGTGTGTGCTTGTGTGTTTTGTGTAATTAAATCAGTTAGTAAAATTAGGGTTTTAAATTGGGTAATTAATTAAAATTAATAGCTATAGAAATCATTAGGTTGCTTAGCTAAAATTGAGTTAGATTTAAGTTGGTAAATTTTTTTTGCTTGATTGATTATCATTTTATTGTTTACGGTCACTTTAATTAGATTAGGGTTTTAGGATAAGTTAAATTAATTATTTAATCTTTTAATTTGTTTAGTTTGATATTTTTTATTTTTTTTGGGCTTTTTTGCTTATGTTTTTGTGTTTTGAGCCCTAGGCTCATATTAGGCTTTAACATATTTAAATTTAGGATTTTTTTATGTTTAATTAATAAAAGTGCATTTTAGGCCCATAATTAATTAGATTTAGGGTATATATAACTTAGGCGTATTTAGTTAATTAGACATAGGCCCACCTAACTTAATTTAATTAATTTAGACATAGCCCATTTAATTTAAGCTTTCCTATAATTTGTAGATTTAAGATAATTATAGAATTAAAACATGTAGAATTAAGCCCACTAAATTAAATACTTCATAATTTGTATATATAGGCCCATGTTTAGAATTAAAATAAATAGACTTAGGTTTACTAAAATTAAAATTGAATGTAGATTAGACTAACCTAGCGATTATGATGAATGAATTATTTACTTGTATATTTCTTGACTAGTTTACCTAGAGTTAATTTTTTTTAGGGTTTATATGAAATTGTATGTAAATAGAGGAAGAAGTAGTAATTCATAAGGTAATTCTAAAAGAACACAAGAATGAAAGAAGTCAGTATTCCATACCCAAAATCTCTTGGTTGTCGTGCTAGCTTTCTTTTAGGGAATTGAGTACAACCTTTTTTTGATTTGTCCTAGTTATTACTTAGGTGGTGACTCCTTATCTCCATGTCATGTCTTTATGATAGTGATTAGTGTGTTCTCTGGAGCCCTAAGCTCAAACGGTGTCATGGTTGCTAAGATCCTGGGTACACGTTGAACCCCACCATTTATAACATCCGAGTATGTTGTATTCTCAGATGTTTATATAGAAAAACACTTAAAAATATAGTTGTTAGAGGTGTAAATAATGTGTCTAACATCTATATTTTGAATTCAATGTTTATAATTTTGAATTATTGATGGTCATGCTGTCAAATAGCTATGCATGGATTGAAACCGTAATTGGCTACTAAAGACGTTCGATTTTGCGATACTTTATTCATAATTGGCTACTGAAGACGTTTGATTTTGCCCATACTTTCTTCATAAAAGTTATAGATATTTTACTTATATTTTCATATCATTTTTAATAACCTCAATTGAACTTCTGTAGCTCAAGATATGTCCAAAATATTAAAAGCTATGCAATCTAAAATGGAGACTATTGTTAGACAACTATACAAAAGTTAAACCCATGATTTTATATTGAAGAAATTTGAATTTTCCAAAATATCTTCAACAAAGTTATAGATAATTAACTTATATTTTCATATCAATTTTAATCATCTCAATTAGACATATGTAGCTCAATATATATCTAAAATACTAAGTGCTTTGCAATTTAAAATTTAGACTACTGTTAGACAACTAATGCACAATTTGAAGCCATGATTTTCTATTAGATAAATTTTAATTTTCCTATACTTCCTTCATAAAAATTGTAGATATTTGACTTAGCTTTTCATATAATTTTAAATCACCTCAATTAGGCTTATGTAGCTCAAGATATATCTAAAATACTAAGAGTTGTGCAATCTAAAATGGTAGTTGCATACATTGATCTCGACTTAATATTTGCATACCCAAATGAACTCATATTTTGACAGGAAAGACCAATTCAAGAAGCTCAAGATGTTTATTCTAAATATGAAGAAGATAAATTTCTTATTATAAAGATTTGGGATGTCCAAAGCCTCTTTGAATCTAAAAGATCGAATTAGCCCAAGATAATCATACTTCATTTTAACTTCTAATGGAGTCCTAACTTATACACACTTAAAAAAACAAATTAAATGCTCAAAATTAAGTTTTTTAAGATTAAAATTAAGATTGATTATTTCTCAGGTCAACAATCTCCCCCTTTTTAATTTTGACAAACTTATTTTGAGTTTGATAAAAAAAAATAATACAAAGTAAAGTTAGTGATAATATTTATGATAATAATGATACCAAATAAAATAAAATATATTTCTCCCTCTATGAATATGGACATGATAAGAAATATAAATTTATAGATTATTCTTTTTCACAAAAAAATAAAAACATAAAATATAGCAAGAGGGATAAAAACATGTCATTCTTATGACAAATGTATTAAAAACATAAAATATGATAACATGATCATTTAAATAAATGCTAGGCAATGTGAGGAAATAATTTCAAAAATATATGAATATAGTTCTACTAAAACGTATCAAAAAAATAATACATATAATAATAATGCTAGACGTGCTTAATTATCATATGATCATATAGAGCTTAGTTAGTTAATCAATCATGAAGCACTTAGCATAAAAAAAATAAACACAAATTAATCATAAAATATTTTTCTCTCTTTGTACAAAAGCAAAAGGAAAAGAGAGAGATATAAGGGAAAATGAACCTAAAGGGACTAACATTCCTATAGGAACAATGCAAAGATACACCAAATCTTTGTAAAAATATTCATGCCCTATCAAATATCAAAATAATTCCTAAGAAGATATTAATGCCTTATCAAAGATAAAAACAATTCCTAATAAGACATTCATGACTTATCAAATATTAAAATAATTCCTAAGAAGATAATATTCTACACATGTATAATAACAAATAATAAACTCAAATACATTTCTCCCCCTTTGTCAAAAGCAAAAAAAGAAAAGGGAAAGATATGAAAACAAAGATACACAAAATCTTTATAAAATCTATCTCATAAATAAACAAAGTAAGCAAAATAAGGGCTTTTGTAACATATGATGTTGATAAAATTAGCCATACTTACATAGTTAATATGCATGAAAAAATTTAAATAAATCTTCTCCCACTATATCAAACAAAAATATAATATGTCACTAACATAAACTCATTTTTTAAGGGAGTTTTAAAATTAAAAAAATAGACATGTTAAAAAGAAATTAACTAAGTACATATGCAAACTCAAATTATTTCTCCTCATTTGACAAAATGTAAAAGGAAATTTAAAAAGATAAAAAAAAAATATAATCTGACGACTAAAAACATTTTAAGATCAAAATAAAAAATATTTATCAATCAAAGTAATCAATAAGCACAACATGATTTCACATGAAAATAGTTCAACCCTCAATTAAACATAAAATAAAGATAAACTAGAACCATCAATCATGCCAAGTTCATGCTTAATGAAATTTAATCTCTCTTCATTTAGTGGTTTGGTGAAGATATCTATAAGTTGATTATTTGTATCAATAAATTTAAGTGAGATATCACCAATTTGAACATGATCACATAAGAAATGATGTCTAATGTCTATATGCTTAGTTCTAGAATGTTGAATGGGATTTTTGCTAAGGTTGATAGCTCTTGTATTATTACATTTGATTAGAATGTGATTAAGTTTTACACTATAGTCTAACAATTTTTTTTTTCCATAAAACTTGTGAACCACAAAGACTTGCTGTAATATATTTAGCTTCAGTAGTGGACAAGGCAACCGAAACTTGTTTATTGCTAAACCAAGAAACTAAACATTGTCCTAAAACTTGAAAAGTTCTGAAAGTGTTGTTTCTATTTAGTAAATTACCAACAAAGTCTACATCAGAATAACTAATCAAGTCAAAGGATGAACTCTTAGGATACCAAAGTCCTAATGCATTTTACCACAAAGATATTTAAAAATTTGTTTGATAGCATTCAAATGAGACTCTTTAGGACTCGATTGAAATCTAGCACATAAGCAAGTAGCAAACATAATATTGGTTCTACTATCAGTTAAATAAAGAAGAGATCTGATCATACCTCTAAATTGCTTTTCATCAATAGGTTTGCCATTCTCATCTTTGTGAAGTTTGGTTGTGGTGCTCATTGGAGTTTTACTTATCTTAACTACATCCATGCCAAACTTCTTAAGAAAATCTCTTACATACTTGGTTTGATGGATGAAAATCCCATTTTTACATTGCTTTATTTATAGTCTAAGAAAGAATTTGAGTTCACCCATCATACTCATCTCCAATTCCCTTTGCATTAAATTAGAGAATTTCTCACACAAACAATTATTAGTAGAACCGAATATAATTTCATCAATATATATTTGAACAATTAATAAATCATTCTTAGATTTCTTTATGAAGGAGTTGTATCAACTTTTCCTTTGAAGAAACCTTTATCTAACAAGATGTTGATCAATCTTTCATACCAAGCTCTAAGAGCTTGTTTCAATCCATATAATGCTTTGGAAAGTTTAAATACATGATTTGGAAAATCAAAGCTTGCAAAACCTGAGGTTATTCAACATACACCTCTTTTTTCAAAAAACCATTTAAAAATGCACTTTTAACATCTATTTGATAAATTTTGAAATCCATGGATGATGCAAATGCAAGTAGCATTCTAATAACTTCTAACCTTGCAATAGGGGCATAGGTTTCATCATAATCAATGCCTTCCTCTTGATTATAATCTTTAGCTACTAGTCTAGCTTTATTCCTAGTTACGACACCTTGTTCATTCATCTTATTTCTAAAAACCCATTTGGCACCCATAATAAGATGATGTTTTGGTCTAGGAACCAAGGTCTAAACCTTGTTTCTCTCAAATTGATTTAATTGTTCTTGCATAGCAAGGGTCCAAAATTCATCACATATAGCAACATTAATATTTTTAACTTTAATTTGAGAAATGAAGGCTAAATTAACATTATACTTTAACTGAGATCTAGTAGTTACCCGTTTTGTAGTGTTACTTATAATGAGGTATTGAGGATGGGCTTTTTTGAATTGCCAATCCTTTGGAAGTTCATCCTTTAATTTAAGATGAGATATTTCCTCATTGTCCTTCTTACTTCAAACTTCGATGAGATATTTCCTCATTGTCCTTCTTACTTCAAACTTCAAATTCTAAAGGCTTACTAGCATTTTCTTCTTAAGTTTCCATAATCTCATTGTTACCTACAAGATCATCAACACTATAAAGTGAGTTTGATTCTTTAAATACAACATGCATTAACTCTTCAACTACTAGAGTTCTTTTATTAAAAACTATATATGCTTTACTGGAAATAGAATAGCCTAGGAACATTCCTTCATCGGCTTTAGAATCAAATTTTCCAAGATTAACCTTGGTGTCTAATATAAAGCATTTACATCCAAATACTCTTAGATAAGAGATTTTGTGTTTTCTGTTGTTCCATAGCTCATAAAAAATTTTATTCAAAATTAGTCTTTTGAAAACTCTATTTGAAATGTAGCAAGATGTGTTAATGGCTTCCACCCAAAAGTATGGAGGCAAATTATACTTACGAAGCATCTATCTAGCTATTTCCACAAGAATTCTATTTTTCCTTTCAACTACCCCATTTTGTTAAGGAGTTCTAAGAGAAGAGAATGTGATTTCTAAGAGAAGAGAATGTATGTGAAGTATCATTTTCATCACAAAAAGTATTGAAAAAATCATTTTCAAACTCAGTTCCATTATCACTTCTAATATAAGAAATATAAAAGTCATTTTATTTTTGAATTCTTTTTGCAAATTTTTCAAAAGTTTTAATGCATAATTCTTATGAGTAAGGAAACATGCCCAAGTAAATCTAAAGTAATCATCAACCAATACATATACATAATGCATACCACTGAGACTAGCAACTCTAGTTGGTCCAAACAAATCCATATGTATAAGTTTAAGTGGCCTAGAAGTGGACACTACATTTTTTAGCTTAAATGATGACTTGGATTGTTTTCCCTTTTAGTAAGAATCTCAAGGTTTATTCTTAGTGAATTCAAGCTTAGGTAAACCAATCACAAGTTCATGTTTATAGAGATTATTCAATAGCTCAAAATTTGCATGTCCTAACCTTTTATGTCATGTCCATGTGTCATGGGAAATTGACATCAAGAATTTAATACCTTTATTATCAATCTTATTCAAATCAATAAGATAAACATTATGAACTCTTCCACTACTAAAAATTACTTTGTCTTCATCAAGACTACTAACAAAGCAATTCTTATTATAGAAAGTGAAATTATTTTCCATATCATATAATTGACTTATACTAATCAAGTTATGTTTAAGACCATCAACAAGCAACACATAGTGTATATTTAAGGATTGAGGATTACCAATTTCTCTAATGCCAATAATCTTTCCTTTTGCATTGTCCCCAAAAGTAATATATCCTTCATCCTTAGCATCAAGTTTGTTGAAATGCTCCTTGTCTCCCATCATGTGCCTTGAGCATCCACTATTAATATACCATTTTCTTTTTGATCTTGTGGACTTTAAGTGTACCTACATAAGACAATTTAAGTATTCTTCTGAACCCAAACCTCTTTTGGTCTAGGTTGGTTAGTTTCAAGATAGTCCGTAGGAAGAAAGTTCATGTGCAGTCTTCTATCGAAGCACACATTATTGGTATGTCCCTTGATCATGTAATATGAGCATTCAACATTTGCATTCTTATTTCTCTTAGGAGGATATGCATTCCTAATGTATGAAGCATGCCTTTGTTAAAGTTGTGGTATGTGTCTCCTAAAGTTCTTTTAAGTTATAGTTTGAGACATGCATTCGCAATGACAATGTGTATTTTCACACTTGAACTTTTGCTTGTTCTTAATCAAGAACCTTATTATACTAATAACATAAGCATATTAAAATAAAATTACTAATAGTTTAATCAATGTAGTAACAGGTTAATACAAGTATTATTTAGCAAAACTGAGTTAATAAGTTGAGAAAAAGACTACAAATATTACCAAATGAAGCAAACCTCTCAAATGAATTATTCATAAGAATTGATGAAATAAAACTTAAAAACTGAGGAAAGTTAAACATATTTAAATTATTAGTCAACCCTTAAGCTAAATATAATAACTAGCTAAATTTTTATTTTATTTATTTATATTAGATTAGAATCCTTCCCAACTTTAGTATTCCCTACTGAGCATGAATATCGTAGTTAGGTACCATTGGATTACTCATACTCAATTTGAACATTGGAGTAGAATGGAGATTTTTGCTCCTCTAATCCTTTTTTTTAGTTGAATTATCATATAATAGAAAAAAGGTTTTCCTAATAATAAAAATTTATCCAAATCTCTTTATTGTAAAAATTTTATACAAATATCCTTTTCAAATAAAACAAAAGAGAGGTATATATTTAGGTTGATTAAAAGTTAAAAAGTATAATTCTCAAATATTAACAAAGCTTTAAACTGTATACTACAAGAATTAACCACATATGGCATAAATTGGACTAGCTAATTTTAATTTTAATTTACAAAGCTTATAATTATAATAAGTTATCAAAAATAAAAGTGTGGGATATTTTATTTATTTAATTTTTTTTATGAACTGAAATAAATAAACGAAAAATTACTTAAAATTAATAAAATAAAATACTAAAAAGCTAAAGTAAGTAAATACTCCCCCACACTTGAATTGTACATTGTACTTAATGTATTGCACTGTGAGTGGAAGGAAAAGTCTGGAATCCATGAAAAGAAAACAAAAATAAAACAATAGAGAATAAAACATAAAATGAAAAGTTAACACAAAAAGACATAATTATTAGTAAAGGAAATGTAAACTGTACATGAATTGACATTCAATAGACATAAAAAAAATTAAAATAAAATAGAAGCACACTGAAATAAAAAAGAAAAGAAAATATAGACTTAAATTAAAACACACCAATCAAAAACATAGAAAAGAATATATATAATGTAGATATAAATAAATAAATAAATAAATATATATATATATATATAATAAAATAAAATATATAAATATACATATATACAAGGATAAGAATTTGGAAAGGTGTTTTGGAGGTTTTAGGACAATGGAGGTCAAAAAGGAGTGTCAAATGGTTCACATGAAAATTAAAAGTCACATGCCTCTAGAATTTACATGCCATGCTACGTGTGAATGCAAGGATAACGCACATGCCTGTGCACATTAGAAGCTTGAAAATTACACGATCGTGTTTGGTGAGGCATGGCCGTGCATATTGTGACCACGAGAATTGCATGGCCATGTTGGTTAGAGCACAGTTGTTCACAATGTGTGCATGATAATGACACAATCATGCTTCATGGGGCACGGTTGTGCATATTAAAGACACAAATATCACACGACCATGTTGGATAGGGCACGATCATGTTGACTAAAGGGACAAAATGGCATGGCCATGCTAGGTGAGGCACAACTATGTTTTGGTACCTGATTGCATGGGTGTGTCATTTTGTGGCATGCCCATGTTACTTTTATGAAGCTTAGCCCTCAATATGCATGCATAAAATGTGAAATATTAACATATGTCCCTACTTAAAATTATTATTCAAAGTCAACAAAACATTTAAGCACACACATAAAATAAAAGTAAAGAAAACTTCCCCAATTTATTTCCTGATGCTGCAGTAATATGCATTCTAAATATCAGTGATAGCTTAAGAATAGTTTTTGTTGCATGTATATCCTAGGTATTCAAAAATCTACATAAAGAATAGAGCTCCTCAGGGGAATCAAACTAACTAAAAAAAATTTAAAAAGAACAAATAAATAACACTTGGATTATCTCCCATGAAGTGCTTTGTTTATCATCAGTCTTAAGCTTGACTATAGCCATATGGTTATTCATTTCTCTAGCGAAGGCAGAGTCTCCTTTAGCTTCATAATAGGTGATGAGAGTTATGGTGCACCCATCTCAGCTGTAGGTGTTTCTTGTAAGTCCTAATTTCTTTCAAGTTGTGATATTTCCTCCCAATATACAACTTAAGTCATTGTCCATTTACTTTGAAAGGTTCACCTTTATTTCCTTGAATTACCATAGCTCTATAGGGAAACACTTCCACTACTATAAAGGTACTAGAACTTCTAGACTTTAGCATCCCAAGGAAGAGTTAGAGTCTAGAATTGAACAAAAGAACCTTGTCCCCTTTTTCAAAGTGCTTTAGCTTAATCATTGCATCATGCCATCTTTTAGTCTTGTCCTTATAAAGTTTGGCATTTTTAAAAGCCATATTCTTGATTTCCTCCAGTTCATCTAGTTAGAGAAGTCGTCTCTCCCCTGCTTTCTTATAATCCATATTCAGGGCTTTGATAGCCCAGTATGCTTTGTGCTCAAGCTACATTGGAAGATGATAGGGCTTTCTAAACACTAAACGATATGGTGACATTCCAAATGGAGTTTTAAAAGCAATTCGATAGGCCCACAATGCATCATCAAGCTTAAGTGCCCAATCTTTCTTAGAGTTATTTATTGTCTTTTCTAGAATCTTCTTCAGTTCTCTGTTACACACTTCAACTTGCCTATTGGTCTACGAATGGTACGGTGTAAAGACCTTATGCTTTACACTATATTTTGATAGAAGGACTTTAAATTATTTATTGCAGAAATAACTTCCTCCATCACTTATAATAGCCCAAGGAGTCCCAAACCTTATGAAGATCTTTCTCAAAAACTTGCATACTACTCTGGCATCATTAGTAACATAAGCCTGAGCCTTAACCCATTTTGACATGTATTCAATATAAACAAGTGTATCGACTCCCAAGAGAGGAGGGGAATGGTCCCACAAAGAATAATCCCCATACATCAAAGAATTCAACCTCTAAAATTCTAGCTTATAGCATCTCCTCTTTCCTTGAATGTCCCCCACTGCATTGACACTTATCACATTTTATGACAAAGTTTCTAGCATCTTTAAACATAGAAGCCAATATAATCCACTTTTAAGTATTTTAGCCATTGTCTTATTTGGTTTATAGTGTCCACCATATGGAGAACTATGACAGTGGTGCAGCACATCATATATCTTTGAGTCAGGAATGCACCTTCTCACTAAGCCATCATTGTATAATTTCCATAGATAAGGATCAACCCACACACAGCTTTCTGCATCATGCATGAGCTTCTTTTTTTGTTAATATGAGAAGTTCTTAAGGAGTTACCTGTAAGAGAGGAAATTAGCCAAGTCTACATACCAGGGGATAAATGCAAGTGTAAATAGTGTCTCATCTGGAAAAGTCTCCTTAATGGATGATTCATCATTATTCTCCTTGTCTAACCAAGAGAGGTGGTCAACTACCAAGTTCTCCGATCCCTTCTTTTCTTTGATCACCATATCAAACTCTTGAAGTAGAAGTACCCATTGAATCAACCTCATTTTAGAATCTTTCTTGGATAATAGATATTTGATAGCCGCATGATCAGTGTACACTATCACTTTCGATCTTAGAAGATAAGAACGAAACTTATCAAAAGTAAACACAATAGTTAACATCTCCTTTTCTGTTGTGCCATAGTTGAGTTGTGCTTTTGAGAGAGTCTTGCTAGCATAGTATATCATATGCAACCTTTTATCTTTACGCTGCCTTAGAACAGCTCTTATGGCTTGGTCGCCGGCATCGCACATTAGCTCAAATAGAAGGCTCCAATTTGGTAGTACTACAATGGGTGCTTATATGAGTTCCTTCTTCAACTTGTCAAAAGCAGATTTACAATCATTAGTGAACTTAAAAGGAACATCTTTTTCTAGTAATTGAGAAAGAGGTTTAGAAATTTTAGGAAAATCCTTAATGAAACGTCTATAAAAGTCAGTATGTCCAATGAAGCTTTTAACATCCTTTACGTTGGTTTGATAACTGAGATTTTCAATTGTCTCTATCTTAGCTTGATCAACCTCTATTCCCCTTACTGAAATCTTGTGTCCCAATACTATTCCTTTATCCACCATAAAGTGACATATTTCCCAATACTATTCCTAAGGACAGGTGAATGTTATTTTCTCTTGGTCTTTTAGAGCTTTAGCAATCTGGTTGTAGCCTTAGTAGCCATTAAGGAAATAGTATAAATTTTTTCCTATAATTCTCTCAAGTATTTGGTTAATGAATGGCAAGGGAAAGTGGTCTTTTCTTGTAGCATTGTTATGCTTCCTATAATTAATACACACCCTCCAACCAATAACAACTCTTGTTGGAATTAACTCACCTTTATCATTCTCCACTAAAATCATCCCTCCTTTCTTTGGCACACACTAAATAGGGCTCACCCAACTACAGTTTGAGATCGGGTATATAATACCTACATCAAGAAGCTTCACGATCTCCTTTTTCATTGCTTCCCATATGTTTGGATTCAATCTCCTCTACCATTCAATGATAGGTTTGCATCCATCTTCCATCAATATTTTATGCATGGTATAAGATGGGCTTATTCCTCTAATGTCAGAGATCTACCACCGAATAGCTTTCACCCTTTTCCTCATCATCTCCACAAGTAAGGTTTTTTGCTCAAATCTGAGTTTGGAATATATAATGACTAGTAGAGTTTGGTTGTCTCCTAGAGAGGTATATATGAGGTGAGGTGGTAAAGGTTTCAATTCAAGTGAAGGTGGTGAAATAATAGAAGGTTGTGTGGGTTGGATATTTAAAGTCAGTGACGTATGCTTTTGAGGATGGTTTATTTGGGAAGGTTTACGTTCAGAAGTTTCTTTTAAACTCTCATCCACTTGTAGAGGATCTTTAGCTACTTGTAGTTGAGTATAGAAAACTTCATCCACTCATTTATTTACTACATCCAAGCACATGCAAAAGTCTCCATCAACAGGCTATCTACCTGCCTTGTAAATGTCGAAGACACATTTTTCTTCTCCTACTCTCAATGTGAGAGTTCCTTCACACACATCAATCAAAGCTTTGGCAGTGTATAAGAATGGTATACCTAAGATTACAGGCACCTCCTTATCTTCTTCAAAATCTAAAATAACAAAATCATTAGGGAATATAAACTTGCTCGCTTTTACCAACACATCCTCAACAATCCCAATGGTTTCTTAGTAGTATGGTCTACTAGTTGAAGAATCATATTCATGCTCTTCACTTCCAAATTTAGTTTCTTGAAAATGGATAGAGGCATAAGGTTTATGGAGGCACCCGAATCACATAATACTTTATGGAAATGCATACTCCCTACCTCACATGGGACTGTTAGGCTTCCAAGAAGCCTAAGTTTACTTGGAAGCTTGTTTGAAATCAAGGAACTGCATTCCTTTGTCAAAGTCACCATCTCTAGTTCTTCGAGCTTCTTTTTATTGGAGATTAAGTCTTTGAAAAATTTGGCATACTTCGGCATTTAAGCAATACCCTCCACAAAGGGTATGTTAACCTAGATCTTTTTAAGCATGTCTAGGAGTTTTAAAAACTGAGGATCAAGCTATGTTCTCTTCAACCTCTAAGGAAAGGTAACAAGTGGCTCATACACTCTTTCTTTATGCTATTTAGTTCCCTTAGATTCTTTCCTGACTTCACTGGAGCTTTCTTCGATAATGGTCTTGCCCTACTTGCTTAAATTAGGCTCTGTACGTAGTTCCACTTCTTTACCACTTCTCAGGGTTATAGCTTTCACTTGCTCTCTTGGATTTGTCTCAGTGTTGCTTGGTAGGTTTCGTTGGTTCCATGATGTTAGTGTAATAGCTATTTGGCCCATTTGCACTTCCGGATTGTGAATGGAAAAAGAATGGTTCTTAAACATCAATTGAGTATCTTTTTGAATTTAGTCCACATTCGCATCTAGCTTACAGTTTGAATCTTCTAGAAAAGTCATCCTTTTGTCCATCATCTCTATGAACTTGTCTAGCTTGCCTTCAAGAGATGAATTTTAGTTCTGTTGAGCTAGTTGATGCAGGTTCTAAAAAGTTAAATTTCCAAAACCAGGTGGTGGTTGTTTATTCTGCCCTTGCTTCCCTTAATTTTTCCATAAGAAAATAGGGTAGTTCCTTTAAGATGAGTTATGAGTATTTCCATATAGGTTACTTTGGTTTTGTACATAATTTGCATGCTTTATGTTTTGTGTTAAAACACACTAACTAGTCCCATGCTCCCCCTAACACAACTTATAGTTTAAAGTGAAAGTTGTCGACATTCATCTTTTTTAATTCATGTGCTAAAGCGTCCAACTTGGAAATGACCATACTTAACCCATCAAGTCCCACAACACCCTATTTCTTTGTTATCATAGCTCATTCATTGTTCCATAGGTGTTGAGCTATAGCAATCTCCTCAAATAAATTAAGAATATCCTTTAGAGTTTTATTTATGATAGAACCTCCATAGGCTGCATCTATAGTGCACCTCACCATTGGATTAATGCCCCTATAAAAAGATTGCACTAAATCCCATGTATGAATTAAGTGTGAAGGACATTGTCTTTGTAAGTCCTTGAACAGCTCCTAAGCTTCAAAAAGTGATTCATCATCTCTCTAATAAAAAGAATTAATCTCACTTCTAATTCTTAAAGCTTTAGCAGGAGGAAAATATTTGTTGAAAAAGATTGTTTACATCTCATTCCAAGTTCTGATGGAGTTTGGAGATAGCCCAGTAAACCAGCTAGCTACCTTGTCTGTGAGAGAGAAAGGAAACATAATAAGGCAGATGGCTTTTGAAGGTACTTCATTCATCCCTAGAGTTCCACAATACTCCATAAACTGATGCATATGTGCAATGGGGTCCATGAAATTGTGAACTTTGGATCATCTAAATCATGCCAGGTTTGATCTCAAAGTTGTTTACAGCAATTACTAGAGGCACAATTGGATTTTGATCTTGCTGCATATTAGAGTTCAGACACTCTCTCATGGTTCTGTTGGCCATAGGGTTCTGACGCTGGTTGAGGAAGCGATTTATATTATTTTGATTGTTGATATTGTTAGCTCCTTCTCCTCCATAATTAGTGTCATTAGGATTATTTCCTTGATTCATGGCTACTTGCTGCTCTCTCCTCCTTTTATGGAATATTCTATTAATTTCAGGATTGAATGCTTCAAGCTCTTCATTAAGGCTTTGAGTTCTACGCATACAACTAGTTCCTATGAAAGAAAATAAAAATAAAACAAAAAATGCTTAAATCAAATAGTATCAAGCTACTTTTAATATTAAAATCTTCCCCAACAACGACACCAAAAACTTGCTTGCAATTTTGCATGTATACAGGTCAACTTATAGAATAGGACTGTAAGTCCATATATCAATCCCACAGGGAAGAGGATAATTACTAATTTGCTTGATTTACTTGCTTGTCTAGACTAATCAGTTTTTATGTTGGAAATCAATTAAAATTAAAACTAAATTAATTTTTATAAAGAATAAGCAGTGTGTATAGTATGTACAAAAGTTTCTCTTTTAACCTGGATCTGCATTGACTTAAAATCTAATTTATATAATCTCTTTCATAGTCATGTTTAAGATGCTACCACTGTGATTCTCATAAATCTCTCTCAAGCATTTACAAGGTGAGCTTATTGTTTCAAATACTGATTCGAGTAAAGGGACTCTCACCTCATAAAACTCTAATCAATAGATCCATAACAAACTTAAACTCTAAAGGTAAAATGCAATATTAACTCTTAACCTGTATCTCTAATCAATTTAAGATTTAATACTTTTTATTCTAGATCCCTAAGTTTAAATCTCCTCTCTGTCTCAATACTCTTAGCATAGGATGACTTAATATAAACATTATAGCTGTAGGTATAAATCTCCTCTTAGTCTTAATATACCCTCTTAAATAATTGAATGATTCATGAAACATAAAAATAAAAACTATAAATATGTCATGAATTGAAAATATATTTAAAAAGAAATATGAGTTCAACACATCTCTAGGTTACTTAGATAACTCTAGTAAAAAATAAGATTAAGCTACCATGTTTATACAGAGATAAAAAAAATAATAAAAAAATATAGCTAACATAATCAAAACATAAGATAAGAAGAGAGCAAACTCCCTAATCCTTGTTAATGTAGTTTCCTATTGCTAATCTCTTCACTGTCTACTTGTACTCTGATGTGGATGAATGAGCTTCACCCTCTGTACTTTTTTCTCTACTTTTCCTCTATTTTTCTCTATATGTTCTTTTATGCTCTCCCCCTCCTTGTTTGCTGCTCTACAGGTTTATGATGCTTTTATATCCTCAGAATTAGGGTTGCATATGTTGCATGCATTAGAGTGGAATTTCCTTAAATGTACAAGCATGGCCGTGCAAAACTAAAATTGGTCTTGCACGAATGTGCACATATACATGGACTTATTGGCATGGTCGTGCATTTATTTCCATTAAATTTGGCATGGCCATGCTATGGCTTAAACAGTTGTCACTTTTTCTTTATGAATTTGTACAGCCGTGTTGAGCCTTGCACGACCATGCTCTTTCCCTCTTGTAAAATGGTGCAACCATGCACTAGCTTACACAGGCGTGATCCTTTTCTCTCAATTTTTAGCATGGTCGTGTTCCTTTCTTTGAATTTTCTTCATGCATTTAATTTCTACAGACTAAATAAAAACTTAGTGAGAAGAATACAAAAATTAGAGAAAAAATATAAAACTCCTAATTTATTTAATTAATGCATGATTATGTCTATATTTTATTTAAATGTACTAATATTTTCTAAATGCTAAATCTCTGAATTATTATGCAAAAAATGGAAAATTATGCACCTAAAGTCATATATTATTAAATTAAAATGAGTCTAATTTTTATATTTGAAAATGCAATTATCATATTTTGATAGGTTTATGCAATATGTCTAGGTGCATTATGTTGTGAAACATGCTTATAAGTATTGTGTCTAGTGTACATATAAGCATGCTTAGGTTGAGGTGCTCTAGCTTGAGCCTTACCTCTTTATATTAATGAAGGATGAATCTTATGAGACTTTCCCTTGCTATTTAACACATGTGATCTTTTAGCTTTGAAAGCTTGACTCTTATTTAATTTGAAGGTTGAAGGAGTGGAATCATGTGAAGCATTTATAAAATTAATATGTGATAAAGATGATGAAGACATTCCATTCTTATATCCAATTCCATGGGTATCTCCATAAAATTTTTGAGAGTTAATAAGACTATCTAAATTTTCTTTTCCTATCTTAAATTTAGTAATGAATTCCTTAATTCTAAGACCTCCTTAGATAGCCTATGATTTTCATCATTTGCTTTTTTAAGTTGATCTTCTAAAGAATTAAAAGATTTTTCATCACTAACAAGTTTTTCATTTGATTCAACAAGTTTTAAAAAATTAATTTTATAATTCTATATTTAAGTTACCTAACTCATGCTTATAATGTTTCTTCTTAGATAATAAACTTTTGCATTTAACAAGTAATTTGCTCACAATAGAGTTGTCATCATGATCATCACAATAATTATCACAACCATTAAAGGAAGAATAAGAAGCAGATAGTACATCCTTTTCATTTTCAAGGGCCATAAAGCAAAGATTGGCCACTTTTATTATTCCTTCTCCTCTTCGGATTCGAAGGAATCATCCTAATTAGCTTTGAATGCCTTCTTTTTATCCTTTGCTCCATTGCTCTTGAATTTGAGTTTGGGACACTCACTTCTACTATGTCACGATTTCTTATATTCATAGCAAGTAACCTCCTTAGTTTTCTTCTTCCCATCTTCTTTGAACTTCTTATTGAAATCCCTTATTCTTGAGAATTTTTTCTTTCTCAAAAACTACTTGAAGTTCTTAATGAGCATGGCAATGTCACCATCTTCAACACTAGAATCTTTGATGCTTTCCTTTTCACTATCTTCTCAAATAGCTTTTAGAGCAATGCTTTTTTTCTTTTGTTCTTTCTGTTCTTATTTTTCACCTCTTTGCTTGATAGTGAGCTCATGTGTTAATATCTTAACAATAAGCACATCAGTTAATAGAATGGAAAGGTTTTAAGCTTCCTTAATTGAAGTAATATGAGATTCCCAACCCTTCTTAGATAGGATTTTTAGAATCTTATTGTTTACCTATTCCTTAGAGAAATGTTTTCTAAGTTTCTTAACCATTGTGAGGAGAGCATTGAGATGGATTGTCATCTCCGTGATTGTAAGCACCTAATTTTGGGATGCAATTATGCACAATTGCAACGTAAGGCCTTGTGATGAAATTCATTCAAAAATTGAACTTGGTTGTCGATTTCTGGACTTTAAGGACAAAATTGCAACATTTTTTAGGATTTGATTGTAAATAAGTCAATTTTTAGGGGTCTTTTGATAATTAAAAGTTAAAAAAATTTAGGATCGGCATTGTGTAATGCCGATCGGCATCAGACAATGCCAATCGGCATTATACAATGTCGGTTGACATTGCATAGTGTTGATGCACAATAAGTTCTTTTTTTTTATTTTTTGTCAATTTTTTCAATGTTTTAATTGGTTGAAAATTTAATTTAATTATTATTATTATTAGATGAAAATTTTGACACATTCAAAGCACGTAAATAAGTTTCAAAAATCAAATCTTATCAGGACGCTATCTAATTAGATAGGTCTGTTCCTCCTTTGGAGGAAGTCAGTACATGCAGACTCTGCATTTAAAAGTAGAGTTTGTATGCGTGCGAGGGGGGGATTTTTTTTACATAGACAGAGGAACTGAGAGAAACTAACACATTCATAGATCAAACTTTGATTTCTTATGTTCTTTCAAAACCTTAATTTTTACAATTCATTTAATGAAGATGATCCAATGTTTTTTTAGTCCTCATCCAAAATCAAATCAATACTGAGTCAATTTCAATGGTGACAATCATAATCTGAGGGGCTATCTCAGAGCATATGCACAACATTCATTTTTTTCTTTCTTTCTTCTCTTCTTTTTATGATTTTTATTTCATTTTGTTATTTGTTTTATTATTTAATTTCACTACTAATTTGATTAATTTTTTTTTTTTTTGATATGTGCATGTGGATTGAGGAGGATACCATTTGTGTTTAATTGAACAGAAGATCCATGGAATGCCATTGATGAATCTGTACTATTTTTTAATAGTTCTTAGGATTTTAATCTTTATTTTGCATTTATGTGTTATGTGTAGTTTATTTTTAATTCATGGGTGTATAATTGTTTAATTTTAATTTTGTATGTAGTTTGTAATAGCCCCAGTAGTGGTAATAGTGAAAGATTTAAATTTCTACACTTTAAAATTAATTAGTCGTTAGGTTCAATCGGGTAAAAATTAATTAAAAATTAATTGTGGCTTTAGTTAATCAGGGTTTATATGTAATTAATTTAGGTCTTTTTAGAAATCATATGTGAATGTGTTTTGATTTGATTTTGTCATGTTTTTTTTATGTTTTGGGCCTTTTTTTTTATGTTTTTGGGCCCCAAGCCCACGTTTAAGTCTAACCCATGTAATAAATAGGTTTAAAAAAATAGTTTAGGACTTTAAATAATTAAAATCAATTTAGGCCCATTAGGTTCATTGGATTTTAGGTCCACTTAGTTAATTAAATCTTGTCTAGACTTAGCTCAGCCCACTTAATTTCATTTCTTTTAAAATAAATAGACTTAGGCCCACGTTTCACTTAAAATAAGACCAAGTTAGATTTAGGCTCATTAATTTGATTTTCCTTTAAAATTGAATAGACTTAAGCCCATTCCTTAGAAAAATTAAAATAAACAGATATAGGCTCACTAATTAATAAAAATGTAGGCCCACCTATAGTCCATTTTTCACTTGTAAATAATATGTAGACTTAGCTAACTTATAAAATAAAATTAACATAGTTTAGACATAGGGACATTGTCTTTTATGCATTTTTTACTTGTAATTTTATTAACTTATTGCCTTTTGGGTTAAATGGATGTTAATTAGGGATTTAATAAAATTGCATGTAATTAGAGGATGAAATAATCATTTATAAAATTATTCTAAATGAACACGAGACTAAGAGAAGTTAGTATTATGTATCCAGAATCTCCTAGTTATGGTGCTAGCTTTCTCTTAGAGAATCGAGTACCACCTTTTCAATTTGTCCCAGTTATTACCCTGGGTGGTGACTCCTCATCTCCATGCCATATCTTTGTGACAGTGGTTAGTGTGTTCTCTAAGGCCCTGAGCCTAAACAGTGTCATTGTTGCAAAAATCTTGGACGCACGCTAAACCCCTTTATCTACAGTGATTGATTCATGAGACTTCATTTTGAAGAGTTCATATTCATATATATAAAGTCGAACCTTCTTGCTTCTTACTTAATTATTGCCTTCACAGTGGTTTTCTAAGTCTCCCATATTTCTTTGGCCAACAAACAATATTGAAGGTTGCCTCCTTCTTCTCTTGTCATTAAAGAGATTAGAGTAATCATAGCTTTTTTATTTTTTTTGGTTTTCTCCCTTTTGATTAATACTCTATTAGCTTCTTATAAGAGTAGTTACCAAACCACCAATGATAGTTGTTGGTGGTTCCCACCCTCTTAGGACAATGTCACAAAGTTTGATGGACTTATAGTTAAGATATAATTCCATTTTAAATTTCCAATGTGGATAGTCACTACCATCAAATAATGGTCTAAGAGAAGAGATGTTTTGTGATTCACTCCTTATAATCTTGTATTTGTTTGAATAAAGTACATAGAATTCAAGCTCTAATACCAATTAAAAAGAGTCCTAGTGGGGGGGTGAATAGGACTATCAATAAAATAAGAAATTAACAGTATTCTTAGCAAAAATTGAATGGAAGTTGAGAAGAAAGAATGAAGAGCACAAAAATTTAAGGAGTTCAAATTCAACAAGAATCCTACGTCTCTACTTATCCCTAAGTTAGGATTTTCAATCACCCATAATCTTTTTTACAAGGTTGAGATTGCACAAGATTTTTATGGCTCACTGTTCCAACCTTATAACTTGAGTTTTCAACGCTCACTCAAAAAACCAAATCCCAAGTGTTTTAATGGACCACACTTAAACCAATTCCTTTAGAAATAAATCTCACTTCCCTCATAATCTATCCTAAGATTTAACATAAAGAAAAATTCTATTTCTAACACACAACTAGCTCTCACAAGAGTTATATAAACTAAAAATTATTTAAGAGAATTTGAGAGCTCAATTGAATGCTTAAGAAAGAATGAATGATAAATAAGTTTCTTGACTTTAATTCAGCTCTAAAGGTGTTTATATAGACAAACACTCAAAAATATAGCTATTGGAGCTGAAAATAATGTGTCCAACATCTATATTTTGAATCCAATTTTTATAATTTTGAACTACTAAAAGTGGTACTATTAGATAGCTATGCATGTACTGAAATAGTGATTAGCTACTAAGGATGTTTGAATTTGCCCACACTTTCTTTATAAAAGTTATATATATTTAACTTATCTTTCCATATCATTTTAAATCACTACATTGGACTTCTATAGCTCAAGATATGTCATTGTGAAACTAAAATGCAGACTACTATTAGACAGTTATGCACACATTGAACCCCTAATTTTATATTACAGACATTTGAATTTACCTAAAATTTCTCCATTAAAGTTGTAGATATTTAATGTATCTTTCCATATCATTTTAACTCACCTCAATTTTACATACTTAGCTTAAGACATGTCCAAAATAGTAGGAGCTATGCAATCTAAAATGCAGACTACTGTCAAACAACTGTGCACAAGTTGAGCCCGTGATTTTATATTTAGTAATTTGAAATTTTCCCTAATTTTCTTTATGGATATTGTTATTATTTGACTAATATTTCCATAACATTTTGAATCACTTCAATTGGACTTCTGTAGCTCAAGATATGTCTAAAATACTTAGAGCTATGCAATATGAAATGGTAGCTACATATGTTGATTTTAACTTAATATTTGCATACCCAAATGAACTCGGATTTTGACAATATAGCACAATTCAGAAGATGTCTACCTTAAATGTTAAAAAGATAATTTTCTCATTATAAAGGTCTAAGGATATCAAAAGCTTCCTTGAATTTCAGAGGTCGAATTAGCCCAAGATAATCATACTTCATTTTAACTTCCAATGAAGTCCTAACTTATACACAGTTAAACAAAAAATTAATGCTAACAATTAAGTTTGTTAAGGTTAAAATTAAAATTGATTATTGCTAAGCTCAGCAAAGACTATCAACAAGTAACACATAGTGTATAGTTCAAGATTGAAGATTACCAATTTCTCTAATGCCAATAATCTTTCCTTTTGCATTGTCCCCAAAAGTAACATGTCCTCCCTCCTTAGCATTAACCTTGTTGAATTGCTCATTATCTCCTATCATGTGCCTTAAGCATCCACTATTAAGATACCATTTTCTTTTTGATTTTATGGACTTCAAGCACACCTACACAAGGCAATTTAAGCATTCTTTTGAACCTACACCTTTCTTGGTCTAGGTTGGTTAGTTTCAAGATAGTATGTAGGAATCAAGTTCATGGGCAATCTTCTATAGAAGCACACATTATTGGTATGTCCCTTGATAATGTAATGTCAGCATTAAACATTTGGAAACTTATTTCTTTTAGGAGGATATGCATTACTAATGTGTGAAGCATGCCTTTGTTGATATTATGGTATGTGTCTCATAAAGTTCTTTTGAGTCATAGTGTGAGACATGATTTGGTAATGAAAATGTGTATTTTGCTAGGTTTTTGCAATATGTATAGGTGCATTATGTTGTGCAACATGCTTATGAGTATTGTGTGTAGTGTATATATAAGGATGCTTAGGTTCATGTGCTCTAGTTTAAACTTACCTCTTTGTGTTAATGAAGGATCTTATAAAACTTTCCTTTGCTATTTAACATATGAGATATTTTAGCTTTGAAAGATTGAGTCTTTTTATTTGGAGGTTGAAGAAGTGGAATCATATGAAGCTTTTACAAAATTAATATATGATGAAGATGAAGAAGACATTCCATTCTTATATCCAATTCCATGGGTATCTCCATGAAATTTTTGAGAGTCAAGAAGGCTATCTAAAGTTTCTTTTCATCTCTTAAATTTAGTAGTGTAATTCTTTAATTGTAATACCTCCTTAGCAATCTTATGATTTTCTTCATTTGCTTTCTTAAGTTGATATTCCAAAGAATTAAAAGATTTTACATCACTAACAAGTTTTTTGTTTGATTCAACAATTTTAGCAAAATTAATTTTTAAATTTTCTAATTGTTTATTTGAGCTACCTAACTCATGCTTATAATATTTCTTCTTAGATAATAAAATTTTTCATTTAACAAATAATTTGCTCACAATAGAGCTCTCATCATCATCATCATCATCATCGTCATCACCACAATAATTATCACAATAATCAAAGCAAGAATAAGAAGTAGATGGTACCTCATTTTCATTTTTAAGGTCCATGAAGCAAAGATTGGCCACTTCTTGTTGTTCCTCTTCCTCTTTGAATTTAGAGGAATTATCCTAAGTAGCTTTGAATGCCTTCTTCTTATCTTGTGCCCCCTTGTTCATGAATTTGATTTTGGTACACTCACTTGTAATATGTCCTAGTTTCTTGCATTCATAGCAAGTAACCTCCTTAGTTTTCTTCTTCCCATCTCCTTATAACTTCTTATTGAAGTCCTTTATTCTTAAGAAGTTTTCCTTTCTAAAAAACTTCTTGAAGTTCTTAGTGAGCATGGCAATGTCACCTGAATCTTTTATGCTTTCCTCTTCACTATCTTTTTAAAGAGCTTTTAGAGCAATGCTTTTTATTTTCTTCTTTCTCTTCTTGTTCTTCACCACTTTGCTTAATAGTGAGCTCATGTGTTAAGAGCTTACCGATGAGCACATCGGTTGATAAAGTGGAGAGGTCTTGAGCTTCTGCAATTTAAGTAACACAAGATTCCCAATCCTTCTTAGGTAGGAATCTTAGAATCTTGTTATTTGCCTCTTACTTAGATAAGTGCTTTCCTAGTTTCTTGAGGATAATGAGGAGAGCATTGAGACAGTTAGTCATTTCCATGATTGATTCATGAGGCTTCATTTTGAAGAGTTCAATTAATACATACGAAGTTGAACTTTCATACTTCTTACTTGAATGTTGCCTTCGTAGTGGTTTTCTAAGGTCTCATATATTTGTTTGTTTGGCATACAATGTTGAAGCTTGCCTCCTTCTTCTTTTGTCATTGAAGAGACTATAGTAATCATAGCTTTTTTACTTTTGTGATTTTCTTCCTTTTGATCAATACTTTATTGGCTTTTTATAAGAGTAGTTAGCACACCATCAATGATAGTTGTAGGTGGTTCCCAACCTCTTAGGACAATGTCCTAAAGTTTGATAGAATCACAGTCAAGATATAATTCCATTTTGAATTTCCAACGTGGATAGTCACTACCATCAAAGAATGGTCTAAGAGAAGAGATGTTTTGTGATTCACTCCCTATAATCTTGTATTCTATAAATGAAGTACCTAGAATTCAAGCTCTGATACTAATTAAAAAGAGTCCTAGAGGGGGTAAATAGGACTATTAAATAAAAATGAGAAATTAAAAGAATTTTTTGCAAGAATTGAATGGAAGTTGAGAAGGAAGAATGAAGAGCAAAAAAATTGAAGGAGTTTAGATTCAACAACAATCCTACGTCTCTACCTAACTTATCCCTAAGTTAGGATTTTCAATCACCTATAATTTTATTCACAAGATTGAGATTACACAAGAGTTTTATGACTTATTCTTACAACCTTACAACTTGAGTTTTCAAAGCTCACTCAAAAACCAAATCCCAAGTGTTTCAATGGACAACGCTTAAACCAATTCCTTTAGAAATAAATCTCACATCCCTTATAATCTATCACAAGATTTAAGATAAAGAGAAAATCTATTTCTAACACACAATCAACTCTCATAAGAGTTATACAAATAAAGAATTGTTTAAGAGAATTTGAGAGCTCAATTGAATGCTTAAGAAAGAATGAATGATAAATAATTTTCTTAACTTACATTCAACTCTTAAGGTGTTTATATATACAAATAATGTGTCTAATGTCTATATTTTGAATTCAATGTTTATAATTTTGAATAATTGAAGGTGATGTTATTAGATAACTATTCATGAATTGAAACTAAAATTGGCTACTGAAGACATTTGATTTTGCCCATTTCATAAAATTGTAAATATTTGAATTAGAATTCTCTAGCATTTTTAATCACCTCAATTGAATTTCTGTAGCTTAAGGCATGTCGAAAATAGTAAGAGCTATGTAGTCTAAAATGTAGACTACTATCAGATGGCTATGCATAAGTTGAACCCATTATTTTATATTGAAGATGTTTGAATTTGCCTAAACTTTATTCATTAAAGATATTTGAATTAGATTTCTATATCAATTTTAATCACCTCACTTAGACATCTATAGCTTAAGATATGTTTAAAATGCTAAAAGTTATACAATCTAAAATGTAGACTACTGTCAAATAGCTATGCACAAGTTGAAGCCATGATTTTATATTGGAGACATTTGAATTTGCCTATACTTCTTTCACAAAATTTGTAGATATTTTCCTTAGCTTTGCATATCATTTTGAATCATCTAAATTGGGCTTCTGTAACTTAAGATATGTCTAAAATACTAACAGTTGTGCAATCTAAAATGGTAGCTATATATGTTGATTTCAACTGGAATTTTAACAAGCAAGCCTAATTCAGAAAGCTCAAGATTTTTATTCAAATGTGAAGAAATTAACTTTCTCATTATAAAGCTCTAGTGATGTTAAAAGTCTCTTTGAATCTCAGAGGTCGAATCAACCCAAGATTATCATACTTGATTTTAAATTCCAATGGAGTCCTAACTTATACATACTTAAACAAAAAAAATTAAATACTCAAAATTAAGTTTGTTAAGATTAAAATTAAGATTGATTATTACTAAGGTTCATATGACTAGAATCTATTCATTTGTAACACCTTTATGGTATGCATCCTTAAGAACCTAACTGACCCCACCAGTGTGCAAAATCAATCATTGAGCCATTAATTTATGCTCCAAGCCGAAACAATGAGAGGTTTTATTTCAAGAAAACTCCTATTACAATGCTCAACTCGTTGGGCTAATGCACATTTGGTTAGATCATGACCTAGCTTCATGAAAAAATGGAAATCAATTTTGACAAAATGGACCTCAGAAACACATATAAAAGGCCCCAAACCTCCAATAGTGGTCTTGAAATTGTCCAACACAACCCAAGGATCAATATGTATCACTCAGAAGTGAGCATAAATGTCCATAGATGTCATGTGCTAAAATCAAGGCCAAATTTGGCAAAACAAACTCTAGAAATGAATCCAAAAAGCCTAAAAACCCTAGGAATTAACCCTGGAGCAGCATGCATAAAACTTGGGAAGTGTGTGTGGAAGGTTAAAATGTGTATGGATCCCATGCGTGTGTGCATGGTCATGCACGGGCATATGGCCACATGTGCACTGTGTAAAGCCATGGGCACTTATTGTGCTCATGTGTAAAATTCCTTATATGCATGCGTGACCATGCCCCCACACCCTATTCTACCCAATTTTCCTTATAAGTGGACCTTTTCACACCCCATTTTGGAGGGGGAGCAAGTGGAAGCACACACACACTCAAAAATTAATCCAATCAAAGGCGCTGGAAACCCTTTTTTGGATAGTTTTTACTCTCACATAGCCTTTCTCTTAGGTTGTTAAATCCTTTTTCCACCAAACCAAGCCCCATCTTTATCAAAGCAAGCTTCAAAGGTATATAATCTAGCATCATTTTGTTGTCATTTTGAACCTTTCGCTAAGGAAATCTTGATAATATCTTGAAGCTAAAGCTTCAAACCCCATACAAGCTCAATTAAGTCTAAGGACCACATAATTATTTTTGCACATTTATTTAATTGCATTGCATTGCACTTTATTTCACTGCCACCAAAATTTAGGAATACTATTGCACTTGTGTGATGAGACTGGTAATCTTGCATGCTACATGAATAATATATGCTTTATTATGCTTGTTTCATATCATCATTATGCATCCTCTATTTCTGAAATCATAAAATCACATCATAAATACTAATAATGTGAAAAGTTTATATCTCAAAATAGAGTCATCATGCTCTCAGTCCAGTGATGACCTCATCCACCCTTTATATGATTGTTATACATAATCATAGAATAAATAATCAGTGTAAACATGCATGATCATCCTACTATTCATGAAATCAAGCAAGCTGTGTGAATAGTCATGTTAATTTTATAGATCAATCATATCCAAATTAGATTTACTTTTTTGTAATCTTTTCCTTTTCATATGTATTTTATCGAGAAAGTGATATAATAATTAAATTTTTAGCTTTATTATCTTCCACTATCTAATGTACTATATGAATGCTATACAAACTATCATTACCAAAATTAGGATGTTGCAGTAGTTATACATCGAATATTGTATAATGAGAAATAGTCAAAAAGTATATGCAATCCCCTAAACCTAGAAATCTCTACTGGGGACAATACTCGCTGAGTGACCCTATATTGTCCCTTTCTTTTCCTGATTTTCCAAAAAATAGGTGGTGACTCCATAAAATCAAAAGCATCTCGTTCCCCTAAAACCAATCATTTATCCTTATTCAGTAAAGTTGCCATGTCCCTCAAAAACAGAAAGACCCAGATAATGTCCCATAAAAAAATATTGCTATCCATAAGTAAAAGAGGTCGCTCACAGTGGCGACTCTATTGGGGACTTCTAAATAAAAGGGATCAACTTGAAAATGACTATTTCTCATTATGCAATACTCAATTGTATAGAGCCCCTCACCACTCCATTTGCACTACACATCACATGTGCACCACTTGTCCCTAAAAGCCTCAATAATACTAAATGACATTGCCACCATGATTCCAGTCAAGTCATATGGCAATTAAGATATGGTATTATCACCTTAAGTCTTTAATCATGCATTCACCAGACTTATCTTACTAAAGTCTGTAACCCAAGTCCTTAAGAGGGCAATTGATTTATCAAAAGAATGATAGACTCACTAACCGAAGTCTGTAACCCTAGTCATATAGGGGCATTCTCACTAGAGGAACGCCTTAGCCTTTCACCCTGACTCAGCTCATGTAGATAAACCAATAGTAACATCCACTAGGATTCTACCAAGCTGTGCATGCTATCCTAATCCTAACACTATTTGTTTGACCTAATACTCATAATTGACATGACCATCTTAGTGTCTATCATCGAATGACATCATAATGTCAATTTTTATAGAAAATTTACACTCAAAACCATGCAATTCTCATCTACTTTGTGTGAGCCTAAAGCATAAGGAATGATAAGAATCATGTACCTCAGCCTAAATAGTCTATGTAAATTAACAAAATAACGACATCTCTCAATGATGGAACCTATGAGATGTCATCCATTTATCCTTATCAGATCAAACGAATGGGTTAGGAACCCAATTAGATTATGGACCTTTATGTCAGTAAAATCAAATTGTAAACTATCAAATGATACTTTCATGACTCCCGATAAACATATCAAATATTGATATAAGGGTAAAAACTCAGACTTCTTTTAATTAACCTTAGTACTATACATATAGGTGCATGCAGGCTCTAGACATCATTTAAAGCCTAATAATGGGCCATCGAAGTTGCAAATAAGAACATAAAAAAAGATCTTGTCAAAGATGACTCAGACTTATCAAGATTAGGCAAATAGATTGCAACATGCCTTATGGGGTTACCGAACAATAGTCAAAACTTCAATAGGAGCAACTCCTTTTTTAATAATGTACGGATCATAAGCAATTCTTCTAATAAAAATAGAGATTATGTCTCTTCAAGTAGCAATCAAATATGAATTACTAGAAATACAGTGGGCTTAACAGAGGCATGATAATCTCACTCTCTTAGACATCTAAATGCTCAAGGATCTATACCACACATAGTTGTATCAGGCTCAACTAGCCAAGACCTTCAACAGAAGAGTAAAACACATGAGTGTGAAAGCAGGAGACTGGGTGCTAAAGTAAGCAAGGCAAAACATTCTAAATTCTAAAGGGAAATTCAAATCAAACTAGAAAGGCCCATACCTAGTCAAATATGTCCTATCAAAAGGAGTAGTAAAGATCATGGATTCTGAAGGCAACAAATTCTCCAAATCTATCAATACAGACCACTTGAAGAAGTACTATGTCTAAGACATAAAAAAATAATCATCCCGCTGAGTTAAAAACCTAAAAATGACAACTCATGGCAAAAGTTAGGGACTTCCCACTAATTTGAAAACCTAAGAACAATAACTCAGGCAAAAATCAAGGAAAGAGAGAAAATACTTAATTAGAAAACATGAGAAGGCTAGTTAAATACAGGCGTAATCTCAAGTTCAAAATTTGTATGAATGCACCTGTACTTTTCTTAAATGATTACAATGAAATGAGAATGGTTGCCAATTTATGCAAAATGTCTTTGAAAAGTGCAACACATTTTATCATCATGAATTAGATCAATCATGATTTGCATTTTCTTTCATTACATGACAATTGTTCTTACCATCCTCTCTAAGCTCTCTCTTTAAGATCAACCACTATCGTTGAAGCAAAAAAAATCCCAGCTAGGCATGAAAAGCTCTAAAGGGAGACACCCTAGGAAAATAAGGAAAAAAAAACTCAGCTAAGTACGAAAAGCTCCAAAAAGGAGACACCTTAGGCAAAAAAGGGAAAAGAGGCAGACAATAGTAATAGCAAACATTATCATCAATGATGCACAATAAGAAGCATATACAATCATCATCATACAAGCATCATACAATATAAAAGACAAATGCCCATATACAACACCTAGAGTCTATAACCTTAGGAAAATAATACAACAAAGTAAACCAAAGGCCAAAAGTCCTACACCTAGCTCCTAAAACAACTACATCAGTCGTGATTGCCATTGGAAGGAAGCACTAATCCTACTTAAGCATCACCCTTGTCTGATCTTGCCTCATTATCACTTATAACAAATGATGATAGCCATGACTCCAGCTCACTAATGCAATCATGATAAGCTTTATGCTCTCACTCCCAGTCGCAACTAGCGAGATGGTGCTCAACCTGCATTACATCTTGCATATCATACACTCATACATAAAACATGTGTTTAAAATAAGTAGGTACAAGAAAGAAGTCATGCCCTCTAAGTGGTAGCAAACTCTAAAAAGCACTACTGTGTACCCCCTACAATAGTATACCAATACTGACCATAGGAGATAGGAATCTATAAAAGCAAGAAAATATGTTAACCACCACTCACTAAATAAATGAAACACATGCAAGAATAAGTGGAGAACATGAATATAAGTAGCATCAACAAGAGTAACACCCGACTGAGGAAAACCAAGTCTAAGCAAATTGAAACTCACTACTCTACCAAGGATATCCATCCTAAGTAAAGATAAAGATGGTTGAACTATCAAGTCCTAAGAGTAGTACTACCAGAAGCCACACCATTGGCATGGGCATTTGTCTTCGTATTGAACATGCCCTCATCCTCCTTAAAATGAGATCGAGATCTTCTCTAATGCCACTACCTTATCTCACAACTTACATCAATTATGGTTTATTACTAATATAGTTTGCTTCATGCTTGCACCAAAACATGAATAAAAGGCTTACCAAATTAGAAGAAGCGACTCTTGATAACCTGCGTGATGGCATAATCCTTGAACCTGAAGGACGAGATGCATCTACCTGAGAAGATGGAGGTGGAGGAAAGGTCATACTAGCAACATTGTCAATCAGCTAAGGGATCAATACATTAGTATAAGGCAAAACCCACACTTTCTAAGATGATCTCAGAAGGGAATCCCATCATAATAGCAGTAAGATCAACACCACAAAGCTCATGGCCCAAGAATATATCACTAGGAGGAGGGATGAGAACTCTCCTCATATATGAGCCATCCCACCAATGATGGAAATGCTCACCCAAATACCACACTCTATTGATGAGGCCAGAGAGCAACACTAGTCTCTCCATCTGCTACCATGCAGTCACTATCTCTGTTGTCCAATGAGACCTCGCCACCCACTAACAAAGAAAAATCTATTTAAAGGGCAAGAATGAACAAAAGATCCCTAAAAGAGAAATAACCAACACAACAAGAATCAAACATACCTGATTAGGGGACAACTTCCCCATATGGTCCCAAGCTACCATGCAATCCTCAATCAAATTAGTAGTCTTCTTGATCCAATGAGAATAACGGGAGAATCCTGAACTTATATGCACAGATCTATTAAAATTAGAGGGTCATAAATAATAAACTAAAAGCAAAATAATAATAGAACTCCTACTCATGTCCAGCAAGAACAAGCATCCACAGATCCTCGAGCCACCTTGACATGTTGCATCAAGGCCTGAGTACATATAAGCAAAGACAGCAGTGCCATAGAAATAGCTTAACAAGCCATCCAAATCTCTTAAGATAGATAGAAATCACAAATCACTTATACCAAAAGGGTTTGGGAAGATAATAACACTCAGCAAATAAAATAAAAAGCAACGAGCCAGTTGCTATGCTGAGATAAGACCATCATCGTACAAAGTCCACATAGAAGAAATAAACTTTGTGTAATGAATGAGATACAGGCAGCAAGACTTCATAGATGTGAGTACTGCAAGCAAATCCATCATGAGGCACCTCCTCCCTACAACAACAGAACACTCATCCTTACTGTAAAGAATAGGCTCTCTAGAAAAGTAGAGGAAGAGGAACAATAAGAGGTGGCCAATCTTTGCTTTATGGCCCTTGAAAATGAAAATGAGGTACCATCTACTTCTTATTCTTCCTTTGATGATTATGATAATTATTGTGATAATATTGATGATTATGAGAGCTCTATTATGAGCAAATTACTTATTAAATTCCAAATCTTATTATCTAAGAAGAAACATTATAAGCATGAGTTAGGTAGCTTAAATAGAGAATTAGAAATTTTAACAATTAATTTTGCTAAACTTGTTGAATCAAATGAAAACTTGTTAATGATGCAAAATCTTCTAATTCTTTGAAAAATCAACTTAAGAAAGCAAAAGATGAAAATCATAAGCTTTCTAAGGAGGTCTTAGAATTAAAGAATTCCATTGCTAAATTTAATAGAGGAAAAGAAACTTTAGATAGTCTTCTTGACTCTCAGAAATTTCATGGACATACCCATGGAATTGGATATAAGAAAGGAATGTCTTCATAATCTTCATCACATATTAGTTTTGTAAAAGCTTCACATGATTCCACTCATTAAACCTCCAAATTAAATGGGACTTAAGCTTTCAAATCTAAAAGATCTCATGTGTTAAATAGAAAGGGAAAGCCTCATGAGATTCATCCTTCATCAACACAAAGAGGTAAGGTTCAAACTAGAGCACCTAAACCCAAACATGCTTATATGTACATTAGATACAATTATAATAGGCATGCTACATAATACAATGCACATAAACATGTTGCACAAAATTATCAAAATTCACATCACCTTTGCCAATGCATGTCTTACTTAATAACACAAAACAATAGGAGATACACGTAACACTAGGAAAGCATTTCATTCTAGGAGGAATAAATTCAAAAATATTTTATGTTCTTATTGCATGATCAAAGGACATACTAACAATGTATGCTTCTATAAAAGACTATATAAGAATTTACTTCCTACGGATTATCTTGAAACTAACCAACCTAGACCAAAAAAAAGTTTGGGTCCAAGAGAACACTTAAATTGTATTGTGTAAATGTGCTTGAAATCTATAAGAACAAAAAGCAAGTGGTATCTCGATAGTGGATGTTCAAGGCATATGACAGGAGATAAAGAGCAATTCAACAAACTTGATGCTAAGGATGGAGGACACATTACTTTCGAAGATAATGCAAAAGGAAAAATTATTAGCATTGGAGAAATAGGCAAACCTCAATTCTTATCTATACATCATGTATTGTTTATTGATGGTCTTAAACATAATCTACTTATTATAAGTCAACTATGTGACATGGGAAATAAAGTAACTTTTTATCCTAAAAATTGTTTTATTAATAGTCTTTATGAAAATAAAGTTATTTTTAGTGGTGAAAGAGTAAAAAATGTTTATGTCATTGATTTGAACAAAATTGATAACAAAGACATAAAATGCTTAGTGTCTATCTCCTATGACACATGGACATGGTATAGAAGATTAGGAAATGCAAATTTTGAGCTTTTGAATGATCTTTGTAAACATGAACTTATAATTGGTTTACCTAAGCTTAAATTCACTAAGGATAAACCTTGTGATTCTTGCTAAAAGGGAAAACAATCCAAGTCCTCATTTAAGCTAAAAAAATGTAGTGTCCACCTCTAAGCCACTTGAACTTATACATATGGATTTATTTTGACCAACTAGAGTTACTAGTCTCAATAGAATGCACTATGCATATGTATTGGTTGATGATTACTCTAGATTTACATGTGTATGTTTCCTTGCTCATAAGAATGATGCATTTAAAGCTTTTGAAAAGTTTGCAAAAAGAGTTCAAAAAGAAAAAGGCTTTTATATTTCTTCTATTAAAAGTGATCATATAACCAAATTCGAAAATGAATTTTTTCAAAAACTACTTTAATGAAAATGGTATTTCTCATACATTTTCATCTCCTAAAACTCCTCAAAAAAATAGGGTACTTAAAAGGAAAAATCGAACTCTTGTGGAAATGGCTGGAATAATGCTTCATGAGTATAATTTGCCTTTATACTTTTGGGCAGAAGTCGTTAACACATCTTGTTATATTTCAAATCAAGTTTTCAAAAGACCAATTTTAAATAAAACATCTTATGAGCTATGGAATAATAGAAAACCTAAAATCTCATATCTAAGAGTATTTGGATGCAAGTGCTTTATATTGAACACCAAGGAAAATCTTGGGAAATTTGATTCTAAAGTCGATGAAGGAATTTTCCTAGGCTATTCTATTTCTAGTAAAGCATACAGGGTCTTAATTAAGATAACTCTAGTAGTTGAAGAGTCAATGCATGTGATATTTGATGAATCAAACTCACTTGATCCTAGAAAGGATTGTAGACTGCAAGGTTTAGCGCGCGTCTAAGATTTTCGCAACTGCGACACATTTTAGGCTTAGGGCCTTAGGGAACACACTACTATATCACAAAGTCATAGCATGGAGAAGAGGAGTCACCACCCAGGGTAATAACTGGGACAATTTGATTAGTGGTACTCGATTCTCTAAAAGAAAGTTAGCACCACAAATAGGAGATTCTAAGAATGGAATACTAACTTTTCTTAGTCTTGTGTTCATTTAGAATAATTTTATAAATGATTATTTCATCCTCTAATTACATGTAATTTTATTTAAACCCTATTTGACATCCATCTAACCTTAGGCATCTAGTCAATAAAATTACATATAAAAAATGCACTCAAGATTGCATTTTCCCTAAGTCTAAACTATTTTAATTTTATTAAAAAGTTAGCTAGATTTACATTTTAATTACAATTGAGAAAGGGACTAAAGGTGGGCCTACATTTTTTTATTAATTAGTGAGCCTAGATCTATTTATTTTAGTTTGTCTAAGGAATGAGCTTAAGTCTATTCAATTTTAAAGGAAAGTTAAATTAGTGGGCCTAAGTCTAACTTGGTTTTTTTTAAAATGAAAAGTGGGCTTAGGTCTATTTATTTTAAAAGAAATGAAATTAAAAAGGCTGAGCTAACTCTAAACAAGTTTTAATTAACTAAGTGGGCTTAAAATCCAATTAACCTTATGGGTCTAAATTGATTTTAATGATTTAAAGTCCTAAACCATTTTTTAAGCCTATTTAAAGTGAGTTGGACCTAAGCGTGGGCTTAGGGACCAAAATAATATAAAACCCCAAAAACACAACCCAAAATAAATAAAACATAAAAAAGGATCAAACAAACATTTTAGTGATTTTCTACAAACCCTAAATTGAGCTACTGCCACCATTGATTTTTAATTGATTTTTACCCAATTGAACCTAACTACATACAAAATTAAAATCAAAAAATTATACACCCATGAATTAAAAAACTATACAGTACACATAAATGGAAAATGAAAAATTAAAACCCTAATATCTACTAGAAAACAATATAGATTATTTCATGGCATTCCATGGATCTTCTGTTCATTTGAACATAAATAGTATTCTCTTCAATCCACAATCGGACATTAAAATAAAAAACACAAAAATAAAAATATTAGTAAAACTAAATCAAATAACAAAATATCAATAAAAAAGATTGTGAAATAAAAGAGAGAAGGGAAAGAGAAAATGGAGTGCTGTGCAAATGCTTGTTTTAGGGTTTTTTACACAATCAGGTTTTTTTTACGTTGTTCTCTTTGGTCTTCTCTTGCTACTTAGGGTTTTTTCTCTTTTTTTTCTTTTTCTCCTCCCTCTGTACACACACAGACTCTTTGCTTTTTAAAGCAGAGTCTACCTGTGTACTGACTTCCTCAATTGTAGGAACAGGCCATCTCTTTAAAATATACCGATAAAAAAATTTGATTTTGAAATCTCCTTACGCATTTTGAGCATGTCAAAAAAACTTTATTGATAATAATAATAATATTGACTTTTTAACCAATCAAAACACTGAAAATTAGACAAAAAAATTAAGAACATAGCAAAAAATAAAAAAATGGAACTTTACGCATCGGCATTGTGTAATGCCGACAGGCATTGTATAATGCTGATCAGCATTACACAATGTCGGTTAGCATTATGTAATGCTGGTCAGCATTACACTAATGCCAATCCTAATTTTTTTACTTTTAATTACCAAAAGACCCTTGAAAAATTGATTTCCGTGTAATCAAATCCCAAAAATGTTGCAATTTAGTCCTTAAAGTCCAAAAAATCAATAACCAAGTTCAATTTTTGAATAAATTTTATCATAAGGGCTTACGTCGCAATTGTGCACAATTGCATCCCAAAATTGGGTGCTTACAGTTGCCCCCTTTATCATTATTTGCTTGACAAATTGTGGCAAAGCAATAAAAGCACACAATTTCAAAAATTAAGACACTTGATTGTATCCTAAATGATAGGTTGATGCCCAAATTACTGTGTAAGGTGTAATGTTTGACAAGTCTCACTATATTTCCTGCTGAATGTCTAGTGGACTTTATGCAAATGAGTTTTGCTATATTCTCTATGGGACGTTTAATGATGATAAATTAAAAACTTACTATAATTCCTGCGAAACATCTAGCAATGATGAATTTCATTATATTCCCTATGTGATGCCTAACGATGCACATTATATTCCTTGTGGGACATCTAGTGATGATAAATTGAAAACTTGCTATAGTTCTTGTGGAACATCTGTCAATGATGAATTTCATTATATTCCCTGTGGGACATCTAACGATGTACACTATATTCCTTGTAGGATGTCTAGTGATGATAAATTGAAAACTTGCTATAGTTCCTGTGGAATGTCTAGCAATGATGAATTTTGTTATTTCCCTGTGGGATGTCTAACGATGCACACTATATTCCCTATGGGACTTCTAGTGATGATAACTTAAAAACTTACAATAGTTCCTATGGAACGTCTAGCAATAATGAATTTCATTATATTCCCTGTGGGACGTCTGATGATGCACACTATATTCCCTATGGGACGTCTAGTGATGATAAATTAAAAACTTGCAATAGTTCCTATGGAACGTCTAGTAATGATGAATTTCGTTATATTCCCTATGGAACGTCTAATGATGCACACTATATTCCCTGTGGGACATCTAGTGATGATAATTTGAAAACTTGCTAAAGTTCCTATGAAACGTCTAGCACTGATGAATTTTGTTATATTCCCTATGGGACATCTAGTGAAGTTGAATTGAAAATTTACTATAGTTCTTATTAAATGTCTAGCACTGATGAATTTTGTTATATTCCCTGTGGGATATCTAACGATGTATATTATATTCCCTGTGGGACGTCTAGTGAATTTGAATTGAAAATCTGCTATAGTTCTTATGGAACATCTAGCACTGATGAATTTCGTTACATTCCCTGTGGGACATCTAATGATGTACACTATATTCCCTTTGGGACGTCTAGTGAAGTTGAATTGAAAATCTACTATAGTTCCTATGGAACATCTAGCACTGATGAATTTCATTATATTCCTTGTGGGGTGTCTAACAATGTACACTATATTCCCTGTGGGATGTCTAGTGAAGTTGAATTGAAAATCTGCTAGAGTTCTTGTGGAACATCTAGCATTGATGAATTTGAAAGTTTATGTCATAACTGCTATATAATACATAACATAATGAAGGTTACAACTACTATGCAACATATAACATAATCATTTGAAATTCATATCATAGCTACTGTGCAGCATATGAATCCTTTGATTGAAATGATGCGAATGCAAAAAATGAATTCTGTAATCTTGATAGAAAATTTTATACTTGATAGAAAATTCAAAATCACATATTGATTATGCAGTTGTAATAATTCAATGAATTATTAATTTTATGAATGTCATGGTTTAATTCGGAACATGTTCCTAATCAGAATGCAATTATGGACCAAATTGCAATCAAAGAACTTGAATCCATGTATAAGGACCAAAGTGGATATTTTCCACTTTACATATACTTTCCTTTTTTGCATGTAACATTTCATTATCTCCTTTCTTTATTTTCCTTTCCTTTTATAGATTTTCTTTCCTTGATTTCTTCATTATTTAACGTCTAATTTGCAATCCATCTGATCCTATGGCCTCCTCATCATGTAGACAACATAAAAGAGTTAAGACTTCAAAATGTTAGAGGATTCTGCCTCCTCATTTTCCTCATAATGATCTTGGACTTCGAGAAGACTCAACTATCTTTCCTTTGACTCATTTACATACCCACATATGCAGAGATGTGGGTAATGAGGTAACTTTTCTTACTTTTGTTTATTTCTGCAAAAATATCATAGGGCTACTCAAGTGGTTTAGAGCGCGAGATTTAAATGCTTTGCCAACTGCTTATAGGTTCGGGCATTGATCCTTACAATACTAAGACTTCCTCACTCAGACTTTTGAACATCTTTCACCTTGATGACTCTACTAGAGGATGGAGCCCATGGTCAGATTCTAAAGCTCAAAATGACTGATTTAGGCTATCAGATTTTTCTATCATACTGTTGTGTTAACCAACTGTACAAGTTGGATGCACTTCCTTCTAGATTTACAATTCTTGCAGACTTGTTAAAGTTAGTTTTAACCATGATGAATGTATAAAAGTACATTATAATGTTGAAAACTTAGCATGTGTTTAATGAATCTCATTATTTTTTATTTTCATGATTGTCACTTATTTGCCATTTGCAAAGGTTAGAGGCATCATTAACCATCTTATGCTGAGAATGTATCTTTTACCAAGTGAAGAGCTTACTTCCATACCTAATTTTAGGGAGAATTTGCTAAACAAAACTTATGAAAATTAAGCATAAAAATATTGAATTTAGAGTGTCAAAACAATCTTTAAATTATTTTTGTGCTTTTCTACATTATCTAAGTATTCCCCCGCCTTTCACATATTACTTAGCGTGGATACCATTGGAAAGGTCCCTTGGATACTCATACTCTTATAGAGCATTGGAGTAAATAAAGCAAGTTTTTTTTAATGTGGGTCCTCTTTTAGTATTCCTCTGCCTTTTTTGTCTTACTCAGTGTGGATACCGCCAGAGGTTCACGTTGATACTCTTGCTCATTTTTGGGCATTGGAGTACATTATGCTTGCTCTTATTCTGATTCTCCTCTTAGTGTTCCCCCGCCTTTCATGTATTATTCAGCATGGATACCATTGAGGGATTTGTACTCGTACTCATTTTTAAGCATTGGAGTATATTATATGCACATTTATTATTCAAAAGACTAAAATGACACTTTGAAATTCAATCAATTTATACTGCAAGTCCATAGATTTTTTCTTTGCATATTCTTCCCCTCGTTAGGTGTAAAGTAAGCATTAGATTAATTAGAGTTTTAGAAACTCTCATCATAGAACTGTCAATAAGACATCTAAATTCTGCGAGGATAATAAAAGAAAGCCATTAAAATCAAAGGTCATGAGATAAGTTTTCGCACATGATATCATGAAGTGGATGAATTTACTCTCAATTTTATAAATTTTCTTTGTACTTTATTATAGAATCAAAATAGAGAGAGTTATACTACTTCCTTTTGCCATTTGTTAGGCTGTTTGTCATACAGAGTGGGATTTTGATGAGTGATTGGCATTTGCTATCCTAGTCATTCTTATTGATGTATTGATTCTTTTCCTCTTCTTCATTCTCTTTTATTTTCCTTTTTTGATTATGGTGATGATGTCTCAGATCACAGGTTCATGATATTCTAATATTGAGGTTGTGGCTTTAGGCTGAATTTGTCTTTCTGCTATTCTATTGATGCTTTGGTAAAAGGCCTCATTCCTCTTCCTAGTGTTTCTTGTAAAAGATAAGATTTGGGAGTTAGAGGTTTTTTATTTCACCATCAAAGAAGTCTTCAAAGTGCATTCATCTCAAGTTTTGAGTGCATTCTTCCCTTTTTAAGTCCGAGCGCATGTATCACTAATATGTTGGACCTTCTCATTACCATATTCCACACCCTACAATGGACTAACTATTATAGAGAGATATTCCAAATGATGCTCCTGATGAGACTATGGAGATGGATACTGAGTTTGAGGAGCTTGAAAGTCTTATCCAGCCTCTTGAGGTCACTAAGATGATGCTTCTTGGTAATGTCACTCCTTTTATTTTCATTCCTTCAAATGCTTTACCTATGAATACTCTGACTACTTTCCTGCACTTTTACAACACTAATCTTGAATGTAAGTAGCAAAGTGTTTGGACAATCTTGACTAGGCTCAAAGACTTCATTATGCAAAAAAAGTATTTCACAACAAACGTTTGCAAGTGTATGCATGTTATGCATAACATGCATGATCCTAATAGGTCTTTTGTTTGGAGCAAAGCTATGTTCACAGCTTGGAGTGTGAGAATGAGGTGCCTCATCAATAGCTTGAAGGTTCAAGCACTTGATGCTTCATTGTTGGTACTTCTGATGTTTAAACTTCTGATATAGCCTATCAGACAAATAACCAGGCTAGCAAGTGGATTTTATAGCTTTACACTAGAGCTCATGATTGACTGATGCACTATTGAACTTTTCTTTTTGTTACTACTTCTATTATATGATAACTCTTATATTTGTATGCTTGTAGTATACTCCTTTCTGCCCTGAGATCATTTTCACTAACTTTGAACTTCTACTATTATATTTACCATTTTGCCCCTAATGTGTCCCAGAGTTACATTTTTCCCCAGCTTCATTTTGAATTCATCCTAGCAATCACTTTCTTCATGTGCACAAGAGACTCGGTTTGGTCATTATCATTGTTGGCCCCTTGTCTTACTAACCCTATTAGCTACAATCTCATGTATTGAAGATGCATAGGAGTGGGCAAACTGATTAAAGTGAGTACTAGATGATGAAATCAACTGGACTTGCACTTCAAAGAATTATTGAGCAGAATATGAGGCTTGATGCTAATAATAATTTATGACAGTTATAATGTATGGGTTGAAAAGAAAGTTACTAAGCCACCTGAATTCTCAAGGTATAAGGGGACGCTAGGCTTACAAGGAACATTACAAAAGAGGTGGCAAAAAGAAAACGTAACTAAAATAATGATCTCATAGCTCTGATTTAGCTTTCATCATGTATTGTTTTTCCACTCAGATACTTATGTGGTATGATAAAGGCCAACATGCAATGTTTGAAAAAAAATTTAAAATTCAATTTTAATCATTCATTAGGGAAAAATGAGAACATTCATTATATCACATGATATAACTCCTATTATCAGTCAGTCATGAATTTTCCTCTCTAATTTTTACCTTACTGTTCTTTTTTTTTTTTATTTTTTCTCACATTTTCTATCTTCAGAAGTTACATCATGTGATATATGTATGTTCTTTGAATTTTCATTTGTGCCCATGCTGAATGATCTAATTGAATTGAATTTATGTCAAACATACTGATATAAATTATAATGCACAGAACTATCAGGATTACATAAGTGAGCATGATCATAATTTATATCATCGATTATGGAAAAAATTGAATTTTCATCCTCAAACAGACTAGATGTTATTAAATTAGTTTCATTATAAAAGACATCAATAAAACTATCACTAATGATAGTAGCTAAATCCTGGGGTGGCTCCTCTTTAGGTGGCTAACACATCAGCTCTTCATTAGTAGCACTGCCCATCCTCTCAGCTGCCAGTTTCACCACTTCTTCTTTGTTGTCCTTCACTAGATTCTCCATAATCTACTCCTTGAAGATCTCAAACCCAGGGACATTTATTCTAATAACACGGACTGATTCCTTGGCTCCTAGATAGTATTTGCCTTCCCTTGGCTTGATGAAGTTCTAACTTAAAGGACCAACTTTTGCATAAAGCTTCCTCTTTCTGCATTGAATCTCTTCCTTGCCCTTCTACCTTTTGGCTTTGCTTCCCCTGTAAAACGTAATCCTGTTGTGTCATCTTGAGTTTTGAATCATGAGAATTCTGCACTTCCTTGTTCATTCTTCCCTAGTCCTTATCCAAGCCAATAATTCATGTTTTCCATCATTTTAGCTACTCTCAGATCCATTTTAGTCCCATCAAATATCCCAATAATCTAGAAACTAGGGGGTGCACACATTTGTTTCTATTTATCCAATATGGATGCCACAACAGTATTGGTCCCAGCTTTTATGGTCATAACTTCTCCTTCATAAGGGAATTTTATCTTTTGATGCAAAGTTGAGGGTACCCCTCCTAAGGCATGGAACCATGGTCATCCTAATAACAAGGCATAAGTGATTGGAATGTCCAACACAGTAAACTCAATGGTTGATTCCACAGGTCTTGTTTTAACTAGAACTTAGAATATCCCCTCCACATTCCTAATGCTGTCATCATAAGCTCTGATTATATGGTTTGAATATGTTAAGTCTTCAGCTTTTAAACCTAAGTTAGGTAGGATTTTTAAAGGACATACATTAATAGCAGAACTATCATCGACCATAGCAAAATTATTTCTCTTTCCCCTCACCTCAGCTAGGATAAACAATGCCTTATTATGGTTTCTTCCAACTAAAGGCTAGTAATTATCTAAGAACATTATCAGCCCGTGTTTCTTTTCTGTAACCTTTGCTACCATAGTCTTTAGAGTAGTGATTGTTTCAATATTCATGTTAAATAGAGCTTTGATAAGAGCTCTTTTATGGCTACCTGAATGCATCAGTAATTCCCAAATGCTGACATTTGCCTTAGCCTTCTTCAGTTGTTCCACAATTAGATCCTCTTTCTGTTCTTGTTCTATCTCTACATCTTCTATTTCTTCTCTTTCTATTAATCTTTCTATTTTCTTTTCTACTGCTTTATAATTTTTCCCACTTCTAGTGACATGATTTACATTAGAATCAGTAAATCTTCAACTCTTTATTGAGACTGTTTAAGAGCTAAAGGTTTATCCTCAAATTCATCACCCCACCCTGTACGCACAATCAATTCAATGGGGATTTCAGTGGAAGTGGGCTTATAATAGAATACTCTGTAATTGAGCTTTCCTGAAGGTTGTCCCAATAGATCTTCAACTCATCTTAGTGGTTGCTAAGTAATTTTAAGCTCTTCTTATATCGGCTTATCATCAAACACATCTCCCCAACCTAAGGGCTTAATTAATTCAATAGAGATATTAGTAGAGGGTGGTTTCGAGTAGAATACTTTATAAACAAACTTGCCTAAGGGCTAAACTAGTAAATCTTCCACTCCTCTTTATGGCTATCCGAAAGGTTCTCCATTGGGTATAGGGTTGAGTTTCTCAAAAGAGCTTAGCACTTCTTCTTCGCTAACCCCTGAGTTGATCATCATGGTGGCTGGGGGTGGAACATTTTGGTAGTATGGGAAAGGATAGTTTTTGGTTTTTGCATTAGAGTAGGATTTTTTAGGGCAGGTGATTTTTCTGGAGTCTATCAGGTTTTGGATCTCATGTTTTAGGTGGATACAATTATTTGTGGGATGGCCAACAGCTTGGTGGAATTTATAGTAATTGTTAGGGTTAAAACCAGGGACATTTGGGTTTGGTGGCTTAGAAAAGGTTAAGGGTCAGAGTAGACATTTTTGGATTAGCCTCTCTAGGACTTTAGAGAGTGGTTGGTTAAAGTTTGAGAACATTTGGGGTTGCTGAACTACACGCACCTCCATAGCTCGGCTAGTACTTCCCTGTTGTGTGCCCCCAGTTAGCTACTTTTGGGTTACTATGCCTCTAGGTTTCTTTTTTTTCTTATTCTCTATCTCTTCAGCTTATAGACCATCATCATATAGATTTATGAAGGTCTTTGGGTTCATCGTTTGTAGTATTTCAACCAAATTAGGTGATACATTATGAACAATCATCCTAACTTGATCCTTTTCAGCTAGTTTATTTTTCATCAATCTTGCTTTATTCATGAATCTGGTGAGGATATCAGAAAAGGATTCATTGGGTTTTTGCTTAGTTAACTCCAAATCCCTAATTGACACTTCTAATTAAGTGTTATAATCATATTGTTTCAAGAATGCAATACATAGTTCTTTTCAGTCAACCCTAACATACTTTTCTAACCTGTGGTACTAGTTTATAGCCATTCCCTCTAGTGACAGTACAAATAGCCTAGCAACTACTGCTAATGGTGCTTTACTAGTGCTTATGGTTGTTGTGTATTAGCTCAAATGAATTCTAGGGTCTCCTCTCGCATCAAATTTTTACAGTTGAGGCATTTTGAATTTTTCAGGCAGCTTATCTCCCTCCATTTGCAACATGTCATCAAAGTCAAAAGAATATCCCATTCCTTGTCCTCTAATCAGCTCTTCCATCTTGGACATTTTCTGAGTTAGTGCTTTCATCTGATTGGACTCATAATCATGGACCAATTCAAGTGACTCTCTCTTTGCCTTTTCTACCATGTAGTTTTCAAAGTCTTCCAATCTCACATCAGTAGCAGGCACATTTCTAGCAGCAGGTTGCCCCCCAGCATTGTTTGTAGTAGGTGGATGAGCTACAGCAATAGGTAGAGCTCCTATAGCAAGTGGCTATTCAATAGTAGTAGTAGGTGGTTATTCAACAATAGATTGCACTAGTTCGACCAAAGCCTATCTCAGTTCATCTTGCATTATAGCTCTCATGTCATCCATCAAAGCTCCCTTAATGTCCTTTAAGGTCCACATCTCTGGTTATTGTTCCATTTTAGTATATTCAGTTTGAGTTGGTTCAGCTTCTAAATATAGTGGGTTGATTGGATTATTCTCTAGTTCTTAAAGGATCTCTTGAGCTATTGACTTAGGGCTTAAATCTATTCTAATTAATCTACCACCTTTTCACCCCCAAACACGAGAAGACCTGGATGAATATATAATGGCTACAAAACAAGGTGTTAGTATAATGCATGGACTGTATGTATGCATGTATGCATGATGCATGTGTTTATGCAACAAATAGCAGGCAAGAACTTAGCATGTAGCAAGTATCAAGAAGTAATCAACAAGCCATCATGTAGGTAAACCTTCCAATCTTATTTCCCCCACACATGTGTTCAATGGCGATCTTCTTTTCCTAGGATTTTTTGTCTTGGCCTTCATATCAACAAGGGATATTAAGAGCCGACGCGCATGGCAAATCTCTCTTTAAAACAAAAGCATAGAAATAACATTTCTAAATATAAAGGTCTAGCCTAATCCTTATTAGCCTGAATGAGCTTCAAAGGTATAGGCCTGGGCTTTTATAAATAGAAATACCTCATGGCAATTCAAACAAACAAGCACTTTGGGTAAAAATCCTAGGGGAAGTAACTAGGCCATTATATGTGGTTAGGGTCCTATGAAAAATTTCGGTTCCCTTAGCAAAATGCTCTCAATTATAGGCCAAGGTCATAGGGGCCCAACATTCTTTACCAACTCAACAGAAGATTACCCCCCTTAAGGACTTAGGTTATAGACTCTAGTCAGATGAGCCCGGTAATCTCTCTTGAAGCAAGTTAAGGCTAAGAGTGATGGTTAGCTAATTTACAACTCCATGAAGCTAGTGGAATCATGGAATCATAAACTAACACCATTAGTTTAGTAGGGACATGCAGAATGAATGCAAGAATGAAATAATAATCAATAAAAAAAGTTTAAAGAACACAAGTAGATTCAGTGTCTCTTATCCCCAATGGAGTCACCATTATAGATGATGGGGTTTAGTGCGTGTCTAAAATTTTAGCAACTGTGACACTGTTTAGGCTCAGGGCCTTAGGGAACACATTACTATGTCATAAAGTCATAGCATGGAGAAGAGGAATCGCCACCCAGGGTTATAACTAGGACAATTTGATTAGTGGTACTTGATTCTCTAAAAGAAAGTTAACACCACAACCAGGAGATTCTGGGAACAGAATACTAACTTCTCTTAGTCTCCTGTTCATTTAGAATAATTTTATAAATGATTATTTCATCCTCTAATTACATGTAATTTTATTTAAACCCTATTTGACATCCATTTAACCCTAGGCATCTAGTCAATAAAATTACATATAAAAAATGCACTCAAGGTTGCATTGTCTCTAAGTCTAAACTATGTTAATTTTATTAAAAAGTTAGCTAGATTTATATTTTATTTACAAGTGAGAAAGGGACTAAAGGTGGGCTTGCATTTTTTTATTAATTAGTGAGCCTAGATCTATTTATTTTAGTTTGTCTAAAGAATGGACTTAAGTCTATTCAATTTTAAAGGAAAGTTAAATTAGTGGGCCTAAGTCTGACTTGGTTTTATTTAAAATGAGAAGTGGACTTAGGCCTATTTATTTTAAAAGAAATGAAATTAACTGGGTTGAGCTAAGTCTAAACAAGTTTTAATTAACTAAGTGGGCCTAAAATCTAATTAACCTAATGGGCGTAAATTGATTTTAATGGTTTAAAGTCCTAAACCATTTTTTAAGCCTATTTAAAGTGAGTTGGACCTAAGCATGGGCTGGGGGCCTAAAATAATATAAAAACCCAAAAACATAACTCAAAATAAATAAAACATAAAAAAGGATCAAATAAACATTTTAGTGATTTTCTAGAAACCCTAAATCAATTATATTCAAACCCTAAATTGAGCTACTGCCACCTTTGATTTTAATTGATTTTTACCCAATTGAATCTAATTACTAATTGATTTTAAATGCAAAAAAATAAATCTTTCACTATTCCCACTACTGAGGCTATTAAAAATTATGTACAAAATTAAAATTAAACAATTATACACCCATGAATTAAAATAACTACACATAACATATAAACGCAAAATGAAAAATTAAAACCCTAATATCTATTAGAAAATAGTATAGATTATTCCATGGCATTTCATGGATCATCTGTTCATTTGAACACAAGCAGTATTCTCCTTAATCCATAATCGAACATTAAAATAAAAAATCACATAAATAAAAAGATTAGTAAAACTAAAACAAATAAAAAATATTAATAAAAAAGATTGTGAAATAAAAGAGAGAAGGGAAAAAGAAAATGGAGTGTTATGCAAATGCTTGTTTTAGCCCTCATACTAGGATTTCCACCGTTAAAATTTAATTATTGTTGATTCTAGATTGGAACTAAAAGAACAACAAATCACCCTCGTACAAATGAACCGTCTCAAGAAAACTAAGGCTTTTAAAGAGCAAAAGAAATCAAAGTTCATGGTGTACATGGTGTTCTCAATAGCATCTGGGTTTTAGGGTTTTTTGCACATTCAGGTTTTTATTACGCTATTCTCTCTGGTCTTCTCTTGCCGCTTAGGGATTTTTCTCTCTGGTTTTTTTTCTTTTTCTCCTCCCTCTACACACACACAAACTCTTTGATTTTTAAAGCATAGTCTGCCTGCGTACTAACTTCCTTAATTGTAGGAACAGACTATCTCTTCAAAATAGACCGATAATAAATTTTGATTTTGAAAGCTCCTTATGCATTTTGAACACATCAAAAAAATTTTACTGATAATAATAATAATATTAACTTTTTAACTAATCAAAACACTAAAAAATAGATAAAAAAATTAAGAAAATAGGTAAAAAATAAATAAAAAATGGACTTTAAACGCATCGGCATTGTGTAATGTTAATCGACATTACACAATATCGGTCAGCATTATGTAATGCCGATTAGCATTACACTAATGTCGATTAGCATTAAATGCCAATCCTAATTTTTTAAAACTTTTAATTACCAAAAGACCCCTGAAAAATTGATTTCCTTGTAATCAAATCCCAAAAAACATTGCAATTTATCCTTAAAGTCCAAAAAATTGACAACCAAGTTCAATTTTTGAATAAATTTCATCATAGGGGCTTACATCGTAATTGTGCACAATTGCATCCCGAAATTGGGTGCTTATAAGGATGTTTGTAGTGTTGATGATCTTGTAGGTAATAATGAGATTATAGAAACATAAGAAGAAAATGCTAGTAAGCTAATCACAATTCCACAAGTATATAGGTCATGTTATAGAATAGGATTGTAAGTCTAGAAATTAATCCCACATGGAAGAGGATAAGTACTAGTTCACTTGATTTATGTGCTTGTCTAAACGGATCAATTTTTAGTTTTTTATGTTGTAAAACAATTAAAATTTAAAACTAATTTAATGTTGTGGTGAATGAATAGTGTAAAGGATGTACTAGAGTTTCTCTTTTCAACTGGATTTGTATTGACTCAAAATCTAATTTATATAATCTCTCTCATAGTCATGTTTAAGATGCTATCACTACAATTCTCATAAATCTATCTCGAGCATTTATAAGGTTAGCTTGTTATTTCAAATATTAAGTTAAATAAAGGGAATCTTGCCTTACATAACTCTAATCAATAGATCTATAACAAACTTCAACTCTAAAGGTAAAAATGCAATATTAACTCTTAACTGGTATCTCTACTCAAATTAAGATTCAATAGTTTTTATTCTAGATCACTAAGTGTAAATCTCCTTTCAGTCTCAATACTATTAGTGTAGGATGATTCAATATAAATATTATAAATGTAAGTATAAACCTCCTCTCGGTCTTAATATACTACCTAAGATCATTGAATCATTTATGAAGTATAAAAATAAAAACCATTAACATGACATGAACTGAGAATATATTTAAAAAAAATATGAGTTTAATATATATCTAGGTTACTCAGATAACTCTAGTAACAAATGAGATTAAGCTACCATGTTTAAATAGAGAACAAGAAAATAATAAAAAGATACAGTTGAGATAATAAAAATATAAGATAATAATAGAGTGAACTCCCTATTTCTTATCAATGTAGCTCCCCGTTGTTAATCTCTTTCTTGTCTACTTGTACTTTGATGCATATGAATGAGTTTCACTCTTTGTCCTCTCTGTATTTTTCTCTCTATTTTTCTCTGTCTATTCTTTTATGCTCTCCTCCTTCGTTGGCTGCTTTGCAGGTTTAAGATGCTCCTATATCCTTATAATTAGGGTTGCACGTGATGCATGCATCTGCATGGAAATTCCTTAAATGTATAAGCATGGTCGTGCATAACTAAAATTAGACTTGCACAGCCATGCACATTTGTGTGAAGAGCATGGAATGACCATGTTACCTTGTTCACGGCCATGCACAAGCATGGGAAAAGTATGACACGATCGTGTGTCCATGACCATGGTCGTGTCATTGTGTAGTGTTTGGCACAGTCGTGTCATGCCTTGTACAACTATGCATCTTGCATGCCCATGAATGGCATAATGGTTGGATGCTTCACACGACCATGTGCTATCTCTTACATTCTTTGGCACGGTTGTGCACACCATTGTATGGTCGTGAACTCTTCAAACTTGAGTTTTACACACTAGTGTTATATTCTTTGACTTTCTTAATTTTAACTCTTGTATAGCATTGCACACCTGATATTTTAATTTCCTGTAGCAAAAATAAAAACTCGTTGAGAATAATATACAAATCAAAAATATATATATAAAAAACTCTTGATTTATTTAATTAATGCATGATTATATCTATATTTTATTTAAATGTCCTAATATTTTCTAAATGATAAATTTATTAATTATTATGCATAAAAATGGAAAAATTATGCAACTAAAATGAAATGTTATTAAATTAATAAAAAACTAAAGGGTGTAATTTTTAATAGTAAAATGCAATTATCATAAGCCTTTAGAACTTGAAGATCCAAGCAAGAAGGAAAATGAGGAGACATCTCAACCTACCTTAAAAGATGAACTTCTAAAGGATTAGTATTGATTATGATGAAACCTTTGCCCCCATTGCAAGGTTAGAAGCTATTAGGATACTGCTTGCATTTGTATCATACATGGATTTTAAACTTTATCAAATGGATGTTAAAAGTGCATTTTTAAATGGTTTTATGGAAGACGATGTATATGTTGAACAACCTCCAGGTTTAGAAAATTTTGACTCTCCAAGTCATGTGTTTAAACTTTTAAAAGCATTATATGGATTGAAACAAGTTCCAAGAGCTTGTTATGAAACATTGAGTAACTTTTTACTAGAGAAAGGTTTCTCTAAAGGAAAGGTTGACATAACTCTTTTTATAAGAAATCTAAACATGATTTATTAATTGTTCAAGTATATGTTGATGACATTATATTTAGTGCTACTAACCATTGCTTGTGTGAGGAATTCTCTAATTTAATGCAAGGAGAATTTAAGATGAGTATGGTTGGTGAACTCAAATTCTTTCTTAAACTACAAATCAACCAATGCAAAAATGGGATTTTCATCAATTAAAAAAAGTATGCAAGAGATGTTCTTAAGAAGTTAGGCATGGATGGAGCTAAGATAAGTAAAACTCCAATAAGCACCATAACCAAACTTAACAAATATAAGAATGACAAACCAGTTGATGAAAAGTGATTTAGAGGTATGATCTTATCTCTTTTTCATTTAACTGCTAGTAGACCCAATATTATGTTTGCTACTTACTTATGTGCTAGATTTCAATCAAGTCTTGAAGAGTCCTATTTGAATGCTATTAAAACAATTTTCAAATATCTTTGTGGTACAATGCATTTAGGACTTTGGTATCCTAAGAGTTCATCTTTTGACTTGATTATTTATTCTGATGCAAAATTTATTGGTACTTTACTAGATAGAAAAAGCACTTCCAGAACCTGTCAAGTTTTTGGACAATGTTTAGTTTCTTGGTTTAGCAAGAAACAAGTTTCGGTTACCTTGTCCATTACTAAAGTTGAATATATTATAGCAAATATTTGTTGTTCATAAGTTTTATTGCAAAAACAACAGTTGTTAGACTATGGTGTAAAACTTAATCACATTCCAATCAAATGCGATAATACAAGTGCTATCAACCTTAGCAAAAATCCCATTCAGCATTCTAAAACTATGCATATAGACATTAGACATCATTTCTTGCGTGATCATGTTCAAATTAATGATATCTCACTTGAATTTTATTAATAAAAATAATCAAATTGCAGATATCTTCACCAAACCTCTAAAGGAAGAAAGATTAAATTTCATTAAGCATGAACTTGGCATGATTGATGGTTCTAATTTATCTTGATTTTATGTTTAATTGATGGTTAAACTATTTTCATATGAAATCATGTTATGCTTATTGATTACTTTGATTGATAAATATTTTGATTTTGTTCTTAAATTTTTTTTATCATCAACTTATATTTGGTTTATCTTTTTAAATTTCCTTTTCCATTTTCTCAAAGGAGGAAAAATAATTTGAGTTTGCATGTGTACCTACTTTATTTTTTTAATAAGTCTACTTAGTTTTTTTTAATTTTAGAAACTCCTTTAAAAAAATGTGTTTATGTTAGTAACATATTACATTTTTATTTGATATAGGGGGAGAAATTTTGTTTAAATTTTTGCAAGCATATTAACATTATGATTAATTTTGCCACACATTATATGTTACAAAAGGCCTTATTTTGCTTACTTTAGGTATACCATAGATTTTATAAAGATTTTGAGTATCTTTGTTTTCATTTTCTCTTTATATCTCTCTCTTTTCTTTTGCTTTTGACAAAGGGGGAGAAATATATTTGAGTTTATTATTTATTACTATACATGTGTATAATATTCTTCTTAGGAATTTTTTTGATCTTTGATAAGGCATGCATTACTATACATGTGTATAATATTTTATTTTTGTCTTTATACATGCATAATTCATGTATAATTTCTTCTTAGGAATGGTTTTTATCTTTGATAAGGCATGAATATCTTTTTAGGAATTGTTTTGATCTTTGATAAGGCATGAATATTTTTATAAAGATTTGGTGTATCTTTGCTTTATTCCTATAGGAAGTGATGCATTTTAGTAGGACTATATGCATATATATTTGAAATTATTTTCTCACATTAACTAAAATTTATTTAAATGATCATGTTATCATATTTTATATTTTTAATACATTTGTCATAAGAATGCCATGTTTTTATCCCTCCTGCTACTATAAATTTATATTTATTATCATGTCCATATTCATAGGGGAATAAATAAAGAAATATATTTTATTAAATTTGGTATCATTATTATCACAAATATTATCACACACTTTACTTCGTATTATTTTTTAATCAAACTCAAAATAAGTTTGTCAAAATCAAAAAGGGGGAGATTGTTGACCTTAGCAATAATCAATCTTAATTTTGATATTGAAAAACTTAATTTTGATAATTTAATTTGTTTGTTTCAATGTGTATAAGTTAGGACTCTATTGGAAATTAAAATGAAACATAATTATCTTGAGCTGATTGGAACTTTGAGATTCAATGAGGCTTTTGACATCCTTAGAGCTTTATAATGAGAAAGTTATATGCTTCACATTTGAATTAAACATCTTGAGCTTTCTGAATTAGGCTTATTTTTCAAAATCCAATTTCATTTAGTTATGCAAATTTTGAGTCGAAATCCACATATACATCTGCCATATCAGACTGCACATCTCTTAGCATTTTGGACATATGTTAAGTTACAAAAGTCCAATTAAGGTGATTCGAAATGATATGGAAAGATGAGTCAAATATCTAAAAATTTCATGAAGAAATTATAGGAAAATTAAAATTTCTTTAGGAAAAAACCATGGCTTCAACTTGTGTATAATTGTCTAATAGTATTTTGCATTTCAGATTGCATAGCTCTTAGTATTTTGTACATGTCCTGAGCTATAGAAGTCTAATTTAGGTGATTAAAAATGATATGAAAATATAATTCAAATATATATAGCTTTCATAAAGAAATTATGGGCAAATTCAAATTTATTCAGGAGTAAATCATGGCTTCAACTTGGGTATAGCTGTCTAATAGTATTCTGCATTTCAAATTGCGTAGATCGTAGTATTTTAGACATATCCTAAGCTTCAAACATCCAATTTAGGTGATTCTAAATTATATAGAAAAATAATTAAGATATCTACAACTTCTATGAAGAAAGTGTGGGTAAATTCAAACGTATTAAGCAGCCAATCACTATTTCAATCCTTGAATAGTTGTCTGACAGCATCACTTTCAATTATTCAAAATATAGACATTGGACACATCATTTGCATCTCCAACAGCTATATTTTTAAGTATAAAAACCTCTAGAGCTGAATGGATGTTAAGAAACTTGTTTTTCATTCATTCTTGCTTAAGCATTCATTGAGCTCTCAAATTCTCTAAAGCAATTCTTTGTTTGTATAACTCTTGTGAGAGTTGGGTGTGTGTTAGAAATAGAATTTCTCTTCATCTTAAATATTGGGTTAGATTAGAAGGGAAGTGAGATTTATTTTCAAAGGAATTGGTTCAAGTGTTGTCCATTAAAACACTTGGGTTTTGGTTTTTTGAGTGAGCCTTAAAAAAAACTCATGTTGTAAGGTTATAAGAGTGAGCCATAAAAATCTTATGTAATCTCAATCTTGTGAATAAGATTATGGGTGATTGAAAATCCTAACTTGGGGATAAGTTAAGTGGAGATGTAGGATTATTATTGAATTTGAACTCCTTAAATATTTGTGTTCTTCATTCTTCCTTCTGAACTTCTATTTAATTCTTGCAAAGAGTTCTTTTAATTTCTCATTTTTATTTGATAGTCCTATTCACCCCCCTCTAGGACTCTTTTCAATTCATTTCTAATTGGGTAGTTATGATATTGATGTTAGGGGTCACTCGCAACTTTTAAAAGTAAATGTATATAATTGGGATTTTCACATTTAGACTTGAAAGGAGTTTTAAATAATATTAAGTGTTGATATTATCTTCTCATTACCAATTAGACATTAACCTAGTAAGTCACACCTAATAGAGCTTTGCTAAATCACCATTTATATTAAGCTAATTATTGATTAAAGAGTTTAATCAATTAATTAAGATTAATAGAATTAGATTTATGCTTTAAGCAATGATTCTAGCATATAATGAAATCAAATTCAAGTAAGGGGTTAATAATTAATTTATACTTAATTAATATGAGATATTAAGGTTAATGGCCTAAGTTGTTTATGCCTAGGACTTAAAAGAGTTTTAGACCAAAGATTAATCTACGATATAGAGAAAGGTCCATGAACCTAATCTAGACCTATATATTTAATGGATGATGTCAAGAGTTCTATACTTGCATGGCAAGTAATATGATGTCATGGATGAGGTCAAAAGTTCTATATTTGCATGGCAAGAAATATGATGTCATGGATGATGTCAAGAGTTCTATGTTTGCATGGTAAGTTATATGTCATGGATGATATTAAACATGTGATGTAAGTAATGACATCATCGGGGTTTCTTTTCTCTACATATAAATAAATTACTTAAGAAATGTTCTTAAGGTTAGAAAAATTAAGAATTTTGTGTAAAGACATAAAACCAAAGCAAACAACATATACTAAAAAACTCTAGTATTCTTACAAAGAGATTAAGTTAGTGCAAGTCTACAAAGGGTCATTAAGAGAGGTTACTTGCATATAACCAAATAAAAGCAAGAAGGTGATTAGTAAATCTTTGGTGTTTAAAGCTAGAGGTCTCATATTTAGGAGACTTAAATAGTTGATTTAAGAGTTGAATCAAAGGAGCCAACCATTTAATATATTAATTGTGGTCTACATCAAACACTTGGGAAATTGTAAGTATTCTGCAATTTAGATTTCCTAAGTTCTGTATTTGTACATGTTGATGTACATTAGCTATGTGTTAAAGTGCAAATTGGATCCTGGGAATTAGAATTCTTAATGTTAAGCAAAATTTAAAAATTTTCCCTACTTAGCATTTGATGTCTAAGTAGCATAATCGATTCCTTCAATTGGTATCAGAGCATCTTTTTGCATTTCACAAATGCTAAATTAATAATAATATTTTTTTATTAATATTTATTTATTAAATTTAATATAAGATATGAAATTATTATTAATAATATATGTTATTAGTAATTTATAATTAATTGATAATTACAAGTGTTGTGATTATAATTAATTGATCCATGTTTTGTCTAATTTTACAAATTGATCATTACATGCAAGAAGTGATCATGGGCTTAGATTACATCCTTATATTTGTAATAATAATTAATTTTATTATTTAATATGTAATTAAATGTTAATTACATAGAACTATGATGTAATATTCAACATGGTATGCTAAGGATTGAATGTATATCACAAGAGTTATGATAAGAAGATTAAAGTTTTCAAAATGGAGGTCCATGATGATGATGATGTTCAAGGCTATTCTTAAGACCATGGTGTCAAAGCCTAAGGAGAGAAGGCCCATTTTATTCTAAAAGTTAGAATAGGCTTAAGAAAGGCCCATGATCATTCCTCATTTGTGCATCCATTTTGCATGTTCTATGTATATTTATGATATATATGTTGAAGCATACTAAATACATATGTGATATGAATATGTGTAAAAATACCATGCAATGTATACATGTGATGTATGCAATGAAAAATGGCTAATGTGCAAAGTGAGACCTAAAATTAAAAACCCAAAAATCCTCCAAGTAAATTTAGGTCTAGGCTCTCTATTGGAGTAATAACATGTATGGTTTTAGGATTATGTGCATCGGCTATGGATATATAAGGTGTGCATAAGGCCTAAAAGATTCATGTAGTGTTATTATTAAGCATGAGATGTTGTGGGTGTATAATCACACTACATGCCAAGAATGGAAAATAGGCATAATTAAGGTATGTAGTGTTTAAGTTTATACATTTCATTGATCTAATGGTATGGACCTAACTAATACCAAAGGCTAAAAATGGCAATATATACCTGAGGCCTGTAACATTAGGAGCTAGATTGATGATATCATATGTGATGAATAAGAGTCATTCACTTAATAAGAATTAATATTCCAAGAATGACAATATGTACCTGAGGAATATTAGTGACTCATTAAGAACTTCATCACCCACTAGAAATACATCCAATAAAGGATTTCCATTTTCTACTTTGGAAGTGTAGAATTTGCCAAGTTAGTGGGAGGAAACTGTGATTAAAAACCAAATCTAATGGTATTATTACAATTCCATAGAACTAATGAATCTTGTTATACTTTTGTAAAAATTTGATAATATGAGGTCCATAAACCCATTAAGCATCATTCTTGATAATAATAGACTCATTGGGCCTAATCTTGTTGATTGGCTTCATAATCTAAAAGGTTTTTTTGGCCTCTGAACGCATATTATATGTTTTGGAACAAAGTCCTCCTAGACCCCTCCCACCTAATGTTTCTTAAAAGGAACATGACACTCCTAAAAATGGAAAGATGATGATATACAAGCACATTGCATTATGTGGGCTTTTATGTGCAATGAAATTCATAGGCAACATAAGAAGTACACTAATGCAAGGGAAACCTTACTTCATCTACAATAGTTGTTTAGTGAACAAAGTAGGACTACTAGATATGAGATATCCAAGCGGCTTTTTCATGCTAAAATGAAGGAAGGTGATGATGTTGGAGCACACATAAATTCTATGATTCCTTCTATTAACGAATATGATAGTCTAAATTTCATGATGGATGCTCAACTTTAAAATGATTTGATCTCACAATCCCTTCCGGACTCATTTGGGCAATCTATTACAAATTTCCATATGAATAAGATTGAGTTGCATAACTATTAAACATACTTGTGATGGCCTAAAAGGCTATTCATAATGAGAAAGGGAAGGATGTGGATTTGGTTGCCTCTACTAGTAGGACTAAGAAGAGTAAGGGCAAAAATAGTAAAAAAGCTAAAGGAAAAGTGCTTAAAGCTTTGGGAGGTGTGAGAAAGAACAAAGGCAAAAAGAAGGTTGAGAACACCAACAAGGGAAAATGTTTCTTTTGTAATAGAGAGGGACATTGGAAAAGAAATTATCCAAAGTTCCTTAAATCTCTTCAGACTAAAGGAAAGGACAAGATTGGAGAAGGTGAGACTTTCTCTAATTTATTTATTTCAAAATGATCTAAGAGCTCATCTAATGCAAGGGTGTTGGATATCAATGCTAGTTCTCACATATGTTCTTCCTTATATGATCTAGCAAGTGAAAGAAGGTTAGGGTCAAATGAGGTGACTTTTAAGCTTGGAGATGGAGCAAGTGTTGCTGCTAAAGATGTATGAACCACCTCTATTAACTTGCATAACCATGATTTATTGTTGGATAATGTTTTATACGTATGTAATGCTTATAAAAACATCATCTCTTTTTCTAGTTTGATTATAAAAGGTTATAAATTTTTATTTGAAAGAGATGTATATATTATCTACTTTGATAATAAGATAGTTGGCATGGGTTATGTATTGCATGGTCTTTATTATATTGATAATAAATCCAATAACAATCGCTATCCAACCAATACAAATGTTGTGAATATAATGCTAATTGATAATGCCTCTAATTTAAAATATCTATGGCACTTACATTTAGGTGACATTGCAGATAACAAAATCACAAAGTTGGAAATGATAGGAATCTTGAGTAATCTTGAATCTGCATCCAATCTAACTTCTGAGGCTTGAATCTAAGGTAAGATGACCCAGTAACCATTTGTTGGACAAATGGAAAGAACTAAAGAAAATTTGGAAATTACACATAGTGATGTATGTGGGCCATTCAACCAAATGGCAAGAGGTGGGTTCTAATACTTTATTACCTTTATGGATGATCTATCATGGTTTGGACACTTGTATTTGATAAAACATAAAAGTGAATCCTTTGAAAAGTTCAAGAAATTCAAAGTCCAAGTAGAGAACTAAATGGGGAAAAGTATTAAAATCCTTCAATTAGATCGAGGAGGTGAATACTTAAGTACCTAATTCATGGAGTTCCTTAAGGAACATGGCATTATATCATAACTAACTCCACCCAGAACACCTTAATTAAATAGTGTGTCCAAAAGGAGGAATCAAACTCTATTAGATATGGTTCAATTAATGATGAGGTATGCATATCTGCCTATCATCTTTTTGAGTTTTACATTGCAAAAAACCATTTACATATTAAACCACATTCTATCTAAGTCTATTTCTATGACACCATATTAGATATGGCATGGTAAGGCACCAAGTCTTAAACATGTTAAGATTTGGGGATGCCTAGCCTACATTGAAAGGTTAAAAATAGACAAATTATAATCAATGTCAATTCAAGGCAGATTTATTGGATATCCTAAAGATGGTTTGGGATATTATTTCTATCTTCCTACTGGGCAAGTTGTTATTGCAAGTAGAGATTCCATATTTCTTGAGAAAGAGTTTCTTCAAGAAGGTGGTAAAAGAAGGAAGATAGCATTAAAAGAAGAGTCATCTAATGATGCCAATCATGTTGATCAAATGGAGATAGATCAATCCCAAGAGTCTAATGCCACTGAAAATATTATCATATAAACTCTTAGAAAGTCAGGTAGGGTATCTCATCCACTAGAGAGATACAATTTTTTGCATGATATGCAAGAGTTGCATATACATAAAGAAGAAAATTAGGATGATGATCTTACAACCTTTGAAGAGGTTTTATCAAATAAAGATTCTTCTAAATGGCTTGAAGTAATGAAATCCAAAATTGATTCCATGTGTGCAAACCAAGTCTAGACACTTGTTGATCCACTTGAAGGTATCATACCTATAGGTTGTAAATGGATCTTAAAGAGAAAGATTAGTGCAAATGGAAAGGTTAATACCTATAAAGCAAGGCTTATAGCGAAAGGGTTTCTCCAAAGGCAAGGGGTCGACTATGAGGAGACCTTCTCACTAGTAGCCATGTTTAAATCTATTCTAATACTTCTTGCCATTGCTGCACACTATAACTAGGAGATTTGGCAAATAGATGTCAAAACTACTTTTCTCAGTTGTTATATTGTGGAAGAGATTTATATGGAACAACTTAAAAGTTATAAATCTAAGGAAAGTTCCAAAGTGTGCAAGCTTAATAGATCTATTTATCATTTAAAGCAAGCTTTAAAGAGTTAAAATTATCATTTTGATGAAGCAATACGATCATTTAGTTTTATTAAAAATGAAGATAAGCCTTGTGTGTACAAAAAGGTTATTGGGAGCTAACTTACTTTCCTAGCATTATATATGGATGATTTTTATTAATTAGGAATGATGTAGGCATGCTTACAAACATGATCTCCATGAAAGACTTAAGGGAAGCTACCTATATTCTTAGCATTCGAGTCTATAAAGATAGATAAAAAAGAATGATGGGTTTAACCCAAAGTATTTACTTAAAAAAGGTGTTGAAGAGGTTCAAGATGCTTAATTCCAAGAGAGTATTGTTACCATTTAGGCATGGTGTCCATTTATCCAAGGGTATGTCACCTAAAACAATCGAGGAAATGGAGCAAATGGCTAAAGTTCCTTATGCTTCAGCTATAAGAAGCTTAATGTATGTTATGATATGTACAAGGCCTGATATTGCTTATGCTATTAGTATGACTAGCAGGTTTCAATCCAATCCAAGTTTAGAACACTGGATTGTTGTTAAGGCAATCTTTAATTACTTGAGATGGACTAAAGATTTAGTCTTAACTTATGGAGGAGGTAATCTATAGATAGATGGTTTCACATATTCTGATTTTCAATCAAATATTGATGATATAAAGTCTATCTCTAGGTTTGTTTTTATCTATAATGGTGGTATAGTTAGCTGGAAGAGTTCCAAGTAAGGTGTCACTGCTAATTCCACTACAAAAGTTGAATACATAACTGCATCAGATGCCGCTAAAGAAGCTCTTTAGATTAACAAGTTCACTATTGAACTAGAAGTTGTTATATCCATTAAGTCCTCAATTCCTCTCTATTATGATAATAATGGAGCCATTCCTTTGGCAAAAAAATTGAGGTCTCACCAAAACTCCAAACGCATAAAAAGCATTTCTATATTATCAGAGAACTTATTGAAAAAGGTGACATCATCATGCAAAATGTAACTTCAATTGATAATATGGCTGATCCACTAACTAAAGTGCTCACTCAGTTATAATTATATCATCATCTTAAGAAGATGGGTCTTAAATATTGTAGTAAATGTCACTAGTGTTAGTGGAAGATTATTAGTATAGATGTGCCCTAGTGCCATTCTTGAAATGTATAACGACATTATAAATTATCCTTATGGCAATAAAATATTCGTTTAAATAAAGTGTTTATTTATTTGAGTATTTACCCCCTTAGCATTATGTTAAATAAATTTACTATCAAGAGTTCATAATATGAGTTATAAATTTATTTAGTACATATACTATAAATTGTTCATAGTCATATAATTAATATTTGGATAATATTGATTATACTACCACCTCTATCTACTTTTCCTTGATTAGTATGTGAAAATAATAATAGGATGTAGTGAGTCTCATGCTACTTGATATGATATATTATAATAGACATGTGGAGACTCATATGATGGGTGGATCAAAGGTGATTTTTATGATTTCATAGATATTCACTTATAGTTAATAATCACAATCTAAGTCATAATGTTGCATATAGTCCTTTGACCTGAGATGACATGGTCATCCACATTTGAGTGGTTAGGGTTTGTTACTGCTTACATACTTATGTTAATCATACATGGGTATATGGCATGTGGTGGATCTAATCAATTAAGTGTAGGGATGAGTGTTCAACTAAGAAGGGAGTCATTGCCTGGAGTGAACCAAGATAAGATTCTATGATATCTAAGTTCTTTCTTGATTAATAAGTTCCTCACAAAGATAAATATGAGATGAACTGAAAGAGTTTCAATGTTAGTTATGTTTTATCAAGAATAAAACTTAAGATGAGGTCATATCATATAACTATTAGAGTTTGTCTAAACCTTGACTCTAAGCTATATTAGGGTCTTCTAATGAAAGGATTTAGTGCATGGTAATTATGACCATAAGGGTTCATGTGAATCAATATATGTATTCATTTCTAATTGGGTAGTTATGATATCGATGTAAGGGGTCACTCATAACTTTTTAGAACTAAATGTATATAATTGGGATTTTCACATTTAGGCTTGAAAGGAGTTTAAAATATTATCAAGTATTGATATTATCATCTCATTGCCAATTAGACATGAACCTAGTAAGTCACACCCAATTTCAAGATAATAAAATATGGATGTGACAAAGGACTCCGATAATGAAAATGTTATAAGTAGGTCTTTAACACTTGAAGTTTGAAACCTTAAAAATTTGAATACATTTTCAAAAAGAGTTTCATTGGTTTTTTAAGGACTTAATTGTAATACCTTTTTAGACTTAATTGAAAATTTTAACTTCTTTCAAGGGTTTTTTTATAATTAAAAGTTAAAAAAATTAGAATTATAGAATTTCGATTGGAATTCTACAATTCAGATTAGAATTATGCAATTTTGGTCGGAATTACACAATTCCAGTCGGAATTATGTGTTTTCCATTTGTTTTTTGTATTTTTTACAAAAAATAAAAATATATTTTCCTAGTTTTGATTGGTTTAAAAATTTCCTTAAATTTATTTTTAGGATTTATCTAGTTCTTTAGGAAATAAAGTCCTTTGAAAATTAGAACTCTTAGTACGTAGAACTTAGGGTTTTTTTGGTTTTTCCCTATAAAAAGAAAGCTTAGGCTCTTGGAGAAAGGGGGACTCAACTCTCAACTCTCAATACTAAGCATTCTTTTCCACAAAAAAAAAATCTTAGTGATTTATTTTTTTAGAGATTTTTTAAAAGAAGAATAATAAGTTTTGAAGGCCTACTAAAAAAACAATGGTGATCTCACTAGTCTGAGGAGCAATTCATTAACAAGCATCCATAAGCATTATCTTCTCCCTACCTTCTTCTATTATTATTATTTTGATTTTATTTAATTTCAATTTTATTGAATTTTTATTATAATTTTATTCACTAATCATTGTTTTACCCTTTTGTGATGGTGATTATGGAGGAGATTACATGATGATCATACTTGGAGAATTAAATCTATAGAGGTCTATGGAATTCCATGGATGGAACCTTGTAGCTAGATGTAGTTTCTAGTTTTTTATTTAATTATCTTATTTTTATTTTTTTCTAGGATTGTATTAATTCTTCTTCTTTTTTATTATTCTCAATAGTTTATTCTAATAGCCTCAATAGTGGGAATAATGAAATTTTATGTGTGTGGGATTGGATGTTTTGTTTTAATTAATCAGTTAGTAAATTAATGTTTTCATTCAGTAATTAATTAAAATTAATGGCTATAGAAATCATTAGGTTGTTTAATTAAAATTGGATTAGATTTAAGTGGATAGAATTAAGGTTGTTTGTTAATTATTTATTTATTTTTTTATGGTCACTTTAATTAAATTAGGGTTTTTAGAAGAAATAAGTTTGATTAATTTTTTATCTTTTATTTGATTTTTTTTTATGTTTTTATTAGTTTTGGACTTGTTTGCTTATGTTTATATGTTTTGGGGCCTAGGCCCATATTAGGCTCTAAGTCATTTAAGTTTAGATCTTTTTAGGTTTAGTTAAAATGTATTTTAAGAACATAATTAATTAGATTTAGGGTAGAGTTAACCTAGGCCCACTTAGTTAATTAGACATATGCCCACCTAATTTAATTTAATTAATTTAGACTTAACCCATTTAATTTAAGCTTTTTCATAATTTGTAGATCTAGAATTAAAACATGTAGAATTAGGCTTGCTAATTTAAATACTTTATAATTTGTAAATTTAGCCCATTTAATTAAAATCAATATAGATTAGACTAACCTAGGGATTATGATAAATGCATTATTTGCTTGTATTTTTTTTATAACTAGTTTGCCTGGAGTTGATTATTTTTTAAGGGTTTATATGAAATTGCATGTAAATAGAGGATAAAATAGTAATTCATAAAGTAATTCTAAAAGAACATGAGACTGAAAAAAGTTAGTATTTCGTACCTAGAATCTTTTGATTGTGGTGTTATAACTGAAGTCTTAAAGGAGGGCATCTTGCTAAGGGAACCTTAACCTTTTCCGTCGGACTTAACCATACATAATGGCCTAGTTATTTGCCTTAGGATTACCCAAAATGCTTATGAGTGTTTCTATGAGGTAATTTTATCTATAAAGGTCCAAACCCATAATTTAGAAGCTTATAAGGACTAATAAAGCTTAGGCTATGCTTTTATACCTAGAAATATTGTTTATATGCTTTACTACTTTAAAATACTTAGCACGTGCATCGATTCTTGATATCCCCTATTGATATTGAGGCCAAGACCAAAAATCCTAGGAAAAGAGACTTGCCATTGAATACGTGTGTGGGAGTAATAAGGTTGGAAGGATGTATATACTTGACTTATTACTTGACTTAATTATTACTTATTACTTATTATATAACACATGAATCATGTATACATGCATCATACTAATACTTTATTTTTCAACCATCATAGATTCATCTAGGTCTTCTTGTGTTTCGAGTCAAAAAGGTGGCAGACTAGTGAGAACTGATTCAAGCCTACAATCAATTGCAAAAGAGATCCTTAGCAAAATGAAAAAGAGCCCTATCAACCCACTTTACCTAGAAGCTACACCAACTCAAAATAGAAGAGATAGAATAACAATAAGGATAAAATTGGACCCTATAAGACATTAAGCGAGATTTAATGGATGACATGAGAGCAATGATGCAAGATAAAATAAGACAAGCCTTAGCTGGGTTAATACCTCCACCTGCTGCTACACCTTATGTTACGGCCAATCCACCCATCATGGGTGCACCACCTGCTAATAATGACAATGTTGGGGGTAGCCTTTAAATGCTGCTAAGAATGTACCTACTATGGAAATAAAATATGAAGATGTGGAGAACCTTTTGGTAAAGAAATCCAAGAAAGAATCACTTGAGCAAGTTCAAGAGCTAGAATCTAAGTAGATGAAAGCACATACTCAGAAGATGTCCAAAATTTTGGAATTAATGAGAGGACAAGGCATCAGATACTCATTTGACTTTGATGATATAGTGCAATTTCAAGAAGATAAGTTACCTTATAAGTTCCAAATGCCACAGCTGTAAAAGTTTGATGGTACTGGAGACCCAAGGATCCACCTTAGTTAATACAAACTACTATGAGCACAACTAAGGCTCCGTTGCCCGTAGTTACCAAGTTTTTTGTACTATCCTTGGAGGGCATGGCTATTAATTGGTATCATGGGTTAGGGAAATCTATTCGAGTGACTTGGAGAGAGTTGTGCACCACTTTTTTTAAATAATATGATAATAATACTGGGCTTGAAGTGTCTATCAAGGATTTAGAATTGACTAAGTAGAATCCTAATGAATCATTTTCAGATTTTTTGTTTAGATTCATGAATAAGGCAAGATTAATGAAGAATAAACTGGCTAAGAAGGATCAAGTTAGGATGATAGTCTGAAATGTGTCACCCAATCTAGTTAAGAGGTTGTAGATCATGAAACCCAACACATTTTTAGACCTTTATAATGATGGGTTACAAGCTAAAGAGATCCAAAGCAAGAAAAAGAAGATCATTAAAAGCACTAGAGTAAGAAATTATCCAATTAAGGGCATACAACAAGGAAATATTGGTTGGGTTGTAGGAGTCCATGCTATTCAACAACCTAGGAAATTTTCAAATTTTAACCAACCTTTGTCAAATTCCTAGAGCGCCTAATAAAAAGGGCTTACTTTAACTTTTACCTAATCTAAACCCACCAAACCCAAACACCTCAGGCTATAACTCGAACAAGCACTGCGAATTTCATCAAAACCTCTAACACTCTACAAATAACTGCATCTGCATCAAATATGAAATCCATAACTTTATAGACTCTAAAAAGATTATATACCTCAAAAACCCAAGAACCAAAAATAATTCTTTCCTAAACTACCAAAATGTACCATCCCTAACTACTATGATAATGAACTTAAGAGTTAATGAGGAAGAAGTGTTGAGCTCCTTTGAGGACCTAGACCTTAAAACCAATAAGAAATCTCCTAATGCCCTTAAAGATGTCAAAAGAGTAGAAGACTTCTTTTCATATACCCTTTGAGTCGATTGTACCTACAGGATGGGGTGATAAGTTTGATGATGAGAAGCTACTAGCCAAAAAAGAAAAATGCATATTTGAGGTACAGAAAGATGAAGTCATGGAGATAGTTGGCAAGAACATGTAAGAATAGTTGTTATGTCAGCCGCCTGAAGGATAACCCTTATAAGACTCAACATCCCTAGCATCTAGAATATGAAATAAATTTTCTTATTGTCTTCTTTGAATAAAATTTTAGTTTCTTTAAAACTTATTATGTTTTAGTGACCAATGACATGAATTATGATCATGCTTACTAGTGTACTATACATCCTAATGGTACTATTCATTATGATATTGATTGCATCTGCATTTTTGACATAAATTAAATTCAATTAAATTCATTCAGTATAGGCGCAAATGCAAATTCAAATAACATTCATATATCTCATGATGTAACTTCTGAGGATAGGAAATTTAAGGAAAAAATAAAAAGAATGATAAAAAAGAGAAAAAAAACAAAGAGAGATAAAAATAAAAAAGAACAATAAGGTCAAAATTAGAGAAAAAAATTCAGGAATGTTCTCATTTTTTCCCTAATGAATTATTAAAATTAAATTTGAAATTTTTGTTCAAATATCGCATATTTGTCTATATCATACTGCATAAGTATCTGAATGGAAAGACAATGCATAATGAAAGCTAAATCAGAGCTATGAGATCACTATTTTAGTTATTTTTTAATTTTTTGCCACCCCTTTGTAATTTTCCTTATAAGCCTTGCATCCCCTTATACCTAGGGAATTCAAATGGCTCAATAACTTATTTTGCAACTCTTACCTTGTAACTATCATCAATCATTGCATCAACATCGAGCGTTATATTTTGCTCAAAAGTCCTTTGAAGTGCAAGTCCAGTTGATTTCATCATCAAGAAATTACTTTAGTCAGTTTGCCCACTCCTCTAAATCTTTAATGCATGAGAATGCAACTAATACGTGTGGGAATTCAAAGGCAAGCAATTAAAGGATTGCAGTCAATTTGTGAGCAATTATGGATTGTAGCATCATCAGTGAGCAATGAAAGGGTTGCAGCTATTCATGAGCAATTATAGATTGCAACATCATCGGTGAATAATGAAAGGGTTACAGTTAATCGTGAGCAATTATAGATTATAGCATCATCGATAAGCAACGAAAGGGTTATAACTAAAACTATGAAAAATTATGGGTTATAGCATTAAGGGCTGGCAATGAAATGGTTACAGTTAATCAAAATTATGAGTAATTATGGATTACAACATTAAGAGTGAGCAATGATAAGGTTGCAGTTAATTGAAACCATCAGTGAGAAAGGAAGAGATTATAGCTAATCAAAAGCCTTGAGCAGATATGGACAACAAAATTAAATGGTGAGCAACAAAAGGGTTATAGCTGATTAAAGCCAGTAAGCAATGAAAGGTTGAAACTAACCAAAATCATCAATATGCAATGAAAGGATTGCAATAAAATCAAAAATCATGAGTAGTTATGGACTGCAGTATCAAAGGTAGACAACGAAAGGGTTATAGCAATTCAAAACTTGTCAGCAATTATAGATTGCAATAGCATAAAGCTACATTGAGGAATGATAAAAGCAACATTGTATGATTGAGTACAATGTATCTTTTAATTTAAACTATATGATCGAGTATAGTTAACATTGTACGACCGAGTATAATGTATCTATTTTAATTCAGACTATACATCTGAGTGTAGTTGAAATCATATGACTGAGTATGATGTATCCTTTCCATTTAAACTATACGTTTGAGTGTAGTTAACATCATATGATCTGGTATGATATATCATTTCCATTCAGACTATACGATCGAGTATAGTCAACATTATACGATCGAGTACAATGTAGCTATTTTAATTCAGACTAGACGTCTGAGTGTAGTCGACATTGTATAACCGAGTACAATGTATCCTTCTATTTAGACCATATGACCTAGTGTAGTCAACATTGTATGATCGAGTACAATGCATCCTTCCAATCCATAATATACGACGAAGTATAGTTAACATCATACTACCGAGTGTGATGTATCCATCCATACCAATGCTATACGTCTGAGTATAGTGTTTCACTAGATTTTTTGGATTATGCCTAGTGTTGTATGGAAACATAAGCATTTTATCATGAACCAATGATCAAGGCCTCAAGGAGCACAAGTAAGTACCTGAACTTTGTTCTTAAGAAATTATGTGTTTATTTTATTTATTACAATTTGTCAAGTAAACAGTGACAAAAGGGGGCAACTGCAAACACCCAATTTTGAGATAATAAAATATGGATGTGACAAAGCACTCCAATAATGAAAATGTAATTAGTAGCTCTTCAACACTTAAAGTTTAAAACCTTAAAAATTTGAATACATTTTTAGAAAGAGTTTCATTAGTTTTTTAAGGACTTAATTATAATACCTTTTCAGACCTAATTGAAAATTTTAATTTCTTTCAAGGGCTTTTTTGTAATTAAAAGTTAAAAAAATAGGACTTATAGAATTCTGATCAGAATTCTATAATTTCAATTGGAATTATGCAATTTTGATCGAAATTACGTGTTTTTCATCTGTTTTTTGTATTTTTTACAAAAAAAAAATATTTTTTCCTAGTTTTGATTAGTTTAAAAATTTTCTTAAATTTATTTTTGGGATTTATCTAATTCTTCAAGAAGTAAAGTCCTTTTAAAATTGGAACTCTTAGTACGTAGAACTTAGGGTTTTTTTTTCCCTATAAAAGGAAAGCTTAGGCTCCTGGAGAAGGGGGGATTCAACTCTCAATTCTAAATACTAAGCATTCTTTTCCACATAACAAAATATTAGTGATCAATTCATTTGGATATTTTTGAGAAGAAGAATAACAAGTTTAGAAGGCCTATTAAAAAAACAAAAGTGATCTTACTAGTCTGAGGAGCAATTCATTCACAAGCATCCATAAGCATTATCTTCTCCCTACCTTCTTTTATTTTTCTTCTTTTATTATTATCTTTTTAATTTTATTGAATTTCAATTTTATTGAATTTTTAGTATAATTTTATTTACTAATGATTGTTTTACCCTTTTGTAATGGTGATTATGGAAGAGATTACATGATTATTATACTTGGAAATCATACTTGGATAACTAAATCCATAAAGGTCCATTGAATGCCATGGATGGAACCTTATAGTTGGATGTAGTTTCTAGGTTTTTTATTTAATTATCTTATTTTTATTAATTTATGGGATTGTATTAATTCTTCTTCTTTTTTATTATTCTTAATAGTTGATTGTAATAACCCTAATAGTGAGAATAATGAAATTTTATATGTGTGCAATTGGATGTTTTATTGTATTTAATTGGTTAGTAAAATTAGGGTTTTCATTCTATAATTAATTAAAATTAATGGCTATAGAAATCATTATGTTGTTTAATTAAAATTAAATTAGATTTAAGTGGATAGAATTGGGGTTGTTTATTAATTAATTATTTGTTTGTTTATGGTCACTTTAATTAAATTAAGGTTTTAGAAGAAATATGTTTGATTAATTGTTTGATCTTAATTTTATTTTTTTATGTTTTTATTGGTTTTGGGCTTATTTGCTTATATTTATATGTTGTGGGTCATGGGCCCACATTAAGCTTTAACTTATTTAAATTTAGGTCTTTTAGGTTTTAATTAAAATGAATTTTAGGCTCATAATTAATTAGATTTAAGGTAGAGATAACTTAGGCCCACTTAGTTAATTAGATATAAGGCCGCCTAATTTAATTTAATTAATTTAGACTTAGCCCATTTAATTTAAGCTTTTTCATAATTTGTAGATTTAAAATCATTCTAGAATTAAAACATGTAGAATTAAGCCTACTAATTTAAATGTTTTATAATTTATAGATTTAGCCCATTTAATTAAAATCAATGTAGATTAGGCTAACTTAGGGATTATGATGAATGCATTATTTGCTTGTATTTTTCATAACTAGTTTGCTTCGAGTTAATTGTTTTTTAAGGTTTTATATGAACTTGCATGCAAATAGAGGATAAAATAGTAATTCATAAAGTAATTCTAAAATAACATGAGACTAGAAGAAGTTAGTGTTTCATATGCAAAATGTCTTAGTTGTGGTGCTGGCTTTATTTTAAGGTATCGAGTACCACCATTTTTTTATTTGTCCTAGTTATTACCCGGAGTGGTAACTCCTTGTCTCCACGTCATATCTTGTGACAGTAGTTACTATGTTCTCTAAAGCCCTAAGCTCAAACAGTATTGTGGTTGCTAAAATCTTGGGCACATGCTAAACGCCACCGTCTAAACCATTTGTATTAATCTAATTATTAGAATTGGATTTATTCTTTAAGCAATGATTCTAGCATATCATGAAATATAATTTAAGTAAGGGGTTTAATAATTAATTTATACTTAATTAATATGAGATATTAATTAAAGTATTAAATTAATTATATATATATTATTACTTAGATTAATGGCCTTAGTTGTTTAGGCCTAGGACCAAAAGAGTTTTAGACCAAAGATTAATCTAAGATGTAGAGAAAGACCCATGAACCTAATCTAGGCCTATATGTTTAATGGATGATGTCAAGAGTTCTATACTTGCATGGAAAGTAATATGATGTCATGGATGATGTCAAGAGTTCTATACTTGCATGGCAAGAAATATGATATCATGGATGATGTCAAGAGTTCTATGCTTGCATGGCAAGTTGTTTGTCATGGATGATGTCACACATGTAATGTAAGCAATGACGTCATCAGGGTTTATTTTCTCTACATATAAATAGATAACTTAAGAATTGTTCTTAAGGTTAGAAAATTTGAGAATTTTATATAAAGACACAAAACCCAAGCAAACAACATATACTCAAAAAAACTCTAGTATTCTTGCAAAGAGATTAAGTTAGTGCAAGTCTACAAAGGATCATTGAGAGAGGCTACTTGCATCTAACCAAATCAAAGTAAGAAGGTGATTAGTGAATCTCTGGTGTTTTAAGCTAGAGGTCTCACATTTGGGAGACTTAAAAGTTTATTCAAGAATTAAATCAAAGGAGCCAACCATTTAGTATATTAATTATGGTCTACATCAAACACATAGGAAATTATAAATATTCCACAATCTAGATTTCCTAAGTTTTGTATTTATACATGTTGATGTATATTAGCTATGTGTTAAAGTGCAAATTAGATCCTAGTAATTGGAATTCTTAATGAGATCAAGAATTATGTTGAGCAAAATTTTAAAAATTGCCTTACTTAACATTGGATGTCTAAGTAGCATAATCGATTTCTTCATTATTTGTATGGGGCAACATGGGAGATATATGTTGATCACAAGAGTCTAAAGTATATCTTTCAATAAAAAGATTTGAATCTCAGACAAAGGAGGTGGTTAGAACTTTTGAAAGATTATGACTGTGATATTTTATACCATCCAAGTAAGGCTAATGTGGTAGCAAATCCCTTGAGTAGGAAATCCTCAAGTAGTCTTACTCACATCAGGATGGAGAGAAGAAAATTAATGCAAGAGATGGAAAAGTTGGTGGACTAAAGGTTGATGATGATGATAACCAAGTCAAGAAGATTATTAGCCCAATTAAGAGTTAGATTAATATTAAGGGATAGGATTGAAGTAGCTCAGAGCTAAGATCTTGATTTGGTTAAGCTTGTGGAACAAATTCAAGAAGGGAAGTTCATTGATTTTAGCCTCGATGATGAAGGTATGCTATGGATCAGTGAGAGGTTGTGTGTTCCTGATGAGGATAATTTGAGAGAGGAGATATTCGTAAGAAGCTCATTTTGCAACCTACAGTGTACATCCTAGTTCTACTAAAATGTACCATAGTATTTAGGATCTTTACTTATGGGATGGAATGAAGAAAGATGTAGCTGAATTTGTTTCTAAGTGATTGACCTATCAACAAGTGAAAGTAGATCATCAAAAGCCACTATGGATTTTATAATAGGATTGCCTCATTCCAAGGATGGATATGATTCCATCTGTGTGATAATGGACAGGTTGACCAAGTCAGCTCATTTTTTATCAGTTAAATCTATTTTTTCAGTAGCTAAGTTGGCTGAGATATATATTAAGAATATTGTGTCCTCATGGGGTGCCTATTTCCATTATTTCTGATAGAGGTTTAGTGTTTACCTCTCAATTTTATCATAAGTTATAAGAGGCGATGGGTATCAGGCTTGATTTTAGTACTGCTTTTCATCCTTAAATAGATAGTTAGTCTGAGACAACATTCCAAACACTTAAAATATGTTGAGCACGTGTATAATGGATCTTGGAGGCAGTTAGGATGATCATCTACCATTGGTAGAGTTTATTTATAGTAACAGATACCATAGCAGTATTGAGATGGCACCATATAAAGCTTTGTATGGACAAAATTACATATCTTCTCTATGTTGGAATGAAGTCAGCGAAAGAGAATTAACTTCATTAAAAATTATCTAAGTCACATTCGAGAAAGTCGCTTTGATCAAAAAGACATTAAAAGTAACAGCTAGCAAACATAAGAGTTAAGTAAACCTAAAGCATAAGGATGTGGAGTTTAAGGTTGGAGACTATATATTCTTGAGGGTGTCAGTAATAAAAGGTGTTAAAAGATTTGGTAAGAAGGGAAATTTGCCACCGAGATACATTACTAGTTTATAGGTATTCGAAAGAGTTGGCATAGTTACATGTTTATTGGTTTTGCCTCTAGTGTTCCATGTGTTAATGCTTAGAAAGTATATTTCAAATCCTTTGTACATTTTATAGCCCCAAAGTATGGAAGTGAATGAAGATCTAACATATGAGGAAGAACATATGGCTATCATTGACTATCAAGTTTGATAGTTGCATTCTAAGCAAATCTTGATGGTCAAAGTCTTACGGAGGAGCAATAATGTGGAAGAGTATACATGGGAGACTAAGGCTGAGATGTGGGTGGCATATCCTTATTTATTTCCTTGATAGTTTTTGTACTCCTTTTTATCTATTAAAATTTGATGACGAACTTTTGTAAAGGGGAAGATTGTTATAAACTGAATTTTTATTAATTATTAATTTAAGTGTGGCATTATTTAATGTTAATTATTATTTAATTATTTATGAGATTTTTATTATATGTATAGTTTTATTTAAATTATTGATTAATCATTTAGTGTATAATTAATTTAGGGAAATTTATATATTAAAATTGAAATTATTTTTAATTTAAAAGTTATTATTATTTTATATTATTTAAAAAATATACAAAAACCTTTTTTTTCTTTTTTTTCTCTTTGATTCTCTTTTTCTTTCTTCTTTTTTTTCTTTCTTTCTTCTTTTCTCTTCTTTCCCCTACAACCACAAATAGCAGTGCCACCAGCACCCGTAAGCCATTATCTAGTGTCGTCACCACCACTAACTTGCCACCACCAGCTGCTCTTTCCTTCCTCCAGCAACGCTACAACCCTCCCTTTCCTCTTTTCCTCTCAGTTTTTATAGTTGCTAGTTGGATTAAGAGCTTATCGGTGATACTTCTGTTGACCTCTAAGCTCATCACCAGTCTTGATTGGAAGCTCACCCTCTAGTTTCATTTCCCCTCAATCAATTTGTTCAGGTAACTCCGATAACACCTCTAATTTTATGAATTTGTGTTTAAGTTAATTTTATGTTTTTTGTGAAATAAAGCTTGAATTTGATTTAATTAAACATAATTGCTTTGGGATTAATTGTAATTGAGGTTGAGATCTAGCTAATGGTAATTTTTAATTATTTTTGTGATTTTTTGAATTTTTTGGGTTTAGTTTACTATTCATGTAACTATTTCAGCCCAAAAAGTTTTATATTTTATTAAACTATATTAATTATGTAGAGTAAACATTGTTGATGTCACGACCCAAAACAGGGGCCATGACCGGCGCTAGGGAACGGGAATTCTTTCGAATCCGGAACCCGTAGCAAGCCTAAAAATAAAATAAACATGCAATAGTAATAATAACAATATATAATAGTATCACAGTAAAATAAAATACAGTGCAGCGGAAATAAAAATCATAAGTATCATAATAACATTTCCACCAACTGGATTTAAATTAAATACTCATCTCATATATATATAAAAACTCTTAATACAAATCCAGTTCAAATATAATACAATATCTCTTTAAATATTTAATGACTACTGTAGTGTCTAGATAAAATAAACCCAAGACTCAGATAAGCAGTTTACATAAAGAAGTCGGGGCGGAAGAAATTCGGCGTATAGGCCTGCTATTGAGATCTGAGGAAGATGACTCTCCTGAAAAATAGTCAACGGAGGGGAGTCAGACCTCACTGAGTGAATTACTATAATATATATACATGCATACTAAATGACAATGCATACAGTCAATAATATATATCTAATATGTATATATACAGACAAATACACACAGATGCTGTAAAATCATTTTATATATATTTTACTGAAAATCATCATTTATGAAGGATCAAATAGAACCCTATAATGTCACAACCTCGAGAACAGTGTTAGACAACACTCTAGCCATACAGGCTCACTTATTCCAATTATATTCACTTATTCCATTTAGACAGTAGACTGGCCTCGAGACACTAAGTCAATCGAGCTCCAGCAATCTGACTATCAATGTGATTGGCCCTGAGACACTTGGTCAATCGAGCTCCAACAATCACACCCAAATCACATCTCACACATCAGATAAATCAATTCAAATCAAAATCCTCAAACTGGTTAGTGATATAGCCTAAATGCTATAAGTGCACCGGTATGTACTCGGTCCTAGTGCTGCCCACTAGGTAGCTCGTTCTATTGATATCCTTCATTAATAAATATAAAACATTCATTCACAAATAAATGATGCATGAACTTAAATAAAATAGCAACAATAAACCATATATATACTGGAAATATACCAAAAGTAAACCAGGTATATTTCGAGTATATATACATCAAATAAATTCAATCAAATTATAAATTAAGCTAGAAATATATTTAAATTTATTTATGCATATTTAATCAAAATGAAACATATATTTCTAAAATCATGCATCCTAAAGCACATATATATAAAATAGTAACTCACACTTAGTGCGCTCCATGAGATGGATCCGACGGGCCTGGTCCACTAGGCCTCGGTCTCGGTGCAACTAAATAAACAATAACGACAGAATCAGAATAAACCTAATAGAAAATCCTAAAACTCGATCTAGAATATTAAACACAGAAACAGGATTAGGGTTCGACTGGACATCACGTTTTACGAGAATTCTACCAAAAATTCGACAGAGCCTCCCCTGTAAAATGGAAATCTCTCTACTCAAAGAGTAGAGCTGACCCTGTAAAGAAATACACTTTGAAAAATAGGCACAACAACTCATCCACAACCCCTCGGTCGGACTCCAAACTACAGTCTACCGACTGGGGTCCACAATCACAGAACAATATAGAAATACCAAAAATGCCCTTATAACATAGAAATTCATTTTATAAGTAGAAATTACATAATTAACCTTTAAACACAGTACAAACCGATAAAAACTCATTTTATTAGAAAAATCATATATTATATATATAATTAAAAATAATTCACGAAAAATAGTTTTAATTAGTTAAAAATACTAAAAAATTTTTAGAAATCATTTTTATACCTTAAATAACTATTAAAACCAATTAAATTACATTTTTAGCCAATTTTATGTAAAATTACCAAAATACCCCTATATATATAAATATACTAAAATTCATTCAAAAATTCACCAAAAATAGTATAATTATCCAAAAATTAATTTTCTCAACATATTTATCAATAATATCAATAATTAAACTCAATTCACTAATTAATTTTAATTAAAAACATAATTAACCTAATTTTCCCAAAATTACATAAACTCAAATAATTCAAAATAAATACATAGAAATTCATAAAAATTCCAAATAAATTCCTATAATTCATTTTAACACCTATATTTATTATAAAACACAATTTCATAATTTATTTAATTAATTTCCTAAAATTAGAAAATAATATTAAAATATTCAAAAATACCCAAAAATCAAAATAATCTCCAAAAATTCAACAAAAATTCATACATGTAGATTAAGCTAAGGGGAACAACATTTGTGAAGGGATTTTTCATGAATATATGAAATTGAAGTTCAAAAAAATCAAAAACCCTAAAATGGCCGAATTCAAAAATTTGAAACCTAAGCAAATCAAGACCATTTAAGCTCAAAGCAAAGCTAGAATCACACTCACCGGAGCTTAAGGAGAAGAAAGAGACTGGCAATGTCGAAAATGGTGGTCAAAAAGTTGGTGAACGGTGAGGAGGGAAGTTTCGACCAAAAATGGTGGAATTGGAGCTAGCCGGCGCCGGGGAAGGAAGCTAGGGGCGGCGGAGCAGCTGGCTAGGGAGGGCGGAGCTACTGGTGGCACACCGACGGTAGGTGGTTGGGATTTGCAGTGGGAGGGGGAGAAGGGATAGGCTCGGGAAGAAGAAGACCGAAGAAGAAGAAGAAAAGAGAAGAAAAAGAAAAGAAAAGAAAAAGAAAAGAAAAAGAAAAAAGAAAAAGAAAAATAATAATAATAATAAAATATTTGGGAAAAATCACACACCACACACTTATTATAATAATTTAAAATTTAATAATAAATAATAATTAAATAACAATAAAATTAATAAACAATTAATAACATATTAGGGTAATAAATTAAACCCTAATTAAATAAATATATACACACTAGGCTTTATTTAGTAATTTAAAAATACGTATGAGTTCATGCAAGTCCGTAAATCTATTTAATATAATGAATAATAAATTATTTATGTGAAAATTTCCCCAAAAATGCAAGTCCCGGGAAAATTTTACGTAAAACACTTAAAATAATACACAATAATTAAAATAGGTTTTAAATACATATCAACTCATAAAAATATCATAATATATATACAAAATTATTAACACTGCATATCCCGATCTTGTGTAAAAATATTTAAAAATACGGGATATTATAGTCTTCCCCCCTTACAAGAATTCGTCCCTGAATTCCATAAAGAAAATATTACAGGATCATGAAGGAAAGAGATACAGGTAAGAAGCTCGCATCTCAGCTTCAGTCTCCCACGTATGCTCCTCGACTCTGTTGCTATGCCACAGAACCTTGACCATCGGAATTTACTTCGAACGCAACTGTCGAACTTGATAATCAACGATCGCCACAGGTTCTTCCATAAACGTCAAATCCTCACTCACTTCTACACTGTCGGGCTGCAACACGTGTGAAGGGTCTAAGATATACTTTCTCAACATCGAGATATGAAATACTGGATGCACCTATGACATATTTGAAGGCAAATCCAACCGATATGCAACAGTGCCAACTCTCTCCAGAATCTCAAATGGTCCGATATATCTCGGTGCTAACTTACCCTTCCTACCAAATCTCATCACACCCTTCATCGGAGATACCTACAGAAAAATAAAATCTCTGACCTGAAACTCCACATCTCTGTGCCTAGGATCCGCATAACTCTTCTGCCTGCTAACTGCGGTCTCTAATCTGTGCTTAATCACGACGACTTTCTCTGCAGCATCCTGAACCATCTCAGGTCCAGTCAAAGGTCTTTCACCAATCTTATCCCAACTCAAAGGGGATCTACACTTCCTTCCATACAAAGCCTCATACGGTGCCATGCCAATACTGCTATGGTAGCTATTATTATATATAAACTCTACGAGTGGCAAATGATCATCCCAGCTACCTCCCAAATCCAAGACACACATCCTCAACATATCTTCCAGTGTCTGGATCGTCCTCTCAGACTGACCATCTGTCTGAGGATGAAAAGTAGTACAAAAATCCAACCTAGTGTCCATTGCTTCTTGTAATTTTTGCCAAAAATGAGAAGTAAACACCGAACCTCTGTCTGACACAATGGACATAGGTACTCCATGAAGGCATACGATATGCTTCACGTACAACTTCACCAATCTAGCTACAGAATAAGTGGCTTTCACAGGTAAGAAATGTGCAGACTCTATCAACCTGTCTACAATCACCCAGATGGAATCGTATCCATCCTTAGAACGAGGCAAACTTACCATAAAATCCATAGCTATCCTTTCTCACTTCCACTCGGGAATAGGAAGAGGCTGAAGCTTCCCAGAAGGCTTCTGATGTTCAGCTTTCACTTGCTGACATGTCAGACACTTAGCAACATAATCAGCGACATCCTTCTTCAATCCATCCCACCAGTATAAATCTCTGATACTGTGGTACATCTTAGTGACACCTGGATGTACGTTGTAGGTTATAGAATGTGCTTCCTCTAGGATCTCTTCTCTCAAATCATCCATATCAGGAACACACAATCTACCACTAATCCACAACACACCATCATCATTAAGTGTGAAATCAGTGAACTTCCCTGCTCGAACATTCTCTGTAAGCTCTTCTAGAATAGGATCTCGGCTCTGAGCTGCTTTAATCCTATCCCTTAGTATAGATCGTACTTTAAACTGAGCTAGCAGTCCACCTGACCTACTGATCTTCATCATCAAACCTTGATCCACCAACAGATGCAACTCCTGGATCAATGGTCTCCTCTCAACGCTGATGTGAGCAAGACAACCTGAGGACTTTCTACTCAAGGCATATGCTACCACATTAGCTTTACCCGGATGATATAATATCTCACAGTTATAATCCTTCAACAATTGGAAATTGTTCTCACAAGCTTCAGACCACTCGAATCTGACATTCTTCTGAGTCAAGCGAGTCATAGGGGCTGCTATTCTGGAAAAATCTTGCACAAACCTCCTATAATACCCGAGTAAACCCAGAAAAATCTGAATCTCAATGACAGAAGTCGGTCTAGGCCACTCAAACACTGCTTCAATCTTATGTGGATCAACCTGGATACCTTCTTTAGACACTACGTGTCCAAGAAAAGAAACACTCTCCATCCAGAAATCACACTTCGAGAATTTAGCATAAAGTTGATGATCTCTCAGTGTCTGTAGTACAATCCTCAAGTGATATACATGCTCCTCCATACTCCTTGAATATACCAGTATATCATCAATGAAGACTACCACAAACTGATCCACATATGGTCTGAATACCCTATTCATCAGGTCCATAAAAGCTGCTGGTGCATTAGTCAAACCAAAAGACATCACCAGAAACTCATAATGGCCATATCTAGTGCGGAATGCCATCTTAGGAACATCGGCTTCACTAATCCGCAGCTGATGATAACCCGACCTCAAATCAATCTTAGAGAAGAACTGTGCACCCTGTAGCTGATCAAACAAGTCATCTATCCTTGGAAGAGGATACTTGTTCTTCACTGTCACCTTATTCAGCTCTCTGTAGTCAATGCACAGTCTCAGGGTACCATCCTTCTTCTTCATAAACAGGACTGGTGCACCCTAAGGAGAAACACTAGGTCTAATAAAACCCTTATCCAATAACTCTTGCAACTGCTCCTTCAACTCTGCAGGAGCCATTCTGTAGGGTGGCATAGATATAGGAGTAGTGCCTGGGACCACATCTATACAGAACTCAATCTCTCTGTGAGGTGGTAAACCTGGCAACTCCTCGGGAAAAACATCAGGAAACTCACAAGCAATAGGAACATCTGTGAGTGACAACTTCTCCACTGAAGTATCCCTGACTAATGCCAAATATCCCTGACAACCTTTCCTCAACAACTTCCTAGCCATAATAGCAGAAATAAGATTCTGAGGTGCTGAACTCCTATCACCCACAAACTTAAACTCTGCTTCATCAGGAATTCTGAAAGTCACCTCTTTATTCCTGTAATCTACCATGGCGTAGTGTTGAGATAACCAGTCCATTCCCAAAATAACATCAAACTCCATCACATCCAATAGAATCAAATCAGCGGGTAATTCTCTACCTCCCACGAGAACTGGACAACCAGACAGAATAATATCGGTGTCCAAAGAATCGCTCAGTGGAGTGACAACAGACAAAGGAAAAGCCGTCCTCGAAGCTTGCCAACAAGATTTGAAAGCAAAAACAGGAGAAACAAACAAATGCGTCGCACCCGGATCAAACAAAACCCATGCATCCAGGTAACAAATAGAAATAATACCTGCCATGACTACATTGGATGCCTGAGCATCCTGCTGAGTGAGATGGAAAACTCTGGCCTGACCTCGACCTCCCTACTGACTGGTAGAAGCCTAGCCAACACCTCTGGCACCTCCTCTAGTACCTCTACCATGACTCTGCTGTGGAATAAGCTGAGTGGAACTTTGATGCTGAACTAGTGGTAACTGAAATGGCATGGGTACAGCACTAGCAATCAACTACTATGGAAATCGTGGAATTTGCAGCTGCTGATATCCGGAGTAAGGACACGATCTAGCAAAATGTCATGTTTGCCCGCATCTGAAGCATGTTAGTGGTGTCAGATAACACAGTCCCTGATGGACTCTACCACAGGTCTGGCAAACGCTGGCAGCTGATCTAGAACTATGACCACTACTGCTGCTCAAAGCACCTGACCCAAATCTGAACGATCTACGTTGACCTCCACGGCCATGTCTACTGCTCCGATGCACTCGCTGCTGCTGTCTCTGACTCTGCTGAGTTGGACCTCGCTACTGACTACTCGAACCAACATGAAAACTCGAATACGGAGTAGCCTGCAATCCACTCGACTGAACTCCTAACTTGTAATAATTAGGCATCGCTCCCTGCCTAACTAGCCTCAGCTCAATCTGCTTGGCCAACTCAATCACAGACTCCAGAGTAAGGCCTGCTGTAGGCATACCAGCAAAAGCTGAACCCAAACCAGTAATGTAGGTAGTGACTGCGAAATATTGATTTCGCATCAGGTCCTCTGCATATCTACCCAGTCAAAGAAACTCTCGGGTGTACTCCTCTACAGATCGATCTTCATGAGAAATGCTGGTCAGACGGAGACGATAGCTTATATGGAGAGGCTCTGGACAGAATCTCCTCAAAAATCGCTCTCGGAACTGAGCCCAGGTCTTCGTCATCATATAAGGCTAGATCATCTGAATAAACCAATCTAGGGCTGGTCCCTCGATAGAGAACTCGACGATCATGATCCGCTGGTACTTAGTATGAGCAGTCCGAGTCTGAGTCTCGATCGCGTTCAGAAAATCTAACGGATCAGAAGTATCATCAAAAGCAATCCTGCCAACTTGGGCATAGAACAAAGCTACCTCAGGGTCAGACATACCCTGCTGATAGGCAGGCTGAATAGGCTGAACAACTAGAGGCACAGGAATATCAAATTCAGGCTCAACATGCACCTCATCCTGTAACTCTCTCTACCTATGGCGACCTGCCGCACCTCGAGGTCTACCTCTGCCACGACCTCTACATCTAATTGGCTACTCAGGAGGTAAAACCTCATCCTGAAAAGATTCATCATCCTTGGCCTCAACGACCGGTGGAGCGACACGCGCTCGCCTCCTCATTCTGAAAAGACAAACAGAAAGATTCAGACAAAACAGACAATGGAGGAATAACGTAGAAAACTAAAGCAAGGAATACTTATCAAGACATACTTGAACCTAATTCACTGCAGTAGCTACCAAAAGAAAACACAACTTTGAAAACTAGGCCCACAACTCACACAACTAAGCCCTGGCACAGAACTCCGCTCTGATACCAACTTTGTCACGACCCAAAACAGGGGTCATGATCGGCGCTAGGGAACAGGAATTCTTTCGAATCCGGAACCCATAACAAGCCTAAAAATAAAATAAACATGCAATAGTAATAATAACAATATATAATAGTATCACAGTAAAATAAAATACAGTGCAGCGAAAATAAAAATCATAAGTATCACAATAACATTTCCACCAACTGGATTTAAATTAAATACTCATCTCATATATATATAAAAACTCTTAATACAAATCCAGTTCAAATATAATACAACATCTCTTTAAATATTTAATGACTATTACAGTGTCTAGATAAAATAAACCCAAGACTCAGATAAGCAGTTTACATAAAGAAGCCGGGGCGGAATAAATCCGGCGTATAGGCCTGCTATTGAGGTCTGAGGAAGATGACTCTCCTGAAAAATAGTCAACGGAGGGGAGTCAGACCTCACTGAGTGAATTACTATAATATATATACATGCATACTAAATGAAAATGCATACAGTCAATAGTATATATCTAATATGTATATATACAGACAAATACACATAGATGCTGTAAAATCGTTTTATATATATTTTACTGAAAATCATCATTTATGAAGGATCAAATAGAACCCTATAATATTGCAACCTCGAGAACAGTGTTAGACAACACTCTAGCCATATAGGCTCACTTATTCCAATTATATTCACTTATTCCATTTAGACAGTAGACTGGCCTCGAGACAATAAGTCAACCGAGCTCTAGCAGTCTGACTGTCAATGTGATTGGCCCCGAGACACTTGGTCAACCGAGCTCCAACAATCACACCCAAATCACATCTCACACATCAGATAAATCAATTCAAATCAAAATCCTCAAACTGGTTAGTGATATAGCCTAAATGCTATAAGCGTACCGGTACGTACTCGGTCCTAGTGCTGCCCACTAGGTAGCACGTTCTATTGATATCCTTCATTAATAAATATAAAACATTCATTCACAAATAAATGATGCATAAACTTAAATAAAATAGCAACAATAAACCATATATATACTGGAAATATACCAAAAGTAAACTAGGTATATTTCAAGTATATATACGTCAAATAAATTCAATCAAATTATAAATTAAGCTAGAAATATATTTAAAAACATTTTAAATATAATTTATTAATAAAACAAGCATATAATTTAAAATATACCAAAAGTAAACCAAAAATAAATTAAAAATAAACTTAGGTACTAACCAAATTATTTATGAATATTTAATCAAAATGAAACATATATTTCTAAAATCATGCATCCTAAAGCACATATATATAAAATAGTAACTCACACTTAGTGCGCTCCACGAGATGGATCCGACGGGCCTGGTCCACTAGGCCTCGGTCTCGGTGCAACTAAATAAACAATAACGACAGAATCAGAATAAACCTAACAGAAAATCCTAGAGCTCGATCTAGAATATTAAACACATAAACAAGATTAGGGTTCGACTGGACATCACGTTTTACGAGAATTCTACCAAAAATTCGACAGAACCTCCCATGTAAAACGGACATCTCTCTACTCAAAGACTAGAGCCGACCCTGCAAAGAAATACACTTTGAAAAACAGTCACAACAACTCATCCACAACCCCTCGGTCGGACTCCAAACTACAGTCTACCGATCGAGGTCCACAATCACATAACAATATAGAAATACCAAAAATGCCCTTATAACATAGAAATTCATTTTATAAGTAGAAATTACATAATTAACCTTTAAACACAGTAAAAATCGATAAAAACTCATTTTATTAGAAAAATCGTATATTATATATATAATTGAAAATAATTCACGAAAAATAGTTTTAATTAGTTAAAAATACTAAAAAATTTGTAAAAATCATTTTTATACCTTAAATAACTATTAAAACCAATTAAATTACATTTTTAGCCAATTTTGTATAAAATTACCAAAATACCCCTATATATATAAATATACTAAAATTCATTCAAAAATTCACTAAAAATAGTATAATTATCCAAAAATTAATTTTATCAACATATTTATCAATAATATCAATAATTAAGCTCAATTCACTAATTAATTTTAATTAAAAACATAATTAACCTAATTTTCCCAAAATTACATAAACTCAAATAATTCAAAATAAATACATAGAAATTCATAAAAATTCCAAATAAATTCCTATAATTCATTTTAACACCTATATTTATTATAAAACACAATTTCATAATTTATTTAATTAATTTCCGAAAATTAGAAAATAATATTAAAATATTCAAAAATACCCAAAAATCAAAATAATCTCTAAAAATTCCACAAAAATTCATACATGTAGATTAAGCTAAGGGGAACAACATTTGTGAAGGTATTTTTCATGAATCAATCAAATTGAAGTCAAAAAAAAATCAAAAACCTAAAATGGCCAAATTCAAAAATTCAAAACCTAAGCAAATCAAGACCATTTAAGCTCAAACCAAAGCTAGAATCACACTCACTGGGGATTAAGGAGAAGAAAGAGACTGGCAGTGCCAAAAATGGTTCCCAAAAAGTTGGTGAACGGTGAGGAGGGAAGTTTCGACCAAAAATGGTGGAATTGGACCTAGCCGGTGCCGGGGAAGGAAGATAGGGGCGGCGGAGCAGCTGGCTAGGGAGGGCGGAGCTGCTGGTGGCACACCGAGGTAGGTTTTTGGGATTTGCAGCGGGAGGGGGAGAAGGGACGGGCTCGGGAAGAAGAAGACCGAAGAAGAAGAAGAAAAGAAAAGAAAAGAAAAAGAAAAGAAAAAGAAAAAGAGAAAGAAAAGAAAAATAATAATAATAATAAAATATTTAGGAAAAATCACACGCCACACACTTATTATAATAATTTACATTTAATAATAAATAATAATTAAATAACAATAAAATTAATAAACAATTAATAACATATCAGGGTAATAAATTAAACCCTAATTAAATAAATATATACACACCTAGGCTTTATTTAGTAATTTAAAAATACGTATGAGTTCATGCAAGTCCGTAAATCTATTTAATAATAAATTATTTACGTGAAAATTTCCCCGAAAATGCAAGTCCCGGGAAAATTTTACGTAAAACACTTAAAATAATACACAATAATTAAAATAGGTTTTAAATACAAATCAACTCGTAAAAATATCATAATATATATACAAAATTATTAACACTGCATATCCCGATACAGTGTAAAAATATTTAAAAATACGGGATATTACAGTTAAGGAAGTTTTGTGAAATTACATATAGAATTTTAATTATGAATTTTTAAAGATTATGTGTAATTATGTATTTTTGGAAAATTTTAGAAAATGGTGAATTATTTGATTTTAATTGAAATTATGCTATTCTAGACATTCTTTTATTAATAAAAAGGTGTAAAAATAATTTTTATAATTATTTCCTAAATTTTAATTATTTAGTAGTTATTTTGGGAAATTAAATGAAAAATAAATTGATTTATTATTTTTTAGCCTAAATGAGTATTTTAGTATTTTTATGATAATAATAAGTGATTTTATTTGCAATTTATGCTAATTTAATTGTAAAATGGAAATTTTATGCTATTAATGGATTTATTAGTAAAATATTATTTAATAACTAGAATTTTACTATTTATTTAGAAAATAAATTTCTTTAATATTTTTATGATGTATTTTAATGGTTGAGAAATTATTTTATTTTATTTGTGTATTTGTGATATTAGTTCCCAGTTGGGCGTGAATTGTAGTTCCCGACCCAACCTGAGATGTTGAGCATTTGGGTATATTTTAAGTGTATTTTTATGCAAGTTGACTCTCCTTTCAGTAGAGGGATGTCCATTTTACAAAGGAGACTGTTGAATTTTTGGTAGATTTCTCGTAAAATATGACATTGGGTCTATGTTGGTTTTGAATGTTATTTGAGTAATGTCTTAAATCGAGTCTGTTCTTAGAAATCTAAAATCTATAAGATTAGGATTTTTATCTTAATTATTTTATTATTATTTTTCTATAGTTGCATCGAGACCAAGGCCTATAGGACCAGGCCAATCGAGTCATTTTAGAGGAGCGTACTACACTTGTAAGTTATTATATTGCATGTAAAAATAATATTGGCATCCACAAATTTTTAACAAACATGAATTTTATTATGCTATGTTTGCATATATGTAAAGTGAATATTTATTTATATCAAATTGGATGTTGTGCATATTGAATATATTATTTTATTATTTTATTTATGAAATAATATTTTAGAGGATAGTTGTAGAACATGCCACCTAATGAGTTAGACTAGGGCTATTGTGCAACAGTATGCTCAATATTAGGCTATGAAATTTTTATTGATATGAGATATGAAATAATTGATTATAGAGATTTATGGTGAGAGAGTGTTGTGATTACAGGAGCTCAATGGACCTAGTGTCTCGGGGCTAATAATGCTAGCAATAAGAGTGCGAAAGTTCAGTTGACTTTGTATCTTGAGGCCAGTCTACTATCAATAATTGAGAAGATAAATATTTTTAGAATTAATGAGTCAGTTGGCTAGTGAGGTTCTATGATTGAGGTTACGGAATATTTTAGGGTTCTACTTCGATCCTCCACCTAAATATTACTACATTTATTTGTTAACAAAAAATGTAATTTCGAGCATCTATATGAAATGTATGTATAAAATAAATATATATAAATACATAAATATTATTATACTAATACTTGAATGTCAGTGTCCTTAGATTGCATGCATATATATAATAATAATTCACTCAGTAAAGTCTGACCCCCTTAATTATTTTTTAGGATACCTCTCGTCAAACCTCTCATAGTAGTTCCCTTCATTAGACCCTTTTTTCTCTGGTTGATCTATATAAATTTTAAATTACCCTTTCTTTGTATTACTAAACACTGCAGTAGTATTATATACTTGATGTATTATCTATCATTGCTATTATTGGTGGTTGTATTTTAATTATTGTAAAATATTTTTATTAATATATTATTTATGGAGATTCTTTTTCATTATTAAAATTTTTAATTTTGAGCATAATTATAGTTATATTTTAGTGAGTATTTATTTTAAAGCTTGTATAATATTTCTCGCGAATTCTCATTCCCTAGCACTGGTTAATAATCCGGAGTTTGGGTCGTGACAAGGCCCCTGAACTAAACTTTATTCCCTACTGAGAACTAACACAGATGCACATACGAAAATAATATCATTTTATCAAATTTACTAATGTATCATAAAATAGAATTTAATTAAACTTTTACAATTTAATTCATTTAAATAATTAAAATATAAAGAAAATCCATTTTCCATTCCTTTATCAAATTCTCATTAATAAAACCTATTTTCCATTTTTATAACTATTGTTAATTATAAATAACTATTTAAGTAATTTAAATGTATAATAAGAATATTAAAGAACTCATTTAAACATTTTAAAATAATAAAGAAATTCATAATTCATTTATTTATTTTCCAAAATTACTACCAATTAATTAAAAATTACAATTTACTTATAAAAATTATTTTCATACTTTTATTATTTAAAATCAGTCTTAACCATGTCAAATAACTTTAAATTTAATTAAAATCTGAATAAAAATATAATTTTTTCTCTAAAATATATTTTAAACATAATCCTTCAAAAATTATGTCTTAAATTCTACAAGTAATTTCACAAAACTCCTTTTATAAAGTTTAATGTACACAATTTATAGTATTTATTTAAAATATAAAAATTACCCAAGCTTGAAATAGTAATTTGTTTCTCACAAACTCAAAAATTCAAATAATTTATAAAATTAAAAAAAATATATCAATAGAAAGATATTAACTCTAATTTCATTTCTCATAACTGCCAAAAAGCCTAATTCCTACTCAAATCAAAGAAACTGGCCAAAAACCCAAAAATAGTTTTACCTCAAATTGAGGTGGCCGGTGGTGTAGATAAGCTAAATTGATGTAGGGGGGAATGTTAGTTGAAGGAAGACGAACACAACCGCACCAACGGAGAGGGCTAGCAGGGTTAAAGGCATTGGCGTCGGTAGCGGCGACACCAACCCTTTCTCTCCTAAGTTGGCTAGAAAACGAAGGAGGAGGAAGAGAAATGATGGTTGGTTGAAAAGGGGAGCTGTTAACATCATCTAGAGCTACCGGCATTGAGCAGTGGCAGCTAGTACAAGTGACGGCTATGGCTAGTTGGAAATGAGAGGGAAGAGGAAGAAGGAAATAAAGAAAGAAAGAGAGGAAGAAAAAGAAAGGGGAAAGAAAATTTAAAAAAAAAAGAGTTTTTTTTATATAAATACACAGTAAATATATATATATATATATATATATATATATATATATAACATACTCTTAATAATTATTATAATTTCACTCAAGAATAATTTCATAAAAATAATAATTACCACTTTAAAATCCATAATTGAATTTAATATGTAAAAATATGGATCATTACAATTTCAGTCCTAAAACTAAAAAAAAATGTCATTTTTGATATTTTACAGAAATAATATTTTTTAATTTTTATTTTTGACTTCTTTTATTATTTAACCTTCATAATAACTATATAATTCACTAAATAATTTTTTTAAAAGTAAAAATATTTTTTATTAAACTATTAGATATATTGCAATGATAAATAAAAATAATAAAATATTTTTAGTTATTTTAAAATATATAATTTCAATTAATATATCATAAATGAATAAATATTTTTTATAAGGGAAAGCTCATCTAGTTTTATCAATATTATGATTTGAAAAATATTTCAACAAGCTCATATATTTTTATCTTAAATTAATTTTTATTTTATATAAAAAATAAAATTATTAATAAAAATATATTAATCTCAAAATATTTTCTATAAAATAGCCTAATTTTAAGAAATATTTATAAAATATAACATAAATTATGACATTAACAAACCTAATTTGATTTTATCTAAGTATAAAAAATTTATTCATTTAAGATATATTAAGTAAATTTTATATTTAAAAATAAATAAAAATACTTAATTAATTTTATTTATCATTGTTAATAAAATAATAATTTGAGAAATGATTTTAGTGAGTTATATAGTTATTATAAAAGTTAAATAATAGAATAAGTCATAAATAAATAAACAAAAATATTATTTATGTCAAATATCAAAAATGAAAATTTTTAAATAGTTTTAAGACTAAAATGTAAAAAAAAAAAAAAGTGTGATTTCCAAGATTGACTAAAAGAAAATTACTTTGACCGAAGGATATGACTAAAAGAAAGCCTTTTTAAAACTTATATAACTTAATTATAAACAAAAATTATAGGACTTTGTAAAAATGATATAACTTATAAGGCTAACAGTGTTGTTATTCCTTCTATAGAACTACTACGCATAACTATAAAACTATGTAATTTTCAGCAAAACTACATAGTTTTGATTTAATCTAATTCACTAATATTACAAAGTAATTTATTATTAAATAATAATAATTTAGCATTACATCAATGTAACACTGATTAAAATTATTATTGAATCTTAAATTCTAAATTATACTTTTATTTTATTTTCCAATTATTCAATTACATAGTTAGTCTTAAGCTAAAACTACCTAATTTTAATGTTATAAAGTAATTTAGTTTTATTGTATAATATTAATTTATTATTAAATAAATTCAACATTGGTTAATTTTTTTTATTAAATAAATATATAATTAAAGTCATAAAAATATATAATTTATTTATCATAAATAAATAATTTGCGCAAAAACTAAAAAATTATATATCTGTCCACAAAACTACTAGTTTTGATGTAACCTAATTCCCAAAATTATTCTTTCATTTAACCTATTCACTTAACCTAGCTTCTCTGCTTTGTTTAAAAAAAACTACCTCTCTAAAATCCTTCTAGCAGTCGCCTCCTACCCCCACCTCTTATCCTTGCCCCACCCTCTATCGCCCTCATTGGTTTGTCGCCTGCCCTCTTTTGACAATCAGCAGCGTCCTCTGCAATCGTCAATAGCCTCCTCTGCAATCGTTAATAGCCTTCTCTACAATCGTCAACAGCCTCGTGGCCTGCTCTCGTCATGACAGAATCATCAATCATGAAGCTCTTCACAACTCAATATCATCAAGCTCCTCACAACTCAATATCATAGTAGATCCTACCTCTCAACTGTAAGAAGATATCGACCTCATTTGTATATTTTAGCTTCCAAAAAAAAAAAAAAGAAAAATCTGTATGTTTTTAATTATCGGTGAAAAAAATTCCACATGTTATTGCTGCATTTATGGGTTTCATATATTAATTTGACCTCAGATTTATATGTTTTGCCCGATTGATATATGGTTTTGTTTTGCAATTGTTGATTTTAATTAATCTCCATGTTTTGAACTATCATTTAATATACACATGTTTTGGAGTTGCAATTCTATTTCTGAGTTCAATCAAGTCCCAAGCTCAATTAACACCAACGACTTATGTTTAAGCATCATCGAGGACACCGACTTCAAACTCGATCCTCCACTGTTGTACGAGAAACATATGCCGAACTAATCTTTCTTTTTTTTCTTTTTTTTTGGACAAGGCACATGCCAAAGAATACTCTCTTCTCCATTCAAAGTTCCACTCAATATGACCAACTATTGTGCGCTTCATGTACCTTATTTTGTCAACTTTTCTTCTCTTTTTATTTGTGCAATTCGAATTTTGATGCAAATTAATTATCATTATGAGTGTTTTGCAAGTGTCTATTTTGATATGTATTTTGTGAACATAAGATCATTTGGGCATTTTGTAATTAATTGGGTTTGTTTAATGTTAAAGAATAATTTTATATTGTGTTATGGGTAGAGTTAATAGCTTATGTAATTTGTTTCTTTTGTAGCAAAATTTGAAATTTGGATCTTTTTTATGTGTGTATTTATTAATCTGATAAGCAATGGGTAAAGAAAGATTTGGGGATGATCTTTCATTAAAAACTAATTACCATCACTCTCTATACAATGGTTAGATCCATATAAAGGTAGCTACCTCTGCTCCTTACCATTTTACTATGTGTTTTTTTGTTTGTTTGGTAACTAAGCAAATTCCTAAAATTAAAGGAATAAAATTTATGATTCATTAATTTTATTTTGCTCAATTGTTATAGTGAATATAGCAACTTTTTGCTTAGCATCAAAATTAATTACATACCTTCACTAGGAACTCAAGGATAGCAATTTCTTATTTCACCTGTCAATATTTTCATTTTATTCTAAAGATATAATTTAATTTATTAAGGTTGAATTCATTATTTCTTATGTTATGATCAACAGAACTTATATGAAATTTTCTTCAAAAACAACAACTTTTTCAATCATATGGTATTGTATTGAGAAATAATATATCTAACCATTCTAGAAAATAATTTTTATTCAAAATATTTTGCCTTTAACGTCTAATTCATAATTATAAATTTTTTTTACACTATAGTATTATTTTTTTTACTTTACTTTGATATCTTAGCATGATTATCATCGTCACTCTTAAAATTTTAGTCATTAAAGCATTATCAAATTAATTTTTGTCATTGTCATGTAGCTTAATTAGTTCTTGATAAGAAGGGCCTTCATAGATAGAACCCCTAACTTTTAAGTAAGCACTGATATATTGTAAATGTTTATTTCTGAAAAATAAATTACAATATCAGAAAACAAATGGCCCTTTTATTTTTGAACATTGGTTACATTACTTCATCATTGGACCCAATTAACCTAACCATGATATCTCACATAATATTCCAATCTTTGCCTTTACCTTTCCATATCAATAGATTTCAGTTTGAGTCAAATTTTATTACCAAAAAATATTACCAAATTTTAAATTATATGATATTGAATGGTTCAATGTGCATATTTTAATATTAATTAATTCTTCTGTATAAATATTTACAATTTATGAGTTGAATTATTTGTCTTATTAAAATTTTCTTTAACTAAGCATTGATATGAATTGTTGTGAATGTGATTAAAGTGTAATTAGAAATGCATTTCATTACAAAGTAATCCGTAGTAGGGTGTTTGGGGGATATATTGGAAGTGTTGTTTTTTTTTATTTGTTTAAAAGTATAATTATATAAATACTATGTTTATAATATTTGACTAGCTTCATAAATATAATCGTATTGTGGGCATATTTATAAACACACGATAAATTGAGTGCAAATCGCATGTGGATTAATAATCGAATGATAAATGGATGTTTGACTACAGTGTTTGAAGCTAGAATTGATATATTTATTAATTTTGTACTTAGTCATCCAGAGTTAATGGATAGAAATAGGATTAAGTGTCCATGTGATCATCGTAAATGTTAAAATTGTAATTTTCAAGCTGTGGATATTGTGCGATATCATCTAGCAAAGAATGGTTTTATCTGGGACTATTATAATTATTATAAACATGGTGAACCTATTATGACAAATAATGTTGTTAGTGATGTCAATTTTAATGAAGATGAATTGGGATTAGTAGATGCTTAATCATATAATGCTTAACATACAATAATATATTGGTGGCCCTTCCTTTAATCTTAATATGTATGCTAGTAGCCCTTCCTTGAATCCTAATATGGATGTTGGTGGCCCTTCCTTCAATCTTAATGATGTGGAAGAGGAACCAAACCTAATAGCTAAGAAATTCTTTGAAATGTTGAAATCAGCTGATCAGGAGATCTGGCCTGGAAATAGAAATCATTTGCAATTATCTATTGTTGCTAGATTATTAAACATTAAATCTGAATGTGCCTATAATGAAATTTTTCAATGGATGTATGAGTTGCTACCTTCAAATAATATGATGCTTTATAGCTTTTATAGTACAAAAAAGATTAATTTAATGTTTAAGCTTACCAGTTCAAAAGATTCACTATTGTAATAATGGATGCATGATATATTAGGGTGAAGATGCTTAACTATGACCATCCTTGATTTAAGAGACCTAGACGTGGATTTCATAAAGAAGAAAGAAATGTTCCTTATAAGAAAATGTACTACTTTCCATTAACTCCTCGACTGCAGAGATTGTATGTGTCTACTGCCACTGCTAAAGATATGGGGTCACATGTGCCTGAATATGGTGTTATGTGTCACAGTTCAAACTCTTGAGCATGAAAACATTTCAATCAAACTCATCCTGATTTTGCATCTAAAAGTTAAAATGTTTGACTTGGTCTTTACACTAATGGATTTAATTTGTTTGATCAATCTAGATAGCAATACTCTTCATGGCCTATTATAATAACACCATACAATTTACCCTTGTGGATGTGCACAAGAGATGAATATATGTTCTTATCTATAACTATGTCAAGGCAAAAAATCTAAAGGGAAAATTGGATGTATTCCTACAACCTCTAATGACAAAGTTGAAAACATTACGGGAGGTAGCGTGGATGTATATGACCTCTATGAAATAGAATTTTCATATGAGGGTTGCTTTGATGTGGACGATAAGCGATTTCCCCGTTTAGTTAATATTGTCAGGATGGAGTACTGTTAGGAAGCTAGCTTGACCTTATTTCATAGGATATTTTTATCCATTCATATTGACTAAAGGTGGCAAGACATCATAGCTTGATAATTACCATAAATGTTTACCTCTAGATCATCAATTTCAAAAGAATAAAAAGACTTTCTTGAAGCATAAGATAGTGGCCAAAGTTGCACGACCTATTCGATCAAGGATAGAGATACTATAGCAAAGTAAGCATTTAGGGCAGAAGAAAGTAACAAAAATTGATGCTAAGTCAAATAATGCTTATATTTCTAAGAATTATGGATGTGGATGGAAGAAAAGAAGCATACTTTGGGATTTGCCTTATTATAGCACAAGCCTTGTTCAATATCATTAGATGTCATACACATTGAAAAAAATATCTTTGATAATGTATTTAACACTATCATGAATGTTAAAGGAAAAACAAAGGACAATCCCAAATCTAGAGAAGACTTAAAGGAGCTTTATCAACAAGTAAAGCTACACAAAAATGAGAGGACATGTAAATATCCCCAAGCTTCATATACTTTGAATAAGTGTATAAAAACAATTTTGTGTGAATGGTTGAAAGAATTTTAATTTCCTAATGGGTATGTGTCCAATATGGCAAGATGCATTGATATAAATAAACTTAAGCTATTTAGCACGAAAAGCCATAACTGCCATATGTTTATATAAAGGTTGATTTCAATAGCATTTCATGAACTTTTTCCAAAGAATGTGTGGTCACCTTTAATAATGCTTAGTATTTTTTTAAAGATCTTACATCTATAGTAATAATAGAGGAAGAAATGAGGCATTTTGAAGAAGAGATTCATGTTATTATTTGTAAGCTTGAGCGTATATTTCCTTTAAGTTTTTTTTTTATTTTATAGAGCATCTCCCAATCTATTTACCTTATAAAGCAAGGATAGCAGGTCCAACATAATACGAATGGAAGTATCCATTTGAAAGGTTAGTAATAAAAATTACTTACATTAATTTGCAATGAATAATTAAAAATATAAATGGCATAATTTAAATGAGTAATTATAAGGGGTTTCTATAGGTACTTTCGAACGTTGAAAAATAATATATGTAATAAAGCAAAGGTTAAAGGCTCAATATGTAATGCATATTTAGTGGAGGAGACATCTTCATTTTATTTGCACTATTTTAAGCCATATGTGAATACTAGACATCAAGAAGTGCCATAAAATGCACAAATATTTGGAGATGAAAATCAAGAAAATGAGGGGTTGCTTTCTATTTTCAAACATCTAAGTCAAGCATTTGGTTAGGAAAAATTTTGATATCTTAATGCAGAAGAATATTATACAGCTCACACATATATTTTATTAAATTACAAAGAAGTAAAGCCCTATATTGAATAAGTATATTGAAATTTCTATCTATGTGAGTAAAAACTAATTAACATATGCATAAATATATTCTTATTTGCTTAAATTTATCTACATTTGCTATAGACTTTATGTGGATGCAATAAAGGAAGAGCAACCAAACATGGAAAATGCTGAAGTTAAAGCTAAACTTGATAAAGACTTTGCATCTTTGTTTGAGGCATAAGTGTGTATACATACATACATACATAATGCATATATAAATTTAATTTACTACTATATAAACTAAGCATATTATTATAATGTTAGATAAATTTTATGGGCTAATGATCCAAAATCAAATATCTCTAACCAAATAAGGATCTTATAAAAGGACTTCTAAAAGGCATTAGTACATTTCCTGGGTATTATGTGAATAGATACAAGTTTCACATTTTGGGGCATAGATCAAATAAAGCAACCATGAACAATAGAGTGTGCATAAAGGGTTCAAATTTTAGTGCAACTGAATTGGAATTTTATGGTCAATTAATAGACATTGTACAATTGGAATACCCTACATTACAAATCAAGAAAGTAATATTATTTAATTGTCAATGGTTTGATCCAACACCATATTTAGGCATAAGAACTCATAACAATTATAAGCTTGTTGACATGAACCACACATAAAGTTTCAATAGATATGAACCATTTATTCTCACAACATAAGTGATGCAAATGTATAATACATCTTATCCTAGCTTAAGGAAAAACATGTTTAATTGGTGGACTGTTTGTAAGATAAAAGATAAAGGTGTATTGGAAGTGGTTGAGTCATCTATAACTTTGTTATTAAATGCATGATCATTTTAAGAGGATGTCATAGAAGAGCATTATATTAATGTTGATGTAGACGAGGACCCTCAGTGATTAGTTGATCAAAGTTATTCATTTGTAAAGATTGATGATGTAGAACTTGAAGAAAATAATAAGGTAGAACATATAGTAGATTTAGATGAAAAATATGAAGGATTAGATGATGATTATGATGATAATGTTATTGATTGAAAATTGAATAGCTTCAAAATTAGCAATATAAAGCTAGCTATATTACTTTTAAATAACTTATATAATTTTTATTGTATATATTTTAATTGCTTTATGTTGTTTGGAGCTTTATAAAGTAATAGTAGTGCCTTATTATCTACATTATTAAAGTTGCTAATTTGAAGATATTTACATTACAAATGTGTTTTTTTATGATATACTCATTACAGGTATAAGAGGTGGCCATTCTACAAGTCTAAGAGCTCATAATTCTAATCATGGGGAAAATGTACCACCCTTACCAATGGATGCTGCTACATCCATTCCCCTATTAGCTCTTGGTTTACCCCTTAATTTAGATGTGGACACACCATCATTTATCCTATAAACTAAGACAGAGTCTTTAATAGGATCAGCACCAATTGGGTCATCACAAACATCCAAAAGTACACAATGGGAAAATACTAAGAATATTTCCCTAGTTGATAGAGATAACATGTATAAAGTAAATTATTTGTTTTGACACTTGATTTTCATGCTTTTTATAATGTTAAACTGTAACATTTGCATTATTATTTATTGTATAAATAAGTTTTCACTAAAAAATAGGACTTCAAATAAAATTACTAATATATTTTATGAGAGGTTGGACAAGGGAGGTGCAATATGGAGCTTAGTGTCTAATAGCACCAAAGAGTTCTATTGGTAGGAATTTAAGGTAAAGATTGTTTAAATATATGGTAATAACTATTTGTAGTGTTTTTTTTTTCACATACTTTTATCATATTCTTAATAATTCTAACTCTACCCCTATTTTAATGGGAATATTTTATGTGTATTATAGAGTAATTAAAATGCATGAGGCAAAGATGCCATCAGTGATGAAAGCTTTTTATAAGGTGGCAGCAAAAAGATGTAGATATATGTTGTGTAAGATATGAATTGAAAGAAAGAAGAAAAAAGATATACTGAAGATGTATAAGAGAGCTGACAATAATATTGGAATACCCCTAAATATAAAAATTGTGAACAAGCTACTAAATTGTCACACTGAGAAAGGTGGACCAGACACCAATTTTTTAATGCATACAAGTCGTTCTAAAGCAACAATTGAACATTGCATTGCTTTGGTAATAATTTTAATTTCATTTTTATCAACAGCTCGTCTATTTTTTTAGTATAAATTAATGGAATTCAATGATGGTAAACTTTTTTAGGAAAGAAAGTTACAACGTCCTCTTACCCCATTTGAAGTATTTAAGAAGATGCACACAAAAAAGGATGGATCTTTTACTGATAAAAGATTTAAGGATGTCAATGTAAGATATAAATAAATATTTACTATTTAATTTTTGATTTTATCTTTGCAATTTTCAAAACACATTTTTAATTATATTTTTATAATTAATTATTAATGAAGGAAATATGTAGGATACTATAGGGAGCATGGTTGCTTCTGCTTCTTAATAAACGAAAGGGTCCATAGAGCCTATAGAAGTAGACGTGAGCCAAATAGATCTGCAGGTTGCTAAAAGTGAAAAAAGAGGTAAGTATATGGGCTCAGCTCTAAGGCATCCACATTTTACCTTTAGACTTTTAGCAGTTCCTCAACCTCTTCACGATATGATTTTACATAAAATGAGCATTTTAACATATGGATGACGTGGTGGAGCAGAAGGTGGAATTAAGAGTTCAAGAAATTCAACAAAAGATGAATGAAGATATGAGAATATATAAAAAGCAAGTATAATATGTGTAGACAGCGGGGTTTAGTGCGCGTCCAAGATTTTAGCAACCATGACACTGTTTAGGCTCAGGGCCTTAGAGAACATACTAACCACTGTCATAAAGACATGGCATGGAGATGAGGAGTTGCCACCCAGGGTAATAACTGGGACAATTTGATTGGTGGTACTTGATTCTCTAAAAGAAAATTAGCACCATAACCAGGAGATTCTGGATATAGAATACTAACTTCTCTTAGTCTCATGTTCATTTAGAATAATTTTATAAATAATTATTTCATCCTCTAATTACATGAAATTTTATTAAACCCTAATTAACATCCATCTACCCAAAAAGGCAACAGGTTAATAAAATTACAAGTAAAAAATGCACTTAAGATCGCATTGTCCTTAAGTCTAAACTATGTTAATTTTATTAAATAAAGTTAGCTAAATCTATATTTTATTTACAAGTGAAATAGAATAAAAGTGAGCCTACATTTTATTAATTAATGAGCCTAAATCTATTTTTTAGTCTTTCTAAGATATGGGCTTAAGTCTATTCAATTTAAAAAAAAAATTAAATTAGTGGGCCTAAGTCTAATATGGTTTTATTTTAAGTGGAGTGTGAGCCTAGGTCTATTTATTTTAAAAGAAATGAAATTAAGTAGGTTGAGCTAAGTCTAAACAATTTTAATTAACTAAGCGGGCCTAAAATCTAATTAACCTAATGGGCCTTAGTTGATTTTATTTATTTAAAAAACCTAAATCATTTTTTAAGCCTACTTATTAAGTAGGTTAGACCTAAACATGGGCTTGGGGCCCAAAGACATAAAAACATAAAAAAAACAAGCCCAAAATAAATAAAACGCAAAAAATAGATCAAACAAACATTACAATGATTTTCTAAAAAACCCTAAATTAATTACATGCAAACCCTAATTTAAGCTATTGCCACCATTGATTTTAATTGATTTTTACCCAATTGAACCTAATTACTAATCAATTTTAAAATAAAAAAATTTAAATTTTCACTATTCTCACTACTAGGGCTATTACAAACTATGTACATAATTAAAATTAAATAATTATACACCCAGAAATTAAAATAAATTACACAGGATACAAAAATACATAACAAAAATTAAAATCCTAAGAACTATTATTAAAACAGTATAGGTTCATCCATGGCATTCCATGAATCTTCTATTCAATTAAATACAGGCGGTATCCTCCTCCTTCATCCACGTACGTACATAAAAAAAAACAATCAAATTAGTAGTGAAATTAAATAATAAAATAATTAACAAAATGAATAAAAATCACAAAAGAGAAGAAAGAAAAAATGAATGTTGTGCATATGCCTTTTTTGGCCCCTCAGATTAGGATTTTCATTGATGAAATTAACTCAGTGTTGATTTGATTATGGACTGAGTCTAAAAAATCGTTGTATCGTCTTCTTCAAATGAACTACAAAACTAGGGTTTTTTAAAGAATAGAAAAAATCAAAGTTTTTTTTCTATCTTGTGTCTGTAAATAATCCTCCAGCCAAAAAAAAACCTTTCCTCGTACACAAGTAGACTATGCTTTTAAATGCAGAGTATGCGCGTACTGAACTTCCTCCAAAGGAGGAACAAACCTATATGATCAGATCATATAGTGTTTGTTTTAATTTCAAAAAAAATATCTTTTGCATTTTTTAAAAAAAAAACCTTATCAGATAAAATTTGAATTTTTCAACCAATCAAAACATTGAAAAAATTGATAAAAATAAGGAAAAATATGCAAAAAAAGGAATTATTGCACATCGATACTGTGCAATGCCGACCGGCATTGTCTAATGTTCAAATTGTTGAGCAAGGTGTAGTGTTTGATAAGTCACACTATATTTCTTATGGAACGTCTAGTGGACTTTGTGCAAATGAGTTTCGCTATATTCCCCATGGGACGTTTAGCGATGATAAGTTGAAAACTTGCTATAGTTCTTGTGAAACATCTAGCAATGATGAATTTTGTTATATTTCCTATGGGATGTCTAACAATGCACACTATATTCCCTATAGGACGTCTAGTGTAGATGAATTGAAATTTGCTATAGTTCCTATGGAATGTCTAGCAATGATGAATTTCATTATATTCCCTATGGGATGTCTAACGATGCACACTATATCTCCTATGGGACGTCTAGTGTAATTGAATTGAAATATCGTTATATTCCCTATGGGATGTCTAACGATGCTCACTATATTCCCTATAGGACGTCTAGTGTAACTGAATTAAAAAATTACATCATACTTGGTCGTATGATGTCGATTATACTCAGTCGTATAATCGATTGAGGATACATTGTACTCGGTCGTACAATGCCAACTACACTCGGTCGTATAGTCTAATTTGAAAAAAGGCATCACACTCGGTCGTGTGATGCTGATTATACTCGATCGTATAATTGATTGAAGATACATTGCACTCGGTCGTACAATACTGACTACACTCGGTCGTATAGTCTGATTTGAAAAAAGGCATCACACTTGGTCGTGTGATGCTGATTAGATTATACTCCTTGCACGCAAGTAGACTCTGCTTTTAAATACAGAGTTTGCGCATACTGAACTTCCTCCAAAGGAGGAACAAACCTATATAATCAGATCATATAGCGTTTATTTTGATTTCAAAAAAAATATCTTCTGCATTTTTTTTAAAAAAAACCTTATCAGATAAAATTTGAATTTTTCAACCAATCAAAACACTGAAAAGATCGATAAAAATAAGGAAAAATATGCAAAAAAAGGAATTATTGCGCATCAATACTGTGCAATGCCGACCGGCATTGTCTAATGTTCAAATTGTTGAGCAAGGTGTAGTGTTTGATAAGTCGCACTATATTTCCTGTGAAACATCTAGTGGACTTTGTGCAAATGAGTTTTGCTATATTCCTCGTGGGATGTTTAGCGATGATAAGTTGAAAACTTGCTATAGTTCCTATGGAACATCTAGCAATGATGAATTTCGTTATATTCCCTGTGGGATGTCTAATGATGAACACTATATTCCCTATGGGACGTCTAGTGTAGATGAATTTAAATTTGCTATAGTTCCTATGGAACGTCTAGCAATGATGAATTTCGTTATATTCCCTATGGGATGTCTAACGATGCACACTATATTCCCCATGGGACATCTAGTGTAATTGAATTGAAATATCATTATATTCCATGTGGGACATCTAACGATGCTCACTATATTCCTTATAGGATGTCTAGTGTAACTGAATTAAAAAAATTACATCATACTTGGTCGTATGATGTTGATTATACTCGGTCGTATAATCGATTGAGGATACATTATACTCGGTCGTACAATGTCGACTACACTCGGTCATATAGTCTAATTTGAAAAAAGGCATCACACTCGATCGTGTGATGCTGATTATACTCGATCGTATAATCAATTGAAGATACATTGCACTCGGTCGTACAATGCTGACTACACTCAGTTGTATAGTCTAATTTGAAAAAAGGCATCACATTCGGTCGTGTGATGTTGATTATACTCGATCGTATAATCGATTGAAGATACATTTCACTCGGTTATATAATGCTGACTACACTCGGTCGTATAGTCTGATTTGAAAAAAGGCATCACACTCGGTCATGTGATGCTAATTATACTCGGTCATATAATCGATTGAAGATACATGGCACTCAGTCGTATAATGCCTACTACACTCGGTCGTATAGTCTGATTTGAAAAAAGGCATCACACTCAATCGTGTGATGCTGATTATACTCGATCGTATAATCGATTGAAGATACATTGCACTCGATCGTACAATGCCGACTATACTCGGTTGTATAGTCTGATTTAGGCTTATGGATTTAGGCATTTCATTATTGCCCTTCTAACTATTTGAGGTCGGTCTTATCGTTATTATTTATTTACTTTGATCGAGCGATGGATGGATACTACCCACACTTTTCATACTCGTGTGGGTGGGCTAACCATTTCACCTATGAGCTTCTCTGCTATCACCGGGAATGCCTATGGAGGATCCCTAGTTCCATTTGACATCAGCTATTGCAGTCTACCATAGCATGCATGGAGTCAGTACGTGCGTGACTTGATCGGGTTCGCCCCAGCATGGAAGAATCGAAAGAACGTTCTTCTTTTATCATTAGTTGAGGGATTTAGATGCCTTCCTACTTTGACTCCTCGTCAGATTATTCATGAGGTGAGGTGTTTCCTCTTGATATTATTAGGCACAACCCTCTTTTGTGAGACCGGTCAGTATCGCTCTGTTGGGTCCTCTTCATGATTTGGATCAAGTTGCCACATTAGATTTGGGATCTACTGCACTTGTTTATATTTATTACAGACTGGACACTATCTGTAGAGGTACTATCACAATGTGTGGCTTTTGGCACATCTTGTATGTATGTTTTCTTTCATTTGATCTCTATAGTTTTGCTCTTCTTTTCCTTTTCTAATTTGTTCTTTTTTTTTAGATATAGAGTATAGTGATCGGGTTGATTCGAGGCTTTAATGCTATCAATTCTGATATGACCTTTCCTCAAATGATGAGATAAGGTTCTTCTTGACTTGCTAGCAACAGGAACACTTTGCAGACATACCATGATCAATTGAACACTGTCGAGTGGCACCTGGTAGGAAAAAATAAAATCATTAGTATGCTACAGTTTAATAGAAATTAGACTTAATTTACATAAATTGCAGATAAACTTTGATTAGTTAGAGGGTGCTGAGGACATCCAGCGATATGATTTCATGGTAGCTGCAGCCCGCTTAGAGCCTATGAGGATCTTGCTCTCTGGTTATGGCTGTCTGATGTGGTATCTAGGGAAGTGAGTGTATCGCTGGTCTGCTGGCCCTTCTCAATGTCGCATTCCATCTGATGTCCCCTCCTCTATGCTCCGCAGCTCGCATCTTACAGGTTTAGAGCTGAGAGATGCACTACAAGGATATGCTACCTCAGATTTCATTGAGCATTCTCCATATTATTAGCAATTTATCCATGAGAGCCTCCTGGAGCATGTTCCTATTGATGATGATGAGGTAATTTCACATTATTTCATCTTCTATTTCTAGAACCCATGACTCACTCCTTCTCTTTATAGTTTGAGGAGGTTCGCTCTCTTATTGATGCCGATGAGGAGACTGAGATTGCTCTAGAGATTGAGATCCTGAGCCCAGACCTACCTAGTCTTGGTCATTATGTTCAATACGTTGGGTCTAATCGTGATGGGGCTTTTACCGATGCTACACTTGGTGATGTCTCTCTTCCAGATAAGTCTATATTCTACGAGGCTCCTGCTGTTCAGGCTTTAGTTGAGCAGCATATGTAGTTTGGTGATGCTCAACTTTTTAGCTTTTATCCACTAGATGCTTCTCATATGAGTTTGTTTGCTTTATTTCTTGTATGGATCTGTACACTTGACATTGATATTAATAAAATTTTACAAAATAGATTCCCCGAACACAGGCAGAGTATCTATATGGACTTGCCTCATCTTAGAGATTATTTATGATGCAGGTTACAGACAATTGGCAGGTAAGCGGCCTCACTGAGACAATGTAAATGTATGCATGTTATGCATGTAATGCATATGATATGGTGTTTTCTGTGTATGTAGAGCTATTATAGCGATCTAGAGTAGGAGAATGAGATGCTTCACCGACAGCTTGTAGACTTGGGCTTCGATCCGTATAGTGCTAGGACTTCATCTGCTAGATCTCTAGACACTCATCATCATGATGACCTTACCAGAGGATGGAGCCCATGGCCTGACACCAGAGCACGAGATGAATGATTTAGGCTATCAGATTTCACTATTATATTGCGGTGTTAACCAACTCTATAACTTGGATGCACTTCTTTTTGGATTTACAGTTCCTGCAAACTTGTTGAAGTTAGTTTCAACCATGATGAATATATAAAAGTACATTATGATGTTGAAAATTTAGCATGTACTTAACAAATCTCACTATTTTTTATTTTCATGATTGTCACTTATTTACCATTTGCAAAGGTCAGAGGCATTGTTAACCATCTTATGCTGAGAGTATAGCATTTACCAAGTGAAGAGCTTACTTCCACACCTAATTTTAGGGAGAATTTGCTAAACAAAACTTGTAGAAATTAAGCATAAAAATATTGAATTCAGAGTATCAAAACAGTCTTTGAATTATTTTTGTGCTTTTCATCCTTATCCAAGTATTCCCCTACCTTTCTTATATTACTTAGCGTGGATACCGTTGGAAAGGTCCTTTGGATACTCATAATCTTATAGAGCATTAGAGTAAATAGAGCAATTTTTTTTAACATGGGTCCTCTTTTAGTATTCCCACGCCTTTCTTGTATTACTCAGCGTGGATATCGCCAGAGGTTCATGTTGATACTCTTGCTCATTTTTGGGCATTGGAGTATATTATGTTTGCTCTTATTCTGATTCTCCTCTTAGTGTTCCCTCGCCTTTCTCATATTACTCAGCGTGGATACCGTTGAGGGATTTGTACTCATACTCATTTCTGAGCATTGGAGTAGATTATATGCACATTCATTATTCAAAAGACTAAAATGACACTTTGAAATTCAACCAATTTATACTGCAAGTCCATAGATTTTGTCTTTGCATATTCTTCCCCTCATTTGGGTGTAAAGTAAGCATTAGATTGATTAGAGTTTTAAAAACTCTCAGCATAGAGCTATTAATAAGACATCTGAATTCTGAGAGGCTAATAAAAGAAAGCCACTAAAATCAAAGGTTATGAGATAAGTTTTCGCATATAACATCATGAAGTGGATGAATTTACTCTCAATCTTATAATTTTTTTTTTAATTTGTACTTTATTATAGAATAAAAAAGAGATAGAGTTATACTACTTCCCTTTGGTATTTATCAGGCTGTTTGTCACACAGGGTGAGATTTTGACGAGTGATTAGCATTTGCTATCCTAGTCATTCTTATTGATGTATCAATTCCTTTCCTCTTCTTCATTCTCTTTTATTTTCCCTGCACAAAATACTATAAGTTAGTATGGTTTATTTGTAAGTCAAGAAATTTTATCAAAATGCAATGTCATTATTTTGCATTCTTCCCTTTTTGATTGTGGTGATGATGTCTCTAGTTATAGGGTCGCGATGTTCTGCCATCGAAGTTGTGGCTTTCTTCTATTGATGCTATGGTAGAGGGCTCCATCATTCCTCTTCCTAACATTTCCTACAAAAGAGAAGATTGATGAGTTAGAGATTTTTATTTCATAATCAAAGAATTTTTCAGAGTGCATTTGTTCCAAGTTTTGAGTGCATTCTTCCCTTTTAATCATGATGTCTTTGATCGCAGGGTTGTGATATTCTACCATTGAGGTTGTGGCTTAAGTTTGAATATTAATGCTATGGTAAAGGGCCTCATTCCTCTTCCTAACATTTCATACCAAAGAAAAGATTTGAAAGTTAGAGGTTTTTATTTCACCATCAAAGAAGTCTTTAGAGTGCATTTGTCTCTCAAGTTTTGAGTGCATTCTTCCCCTTTTAGGGCCGAGCACATGTATTGTTGACATGTTCAACTTTCTTATTACCATATTCCACACCCTCTTGAGATCACCAGGATGATGCTTCTTGGTAATTTTGTTCCTCCTATTTTACCTTTTAGATGCTTTACATGTGAATACTCTGACTACTTTCCTGCACTTTTACAATACTAATCTTGAATGTTAGTAGCAAAGTGTTTAGACAATCTTGACTAGGCTCAAAGACTTTATTATACAAAGAAAGTATTTCACAACAAATGCATGCAAGTTTATGCATGTTATGCATAACATGCATGATCCTAATAGGTCTTCTGTTTGGAGCAAAGCTATGTTTGCAGCTTAGAGTGTGAGAACGAGGTGCCTCATCAACAACTTGTAGGTTCAAGCACTTGATGCTTCATTGTTGGTACTTCTGATGTTTGAGCTTATGATATAGTCTATCAAACAAATGGGGTCCATGGCTTTACACTAGAGCTCATGATTGACCGATGCACTATTGAACTTTTCTTTTGGTTACTGCTTCTGCTGTATGATAATTGTTATATTTGTATGCTTCCAATATACTCCTTTCTGCCCTGAGATCATTTTCACTAACTTTAAAGTTCTAATATTTTTACCATTTTGCCCCTAACTTGTTCCGGAGTTACATTTTGCCCCTAGCTTCATTTTGAATTCATCCTACCAATCACTTTCTTTATGTGCACAAGAGACTCAGTTTGGTCATTTATTATTCTTGGCCCTTTGTCTTACAAACCCTATTAGCTGCAATCTCATGTATTGAAGATGCATAGGAGTGGGCGAACTAATTGAAGCAAATTCTGGGTGATAAAATCAATTGGACTTGCACTTTGAAGAATTCTGGAGTAGAATATGAGGCTTGATGCTAAAGCAATAATTGATAGTTATAATGTATGGATTGAAAATCAAGTTACTGAGCCACCTAAATTCTCAAGGTATAAGGAGATGCTAGGCTTACAAGAAAAATTACAAAAGAGGTGGCAAAAAGAAAATGTAACTAAAATAGTGATCTCATAGCTCTAATTTAGCTTTCATCATGTATTGTTTTTCCATTTAGATACTTATGCGGTATGATAAAGACCAATATCCGATGTTTGAACAAAAATTTAAAATTCAATTTTAATTATTCATTAGGGCAAAAATGAGAACATTCATTACATCACATGATATAACTCCTATTTTCAGTCAATCATGAATTTTCCTCTCTAATTTTTACCTTACTGTTCTCTTTTTTTTTTTCTTTTTTTTTTCCTCTTTTTTATTCTCTCTTTGTTCTTTCCTTTTTCATTTTTTTTCTCACATTTCCTATCTTCAAAAGTTACATTATGTGATATATGGATGTTCTTTAAATTTGCATTTATGCCCACGCTGAATGAATCTAATTTAATTGAATTTATGTCAAACAACCATATGCAATCAATACCATAATGCACAGTACCATTAGGATGTACATTACATAAGTAAGCATGGTTAGCATTTATATCATCAATCACTAGAATCTAAAATTTTATTCAATGAGACAATGAGAAATTTTATTTCCTATTCTAGATGGTAACGATGCTGAGTCTCATAGTGGTTGTCCTTGAGGCAGTTAACATAACAACTCTTTAACAACAGTACTACCCATCCTCTCAACTGTCAGCTTCATCACTTCCTCTTTGTTGTCCTTTATTAGATTCTCCATAATCTACTCCTTGAAGATCTCAAACCTAGGGACATCTACTCCAGCAACACTGACTGATTCCTTAGCTCTTAGATAGTATTTGCCTTCTCTTGACCTGATGAAGTTTTGACTCAAAGGGCCAAGTTTTGCATAAAGCTTCCTCTTTTTTGCATTGAATCACTTCCTTGCCCTTCTACCTTTTGGCTTTGCTTCCCTTGTAAAACCCAATCCTGTTGTGTCATCTTGATTTTTGAATCCTGGGAATTCTCCTTGTTCATTCTTCCCCAGTCCTCATCCAAACCAGTAATTCATGTTCTCTATCATTTTTACTACTCTCAGATCCATTTCAGTCCCATTAAATATCCCAGCAATCTGGAAACCAGGGGGTGCACACACTTGTTTCTGTTTATCAAGTATGGCTGCCACAGCTGCATTGGTTCCAGCTTCTATTGTCATGACATCTCCTTCATGAGGGAATTTTATTTTCTGGTGTATTGTTGAAGGTACTCCTCCCAAGGCATGAAACCACGACCTTTCCAATAGCAGGGCCTAGGTAACAGGGATGTCCAGTACAGTAAATTCAATAATTGACTCTATAGGCCCTGTTTTGACCAAAGCTTGAAATGTTCCCTCCACATTCCTGGTACTATTATTATGAGGTTTAAAGCGGTCAAGTCATCTACTTTCAGACCCAAATTAGGTAGGATTTTTAGTGGGTATACATTTATAGTTGAACCATCATCCACTATCACAAAGTTAGTTCTCTTCCCTTTTACTTCAGCTGGGATAAATAATGCCTTGTTATGATTTCTTCCCTCCAAAGGCAAGTCATCATCTGAGAATGCTACCAGCCCATGTTTCTTTTTTGTAACCTTTGGCACCATAACTTCTAGAGTAGCGGCTGTTTCAATGATCATGTTCGACAAAGCTTTAACCAGAGCCCTTCTATGGCTGCCTAAATGCATAAGAAATTCCCAAATGCTGATGTTTGCCTTAGCTTTCTTGAGTTGTTACAGGATCAGGTCTTTTTTTTGTCCTTCCTCTACTTCTGCATCTTTTGTTTCTTCCCTTTCTGCTACTCTTTCATTTTTCTTTTCTACTGCCCGGTAATTCCTCCGGCTTCTGGTAATATGATTTACATTTAGAGTATCACTCTATACATCGACTCCATTAGGTTTTTCTTCATCAGAATCATACCAGATGTCCATGACCCCTACGATTCATTCTCTTTTCCCATTTTTCCAAACTTCAACTATGCATGTTTCTTTTCCCTTCAACTCCCTCAGCTTGTCCATATATTGACTTAATAGCTCTTCAACCCCTTCTTAGGACAGTTCTAGGGTTAAGAATTCATCTTCCTCAAACTCATCACCCCATCCTGTTGGCATAATTGATTCAGTGGGAATGCTAGCAGAAGCAGGTTTAGAATAGAATACTCTATAATCGAACTTGCCCAAAGGTTGTCCCAATAAATCTTTAACTCCTTTTAGCGACTGCTAGGGAATTTTAAACTCTTCTTTTACTGGCTTATCATCAAACTCATCTCCCCAACCTGAGGGCTCAATTGATTCAATAGGGATATCAGCAGAGGGTGGTTTCAAGTAGAATACTTTATAATCAAAATTGCTTGAGGACTGGCCCAATAAGTCTTCTACTCCTCTCTGTGACTATCCAAAAGGTTCTCCATTAGGTATAGGGTTTAGGTCCTCAAAGGAGCTTAGCACTTCTTCTTCACTAACTCATGAGTTAATCATCATGGTGGCTGGTGGTGGAACATTTCGGTAATCTAGGAAAGGATTATTTCTGGTGTTTGGGTTGGAATTGGATTTCTCAGGGTCGATGATTTTTCTAGAGTCTATCGGGTTTTGGATCTCATGTTTTAGGCGAATGCAGGTATCTATGGAATGGCCAGCTACTTGATGAAACTTGCAGTAACTATTTAGATCATAGCTAGGGAGATTTGGATTCAAAGGTTTGGAAAAGGTTAAAGGTCGGAGCAGGCATTTTTAGATTAGCCTATCTAGGACTTTGAAGAGTGGTTGGTTGAAGTTGGAGAACCTTCAGGGTTGCTAAACTGCACACACTTCTATAGCTCGACTAGTACTTCCTTGTTGTATGCCCCCAATTGGGTAGTTTCAAGTTCTTGAGCCTCTAACATTTTTCTTTTTATCACTCTTAATTTCCTCAACTTGTAACCCATCATTATACAAATCCACAAAGGTTTTGGGATTCATCATCTGTAACCTCTCAACCAAATTAGGTGACACATTATGAACTATCATTCTAACTTGATCCTTCTCAGCAAGCTTGTTTTTCATCATCCCTACTTTATTCATGAAACGAGTTAAGAAATTAGAAAAGGACTCATTTGGTTTTTGCTTAGTCAACTCCAAATCCCTAATTGACACTTCCAATCGAGTGTTATAATCATATTGCTTCAAGAATGCAGTACATAGTTCCTTCCAGTCAGCTCTAATAGACTTTTCTAACCCATGGTACCAGTTTACAGCTATTCCTTCCAGGGACAATACAAATAGCCTAGCAACTACTGACAATGGTGCTTTAGTAGTGCTCATGGTTATGGTGTATTGACTTAAATGGATCCTTGGATCTCCTCTCCCATCAAACTTCTGTAGTTGAGGCATTTTGAATTTTTTAGGCAACTTATCCCCCTCCATTTGCAGCATGTCATCAAAGTCAAAAGAATATCCCATTCTTTGTCCTCTAATTAGCTCTTCCATCTTAGACATTTTTTGAGTCAATGCTTGCATATGCTTAGACTCAAGGTCTTGAACCAATTTAAGTGATTCTCTTTTCACCTTTTCTACTATATAGTTTTCAATATCTTCCATTCTCACATCAATAGTAGGCACATTTCTAGGAGCAGGTTGCCCCCCAGCATTATTAGCAGCAGGTGAAGGAGCAATAGGTGGAGCTCCTACAACAGGTGGTTGTTCAATAGTAGCAGCTGGTGGTTGTTCAATAATAGTAGCAGGTGGTTGTCGAAAAACAAGTTGCACTAGTCCGGCCAAAGCCTATCTCAGTTCATCTTGCATCATAGCTCTTATATCATCCATCAAAGCTCCCTTAATGTCCTCCAAGGTCCACATCTCTGGTTGTTGTTCCATTTCAGTATGTTTAGTCTGAGCTGATTCAACTTCTAGGAATAGTGGGTTAATTGGACTCCCCTCTAGTCTCTTCAGTCTGTGAAGAATGCCTTGAGCTATAGACTCTGGACTTAAATCAACTTTGGTCAGTCTACCACCTCTTCGTCCCCAGATACGAGAAGACCTGGATGAATCTATGATGGCTGCAAAATAAGGTATTAGTATGATGCATGGACTATGTGTATGCATGTATGCATGATGCATGTGCTATGCAACAAGTAGCAGGCAAGCACTTAACAAGTAGCAAGTATCAAGAAGCAATCAACAAGCAACATGCAAGCATAAGCCTTCCAACCTTATTCCTCCCACACACGTGTTCAATGGTGAGTTTCTTTTCCTAGGATTTTTGGTCTTGGCCTTCATATCAATAGGGGATATTAAGAGTCGATGCGCATGCTAGGTCTCTCTTAAAAGATAAAGCACATAAGCAACATTTCTAAATATAAAGGTCTAGCCTAATCCTTATTAGCCTGAATGAGCTTCAAAGGTATAGGCCTGGGCATTTATAAATAGAAATACCTTATGGCAATTCAAACAAACAAGCACTTTGGGTGAAGATCCTAGGGGAAGTAACTAGGCCATTATATATGGTTAGGGTCCGATGAAAAGTTAAGGTTCCCTTAGCAAGATGCTCTCCATTATGGACTTTGAGTTACAGGCCAAGGTCAGAGGGGCCCAACATCCTTTACCAACTCGAGAGAAGATTACCCCCCTTAGGGACTTGGGTTACAGACTCTGGTCAGATGAGCCCAGTAATCTCTCTTGAACTGAGTTAAGGCTAAGAGTGATGGTTAGCCAATCTACAACTCCATGAAGCTAGTGGAATCATGGAATCATAAACCAACGCCATCGGTTTAGCAGGGACATGCAGAATGAAAGTAATAATGAAATAATAATCAATAAAATAATTCTAAAGAACACAAGTAGAATCAATATCTCTTATCCCTAGTGGAGTCGCCATTATAGACGGCGGGGTTTAGCGCGCGTCCAAGATTTTAGCAACCGCGACACTGTTTAGGCTCAGGGCCTTAGAGAACACATTAACCACTATCACAAAGACATGGCGTGGAGATGAGGAGTCACCACCCAGGGTAATAACTGGGACAATTTGATTGGTGGTACTCGATTCTCTAAAAGAAAATTAGCACCAAAACCAGGAGATTCTAGATACAAAATACTAACTTCTCTTAGTCTCATGTTCATTTAGAATAATTTTATAAATAATTATTTCATCCTCTAATTACATGAAATTTTATTAAACCTTAATTAACATCCATCTACCCAAAAAGGCAACAAGTCAATAAAATTACAAGTAAAAAATGCACTCAAGATCGCGTTGTCCCTAAGTCTAAACTATGTTAATTTTATTAAAGAAAGTTAACTAAATCTACATTTTATTTACAAGTGAAATAAAATAAAAGTGGGCCTACATTTTATTAATTAATCAGCCTAAATCTATTTTTTAGTGTTTCTAAGATATGAGCTTAAGTCTATTCAATTTTAAAGAAAAAAAATTAAATTAGTGGGCCTAAGTCTAATCTAGTTTTATTTTAAGTGGAGTGTGGGCCTAGGTTTATTTATTTTAAAAGAAATGAAATTAAGTAGGCTGAGCTAAGTTTAAACAATTTTAATTAACTAAGCAGACCTAAAATCTAATTAACTTCATGGGCCCCAAATTACTAATCAACTTTAAAATACAGAAATTTAAACCTTTCACTATTCCTACTACTAGTGTTATTACAAACTACGTACATAATTAAAATTAAATAATTATACACCCATAAATAAAAAAAATTACACAGGATACCAAAATACAGAACAAAAATTAAAATCCTAAGAACTATTATTAAAACAGTACAGGTTCATCCATGACATTCCGTGGATCTTCTGTTCAATTAAACACAAGCGGTATCCTCCTCCTCAATCCACATACGAACATCAAAACAAAAAAAAAAAAAGAAATCAAATTAGTAGTGAAATTAAATAATAAAATAATTAACGAAATGAATAAAAATCACAAAAGAGAAGAAAGAAAAAATGAATGTTGTGCATATGCCTTTTTCGGCCCCTCAGATTAGGATTTTCACCGATGAAATTGACTCATTGTTTATTTGATTATGGACTGAGTCTAAAAAATCATTGTATCGTCTTCCTCAAATGAACTATAAAACTAGGGTTTTTTAAAGAATAGAGAAAATCAAAGTTTTTTTTCTATCTTATGTCTGTAAAAAATCCTCTAGCCAAAAAAAAACCTCTCCTCGCACGCATGCAGACTCTGCTTTTAAATGCAGAGTCTGTGCGTACTGAATTTCCTCCAAAAGAGGAACAAACCTATCTGATCATATCAGATAGCGTTTGTTTGATTTCAAAAAAAAATATCTTCTGCATTTTTTAAAAAAAAACCTTATCAGATAAAATTTGAATTTTTTAATCAATCAAAACACTGAAAAATTGATAAAAATAAGAAAAAATATGTGAAAAAAGGAATTATTGTGCATCAGTACTGTGCAATGCCGACCGACATTGTGTAATGTTGACCGGCATTGTGTAATGTCTATCGGCATTACACAATGTTGGTCGACATTGTGTAATGCCAGTCGGCATTACACCAGTGTCGATCCTAAAATTTTTTTAATAACTTTTAATTACCAAAAGACCCCTGAAAAAATGACTTATTTGCAATCAAATCCTAAAAAATGTTACAATTTAGTCCCTAAAGTCCAAAAAATCAACAACTAAGTTCAATTTTTGAATAAAATTCATCATAGGGGCTTACGTCGTAATTGTGCACAATTGCATCCCGAAATTGGGTGCTTACAATGTGATAAAAAAAAGATGACTAAAGATATGATAAAATACAATACAAAAGAAAGTCACACGTGATCAACGTGAAATGTACTAGCACGTGGAAAAGTTTATGTGTATGTTTACACATTCTCAACCTAACTCTCAGCTTCCACCTTTTACACCTCTAGATTAGGATGCTATAAGTCCTTTCATGTAGTTCATTTGGATATGGGTTATTATTATTATTATTATTATTATTATTATTATTATTATTATGTTAAGTTTTATTTTATATTTGCAATGATATATTGAATTTATGTTTGTTTTGAAATGTATGTGTGCTTTATTTGTTTGAATATATATTTTTAAGTGACTATAAAAATGTCATATTAGGCACATAATATGATTTCAATTGATAAAAAAAGCATTTAATTTTTTTTAATTGGCTAATTTAGTGACAGATTTTTGAAATTTGTTGCTAAATTAGAGATTGATTTTTGAATTCTGTCACTAAAATTAGCGATCGATTTCAAAAATCCATCTCTAATAGATTTTGGGTTTTTGTTGCTAATTTTATTAACAAAGTTTCAAAATCATCATAACTTTTGTTGCTAAGAGTTTTAGCACTAGATTTTCTTGTTTAAGCGACAAAAAAAAATCTGAGGCTAAACTTTTTTTTTAGTGTTTCTTATGTCCTTATGTCCTTAATGTCACTCTTGACTAGTCATCCACACATGTTTGAGCCTCCAATAATTCAGAAGCCATGGATGATTTAGTCTCATCCAAAATATTTCCTCTGGCACTAAATGTTTGTTCAACAGCTACTGTTGAAACCAAACTTAAAAAATTTTGTTTAGTAATTAGTGCAAGGGTTAAAACTGTATTTTGGTATCAACTCTACCATTAAGGACCAAAAATTCTTTGCCAAATTTGCTATCATCACTCTCAAGAATTGTTGTTAAATAAATGTAAAGTTTGAGAGATGAATTAAATGATGCGTGAGGTCTTTTTTGTCTTTAGAACAAGACCTAATCACCAATACTAATTTTATTCATCTCCCACTTGATTAGAAGGATAAGGAGAAGAAATAAAAGAATAAGAAGAAGATGTACCAATATTTACATTATCTTTATATTCATTAAATAAATCTACTAATATTTTTCTAACATTTTTAATTATCAGCTCTATATCTATATCATTATCTTATGTAAGACCTAAACATCCATAATATATATTTAAATAATCATACAAGGCATCTATTTTAACTATAGGATAAAAAAACTCAAGAAACTTAATGGAATGAAATTAAAATAATTTAACCATTTTATTTCATTATTAAAATTGACTCTTTTAAAATAATATTATTTTCATGTTCTTACATTGCACCAACAATATTGCAACATTTAATTAATAATAAATATGATATAGGATAATAAACACCACCTAAAACATAAGTTACATCATTAAAAACTTGTAAAATATCTAAAAGTGTTGTGCAAACCTCCCAATTTTGTGAATATAAATGAAGTTTATGCACATTATTAGAAATAAATGTGCACAATAAATCTCTATATCCAAATGACTCATTTTATAATTTATAGGTTGAATTCTAATGAGTCATAACATCTCTCGGGAATTTTTTTTGGTTTTTTACTATTTTCTCTACAAATTTTTTTTCTAAGATTTCATTATTTATGGATGTGTCCATGAAAATGAAATTTCTTTTTTAATTGATGATAGGAGCACATCCAATAATCTTACACTATCTTAGACTTATAAATTTAAAACATGACATGCATATCTAACACAAACAATTTTTTTCCAAAATTTAGTTGATAAATATATTAGAGATCACTAATTAATACAGTATTTGTTGCACCATTATCAAATGAAATTAAAAAAATTTTCTAATTAAAAAAAATCCTTCTGAAATATTTTAATCATTCTAAAAATATTATTAACAGTACGTTAGTCATCAAAAACTCTAAATGCAATAATTCTTTTTTATAATAACCATTCATTGTCAATTCAATGACAAGTTATTTCCATATATGAGTGATTTTTTTGCTAACAATCACTTCAAATATCACTACATATGCATATGCGTCTATTAAAATTTATAAATAATTTTTTGTAATTCTTTTTTTCTTGTTTATATAAATTAAATAAAGTACATTTTGATGTATTTTTAGGCACATGTATAGTTTGTTGATTTAATACTTTTTTTGACAATAATTAATAAAACTAACATTTTCATCAAAACTAAAAGATAAATGTTCCATACATCATTCTAGATAATTCTAATTTATCATCACTATATTTAAATAAATGAGAAGAAGAAGAGGATACTGCATACTTGAAAATTTGTGTTTTGGTCAACATAATTTATGTTGGATACTTGTTCATCAAGTACCTTCTAAATGTCTAATAGTCACCTCCAATTTTAAATTTATAATTTTTCTGCCCTAGTAATTATAAATTACATCAAAATTGCCATCCACATTTCTACTTCACCTTGTTGTGAAATATTTGTTGTAAGTTCTTCCACACAAGCTTCTTAAATTTCTTATGTTGAAAAATCATCTTACAAATTATCCATCATATTATCTAAATCAATAATATTTAATTGTGATTCAACAAAATATTGTGACCTTGATCTTCCACTTCCACTTGTATGGAACATTTAAACCAACCTGTGGCTAGGGGGGGTGTGTGTGTGTGTATATATATATATTCACCAAAATATTATGATTTTGATCTTCCACTTCCACTTGTATGGAACATTTATGGCCAAGTGTGTGTGTGTGTGTGTATAAATGTCCTCTAATTCTTGGGAGACCATTTTTTAATATTAGAAAAGCCATCATATATGTTCATGAAGGGAAAATAACGCTTCGAGTTGGTGATGAAAATGTGGATTTTGTCATGTCTCATATGATGAAGTACCTTATAGAGGATGAATTTTGTATAAAAGTGGAGGTCATTGGTAAATGTTTTAAGGAAATGACTTTCAATAAATATGTTAGTGAAGGAAACGAAGAGAGTAACATGGGTTGTAAGAGTTAAACCTCAAAGGAAACTATTTTTGTTAAATATGAAATCTTAGTGCATAAGGACAACCCAACCCCTCCATCCATTGAGAAATCACCCAAATTAGAACTTAAATCATTGCCTTCTCATCTAAGGTACACATTCTTAGGGGAGGGAAACACTTTACCAATCATTATTTCTAACAAACTTTCCATTGAACAAGAAGAAAGGGTGTGTGAAATAGTAAGCAAAAGATTGAGAGCTACATGGTAGCAAATTTTAGACATTAAAGGGATAAGTCCTTAAGTTGTGATACACATAATTCACATGAAGGATGGGTGTAGAGTTATTATTGAGAGACAAAGATGATTGAACCCAAACATGAAGGAAGTGGTTAATAAGGAAATTGTGAAGCCATTGGATGAAAGCATTATTACCTAATGTCTAATAGTGAATTAGTAAGTCCAGTACAATGTGTGCCTAAGAAGAATGTTATGACATTTGTGGAAATTGAAGAAGGTGAGCTTATATTAAAGAAAATGGTTAATGGGTGAAGAGTATGCATTAACTATTGGAAGTTAAAATCAACCACAAAAAATGATCACTTCCCCCAACCTTTCATTGACCAGATGTTAGAGAAAAAGGTGAGGCATTCATATTATTATTTTCTCAATGATTATTGAAGACACAATTAAATCTTCAACTTTCCAAATGATTAAGAGAAAACAACAAAATAATTTTTTAATTAAAGAGAACAAAAAAAAATAGAACCTAATATAAAAATTAGCATTTAAGTTAGTTTATTGTTTAATTTAAAATAAATTAGCACTTTAACCTCCAAAACCTATTAAAGACACTAACTTAGAAATTTTTTTAATGATTCAAACACCTAATTGTAAAAAAAATTATTTTGGACACCAAATAGAAAAAATTAAAACATTCAAATAACATTTATGCATTTATTCCTCAATCAAATATCTAATAATCCATTATTCTTACCACTAGGCATTTGGCTTTATAAGCAAGCTTGCATTTTCATTTTATTTAAATGATATACAAAGTCAAAAATAAATCATTATTGTTTTATTGTATCATTATTGGAAGGTGAAATCCAATAAATTCAATAGATCTTCAATATAATAGTAATAGGGAATATTGCATTATATATAGGTTTTACATGGGCTAATGTTTATTCTTTAAATGGTACGAGGTTAGCCCATGATCACTATCCTTTTTATTTATGTTAATTATTCTATTATAATTAGTATTTAAATTCATAATTTCTCCATCTTAAAAAATACACTAATTTCATTAAATGCCATTGAATTATTGCTGCTCCACCCTTCTGATCCACCCAACTTGAACTTTGGAATAGTCAAAGTTTTTATGGATACCGAATACCTAAAGCATCAAATCAAAAGAACACCAGTGAATTATATTGTGCTATAACCAATAAGATTTTGATCAATCAATTAGTCTAATTCAATTGATTCAATCATTTAGCACTTAGCGAGAGGATTAGCCATTTATACTAGTTATGAAAAAAAAAAGATTTAGATCAATTAATTTGTGTAAAGATTTCAAATTCTATTTTTGGAAATGCTAAAAATTAAAGTTAATGAAGTTTAGCCCAAATGGTTAAGATGGAAGCTTTCAAGACTAAAGGTCATGGTTTCAATCCTAGTTGTTGTAGTTACAATAAGTATTTTGATAGTTTGTAATAAATTGTGGTAGTCAATTTGATATTGTTGTAATCTTCCAATATCGAATAAACCTAATAAAAAAATGATGTGCAAAAAAGAAATAAGTTATGATATAGGCATTTATATATATTTTTTTAGATTCGTGACCAATTATTTTCATATGAAGATACTAAAGCGGATTGTGACATTACAATTCACTGCACAACAAAAAAAATTTATTTTGAAATTAATTTCTTGCACTCAAATATAGAGGTTAATCAAATAGGAGGAAGAAATTTTTAGAGAATCAATACTAGTAACAAACTATTCACCGTAGCTAGTAGGAACAAATATCATTATTTTTATCCTTAATTTCCATTTGACACAGTTAAAAAAAACTCTTGGTAGGGTTGCAAAATAAATTCCATAGCAATGCCTCCAAAATCAATAGTAAGTGGATCAATTAGTGACCAAACCAGGTTTTCTTTTGTGAGTTGCAACGTAAGTGGAATAAGGAAAGTATGATTGGAGACCCCACTAGAGACCAGTTTGCGGTTTGATCCTACTCATTGATGTTCATTCTATTCTTAAATGAAATATTCACATACATCAGTTTAGTTGGTGCATGTGGCAATTCTATTAATAATTTTTCTCTATTAATTGATGTAATTTTTTTCCTTTACTTGCATAACAGTGTTCTTTGGAGAGTACGAGTGTTATAGACCTAGAGCTAATTACACATTTAGCGTACCTTATGCTAAGCAGTTAACTCAATATGAAGTAGCTCCTTACGTAAGCATTTCATATATAGATGGAGAACAATGGCTTCTTCATCATCAAAACTTTCTGCACAACTTTCCTGATAATGATGATGATAGGGTTCAATAATTTATGTAGGCTTACTAATATATATAAAGTCATGAAGCAGTTAATTTTTCATGCATGTCACAGACAAACAGACAAAATATTTTTAGGTTTGACATAATGACATAAAAAGGGAGGCAATTAAAATTGGAGAAAACAAGTATCGGAAGAGTTCTATCTTCTTATGGATTTATCATATTTGAATTTCAAAATAGTAGAAACTCTTGTCGCCATCAGATATAGAAACATTAGATACAAAACAAATGTCCTAAGACTATTTATTTTTTATTCTATTTTATTAATAAAGGATAACAAAAGACTTAGAGCCAAAGGAATTGGTTCACTCATGAAGAGCTGTAGTCTTGAGTGTAATACTAGATTATGGCATGTTGTAGATAAACATAGTAATTATTAGAAGTTTTGCTTATGATTTCCTCTCTAATCTAATCTCTTGTTTTTACCTTTCTCCTTCCAAAGCTATGCAAAAAGAAAAGAAAGCAAGAAAAGAGACCTCAAACTACATGTTCATTATGATCATTTGCAAGTCTTCAAGTTATTGAAACAGAAAATAGTACATGCCACTCTTCAAGTTCTAAAGCACTTTTTAAAAAAAATAATAATAATACAAAACACATGCACATAAAGGTAAGGATAAGAACATAGTTCTTCACAAAAACTACGATAATTTTTTCAAAGTGTAATATTCTATATTATTCATATACACATACTTTACCATTAATGTAAAGTTGAATGATTTTAAACAAATAATTTAACAGATCAACTAAGATAGAATATTAATTTTACATTTTAAAATATCTTTAACAGAAAAAGAAGACACTCAACAAATTAATTTAACAAATCAATAAAAATAAAATATCAATTTTACATTTTTAAATATTTTTTTTAAAAAAGAGGCCGATTATTTTTTTTAACGGACGTACAAAATTTTAATTTGTTAGTTTTGTAATGAATTTAAAAATGTATTGACACCTGCAATGGCAATAGACTTTTCTGGTGTATTACTTGCTACATTATTGGTAAGTGGATGACTTCGAAGAAAATGAATTTGCAATTAAAATTCCTACCGACATTCTTTCATACCCATTGGCTGTCTCTTTAGCTCACAAGGGAGCAAGACAAAAGACCCACTAAAGGAGTCGTGTAGCTCTATCCCTCTCATCGAGCTTCAACACTCGGACACTGACGTACTGATCTTAGGTGAAACTTGGCTCGACACTAAGAAGAAAAGTAAAAGAAATCTCCAATAATTGAAAAATAGTTAATGTAAAACGTAATCAAAACATTTTTTTTTTCTTTTGGAAGAGAAGATTTATTATATATGTACATTCATCTAGACAATTGTTAACTACATGAGACGCATATGCTTATAATCCACACATACGCCATTATTTTTCGATATAGAATCTAAGAGGACCAGCCCGGCATATGAAAAACAATTCATCATAATGTATGTAATACCTTGAGATTATAAATATTTTTTGAAATATAAATCTAATGTTTATAGTCACAATAAATATTTTTTGAAATATAAATATGTTTGTATCATTTTAAAAATTATTTATTTAAGCTTCTTTTATAAATAATGTAATTCATTATTTTTTAACATATGTAAAAAAATTATATAAATCCACATTTTTACTTTTGATGTTATAAAGAGCAGCATATTTACTTTTAAAGAAAATTTAAAAATATTAAAATAAAAAATGTTTAAAAAATATATTTAAACTCCTCATTAGTAATACTATTAAATAATTGTTTGTTTTTCAAACTTATGAGATTTACTAATACCATGACATAACAAATCTTACATATAATTTCTTATATAAATTTTTAAAAAATAAATAGAATAATTATCTCATATTATTTCAAAAAAATTAGGAGCATTTAAACCCAAAAACAAGTTCATCTCATCCTATACAAATTTTTTATATATATATTTTTAAAAATTTTGCATAAAAGATTATATTTAGGATTTTTTTAATAGGAATAAATATAAAAAAGTATCTTCTGGTTAGACGTATTTTTACTTAAAGACTTGTGGTATTTTTTGTGATATTTAGAGAAATATGGTTTTATTTTCTATCACTTTAATACCCTATCAGCTAATATCATTATTATTCTATAATAAAATTTTAATATAACAATACCTTTCAATAATAAAAATATTTTTCATGTGATTTACCATCAATTTAAATATTTAAATACTTTCAAAAATATTAAAAATTATTTTAAAAATTATTTATTTTTATTCTTAATGAAATTTAAAAAAACATACATCTTATTTTTATTCGGGTAAAGGTGCATTTTGTGACCCTAATGTTTATCCTATGGAGCAAATAAGCTCTTAATGTATTGTGGACACCATCAGTTTGAATGGCCCACAACAAAAGCCCATTGATGAGAAAATTTGAGTTTTGAATGCAAAGGGAGCCCGAGACTTCTCTAAAATTGACTCGAAAAGCCCAAACATTAAGCCAAACCCACAAATACCATACCCAAGCTAAAGGTCAACCCATCGCCTCTTGACCCAAGGGCCCTGAGCTGGCCCAGGTGAAGAGGCGATCACCTCAGCAAAGAGGCATCACCTCTTTATAGCAAGCATCGGTGAGGCGACGCCTCATCAAAGAGGCGCCGCCTCTTCACACCCACTCTTTGCAATATTAAATGCCATTAATGGTAGTGGCTGGAGGCTCACCTGCTTAATAGTTAGTCATTTTTGCACTTAAAAGAAAGGGAAAAAATAGAAAAAAGAGCATAGGGAATGAAAAAAGGTAAAAGGAGATGGTGAGAATGGTTTTTAAGAAATTGAAAAAGAGGAAAGAATGAGAGGCTCTAAAAAGGGGACGTAGGGGCATGAGAGAAGAGGTTAGTAATTTGAAGGTTTAGGAACTTGAAAGAAAAAATGTCTGAAAAAAAAAAAAAGAAATAGAGTGAAAGAAAGAAAAAGAGAAGATAAGAAAGGAAAAAGAAGAAGAAGAAAGCAAGAAGAAGAAGAATAAGACACAAGAAGCTAAAGACTTTGATTTCTTAGGGAAAGAAATGAGTTTTTCTTGCATTCAAAGCCTCAAATCAGTCAACCAAGCTCTGAGGGCTTAGTTAGGTGCATCAAGCACATCCAAGTCAGTAAGTTTCCCCCTTCTTAAGCTTTATCCTTTGTTTTCATTAAAAGTATTGATTCATTACTTTTGTGTTTGTATTCTTGAATTTTATTGTTTATTTAAAGTCATATATGAAGTATGATTGTATGAGATACTGAATATTGATTGTTGATAGTTGTATATTCATATACATTTCTTATTTATTTGCATGATCATTGAGTTTCTTAAGATATAAGAAATGTAGTCTATCTCTGTCTCTGTTGAAGAGGCAATGTCTCTTTATAGAGACGTTGCCCTTTCACGATGAGGCAATGGTGTCATTGTCTCCTGGTCATGAGGCAACACCTCTTCCCTTAACCAACATTCTGCCCGTTTCTATCTTTATTTTCAGCCATCATCTTGCATGTTTGGCATGATTTCCTTGTCTAATTTGTTATATTTCTTGATTTTATGCATGATTGCCATGTTCAATCAATATTATTTCTCTGTTATATTATTGTGTTATTTAATGGACTATTTGTGAGTTTTTTTATTATTTTATTTTTATGAACATTATTTATTAATGATTTCTTAATATTGTTGGTATTGTGAGATGGAACTAACTTGTATTTGTTATAGGAATTATTTAGTGATTTTTAATCATTAGATAATTACTATATTAACCATTTTTATAGAAGTTTTAATTTGCAATTAATTAGTTTATTTTTGGTTTATATATAGTTTCTTTTTAGTATTTTTATATTTATTTACACCAAAAGTTGTAATCCTTAATCCCTCTCCCTTTTATTTGGAATGGATGATTGTAAATTTTTTTTATCTTATTTAATTTTTGATTGAATGCTGAGGATATAAGTATGAAACGGGACTAATATGCAAACTTGAAATAAAATATAAAATTGGAAACCAGTTGCGATAAGCATGTTAATAAGAAAATAATTTAATAATCAAAGGTAGTAAAATACACACACGAAGGCCAACTACAAGGTTGGGTGGGCATTCCAAAAGGCCATACCCAATTTTTGAACCCAATCTTTAATAATGGCTTTTAGGAACCTCCATGCAATTCAGTTGTTGTACAATGTATCCCAATTTTTATCTAGGTGGTGACTCCATCTCCATTTTAGGCCTGAAGCCCACTATGTATTTCCTAGTGAGCCCTGAGCTTACACAGTTCTATGGTCATCAACACTTGGGTGCGTGACCAAAACCTCTACCTTCAGTGTCGACTCCACTAGGGATAGAGAAACTGATTCCAAGTTTTTTGTAATTTATCATCTTTGATTATTTATTTATTCCCTTAAAAAATTTTGCATTCACTACACGTTTTCACGTATTGCACTCCAAGTCCTAAATAAACCAACAATAGTCTTTTCTTTATTGCCTATGTTTCACTCAAAACTAGTGGTGAGGTATTTAATTATTTTCACTCATAGCAAGTACCTATCTGCATCGCACGGACCCTTAGGTGGGGATAATGGATGTATATAGTTGTGGGAGCCGAAGCTTATTACCCAAGACTCAGCTCATATAATGACTTAGAGATTTCCACTAGGTTTTTTTTTCCAAATGCATGTGTTTTATGTGATATCATAATCTTTTAAATAAGGCCTAAGCCCATTATAAATAAACCTTAACAAAATGGTACTTTCATGCCTATTATTAACCCATTTCAAAAGGATCTTGATAAGGTGGGCCTTTGATATCATTCTTTGCCTATTAAAATGGACTTTGGAATTATTTGGAGAAATTACCACTTGTTTGTATCATTTTAAGAGTTTTCTTGCATCCGTCAATTTTATTATCCCCTGTTGATAATCAAAACCCAGAATAAAAAATCCTAGGATAAGAAACTCACCATTAAACATGTGTGTGGGAGAAATAAGGGTGGAAATACCGTTAGAGATCTTTTTGTTTTTATCCTTTGATACATGCATATATGTTTTTTTTCTTTTTACCATTAGGTTTGCATTTCATGCATACACGTCATGCATGTTTATAACCCCCCATGGTTGCAAATATAGATCCATAACAAACTGTTAATTAGAAGCGATCTGACACCGGTTGCCTGGTTAGAAATTGTAGAGAGATCAAGATGGTAGAATTTGATATTAAAGCCTTAGAGGAATAATTGAAAGCTGAAATGGAAAAACAAACTAGGACAATCATGAGAGAAATTATAGGGAAAATGATGGGTATAGCTATAAGAGAACCATCAGCACCTCAGCCGGCAGTGCCCTAACCACTAGTACCTCAACCTTGACCTTTTGATTTGGATGCCAAAGTTCCTAAAAGGTAAGAGGTAAAGGATGATTAGCATATAGTGTTGGCTGAACCTATTATTTATTAAAAAAAGGATGCCCCGAGAGAAGCTAAACTAGGCTAAAGACCTTGTCAAGTCTATGGCTCAAATGTAGTTAATAATAAAGGAAAAAGGGATCGATACCCTAATGAGCTATTCCAAGCTAAGCCTAGATAAGGATGATGATCCCTTACCACAGAAGTTCAAATTCCCTAACATAAAGAAGTTTATTGGCACAGAGGACCCCCACCTTCATTTAAAGCAACATGTGACTCATATGAAGACAATCGAATTGACTAAAGCATAGATTGTGAAGCCTCCTACTAACACTGGACACTCAGAAAGAACCACATCAGTGTCTAATGAATCACTTAGAGGAGTGGCGATAAATAAAGGAAATTTCATCCTTAAAGCTTTCCAATATAACTTTGAAGTAAAAATAGGGGACACGAAAGAATATGTGTGACCCTGATCAATCAAGACTCTAGCATCTAAGTAACAAACCAAGAGCATACATGCTACAATGATATTGGATGCCTAAGCATCCTGTTGGGTGATGGTGAAGACTCTGGCCTATCCTTAACCTCCTTGCTAGCTGATGGAAGCTTGACTAAAGCCTTTCGCACTACCTCTACCTCCTTTACTATGGCCCTACTTGGCTATAAACTGTGTTGTACTTAGATATTGAGCTGGAGGCAATTAATATGGAGCTGGAACTACACTGGCAATAAACTGCTATAAAATTGATATTAATAACTATAATAGGGATATGTGCTAGCAAAGTACCCCATATGTTCACATCTAAAACATGTAAATGGAGCCATATAATAGGGTCTATAAGGGACTCTTCCACACGTCTGGCAAGCACTAGTTGTAGATCCTATGCTACCATATCCAAAACTCTATCCACACTTGCTACTGGTAGCACTATAAGCACATCAGATAGACCTACAAACTCCAGCATGACTATGTCTCCTATCTCGGTGATATTTATGTTGTTGTCTTTGGCCCTAATGCATAGAGCCTCTCTGCTAACTATTGGAGCCTATATAAAATGTCTAAAATAGTGTGCTATGAGGTCCTCCAGTATAAACACCTCCTATCTGATAATAGTCAAGCATGACTCCTTGCCTTATATCAGTCTAAGCTCTATCTCCTTAGCCAACTCTATCACGGACTCAATAGTAAGGCCTGTAGTAGGCATACCAATGAATGTAGAACTCAGTCTAGTGATGTAAGTGGTGATTGTAAAATATTGATCTCTCAACAAATCCTCTAATATTAACCTAATATGAGGAACTCTCTAGAGTAGTCCTCCACTAACCTGTCGCCTCTACTGATATTAGTCAATCAGAGTCTGAAGCTCATTCATATAGGCTCTGGGCAAAAATGCTTCATAAATCTCTCTTAAAACTAAGCCTAAGTAAATGTCGTTATATGCAGCTTAATTACCTGTACAAACCAATCTAGAGCTAGCCCCTCAATAAATAACTTGGCAATCATAATCCTCTAGTACTCGATGTGAGTGGTCTGAGTCCTTATCTCTATAGCATGCAAGAAATCCAGAGGATTTGTAGTCCTGTCAAAATGATATCCTACCAACTATAGTGTAAAATAAAGCTACCTCTGGGTCAGACATGCCCTACTAATATACAAATTGCATCTGCAGTCCGGTCGAAGGTGTAACAGCTTCCTAATATCCCTATCTATAGGTTCCTCATCCTATAGCTCTCTCTGCCTATGGCAACCTACCGCTCCTCAAGGTCTACTTCTACTTCTACCTTTATGCTTAACTGACAACTCATAGGGTAAAACCTCATCACGAAAAGACGTATCATCTTCAGCCACAACAACTAATGGAGCGACACGCACTTGCCTCCTCATTTTAAAAAGATAAAAACCAAAAAGATTTAGACAAAAATAGACAACAAACAAGCATCCTAATGATTACATAGAATACTACAACAAGGATAACTTATCGAAGACATAATTAAACCTAATTTATTGTAGTAGTTTTAAAGAAAACACAACTCTACTAACCTAGGTCCACAACACTAAAACTTAGACTCTGATACCAATTTTGTCATAATACAAACTGGGGACTCATTACTAGCATTAGGGAACATGAATTCTCATGAATTTGGAACCCGTGGCATGCCTAAAAAAATAAAACACATGCAAACATACCATAAAATATCTCAGAATAAAAACTTTAATTAATATAAAATAAATCCTTATATCATAACATAATAAAATATATTCGTACAATTAGTCAAATATAGAATCACTATTTAATATAATACATATACAACAAGAAGAAGTGCTACTACTGTAGCATTTACTAAAATACAAGAAAATAAGGGTTCAATATTTACACAAGTCGGCCGGGGAGGAAAGAGTCTAGTGAATGAAACTAATGTGGAGGTCTGAAGTAAAGGATCCTAAAAAAATATTAAGGGGGGTCAGAGCTTACTAAGTGAATTATTATTATATATATACATTTTATAATAATATACATTATTATATTTATATAATATATATACATGCATTTCATATAGATGCTCGAAATCCATTTTTTTATTATAGCAATAAATGCAGAAGAATTTTGGGTGGAGGATTGAAGTAGATACCTAAATTTTCTACAACATTGATTAATGTATTTCCTTAGCCAACATGCTTTCCATAACTCCAAAAAAATATTCTTTATCTAACTTTTTGGTAATGAACTGGCCCCAAGTACATAAAAGGTCAACTAAGGATCCACAGTTCCATTACTGGTGTTAACAGACCTTGAGTTCCCTATAGGTCAATCGAGGATCCGTAGTCACACCTTTTTTATCTACAATTCACAACAACCATAATTTCCATATCCGGAATCAATCAAAGTTCAAAACATAATTTTAGTGTACTATTGCGATATAGACCTAGTATGACCCACTATATGGCACGTTCTACAACTATCCTCCAAAATATTATTTTTTTAATAAAATAATGAAAATTCATAATAAAAAATGACAACATACATTATTCAAAATAAATATTCCTAATTATATATATGAAAGCATATATATAAATGTTCACAATAATAAATATCATTTAAAAAAATAAAGCATAATTATATTCATATCTATTAAAAATATATGGATGCTCATAATATTTATCTGCATGTAATGTATACATATAATAATAACTCACAGTTTAAGTGTGCTCCTCTACCCTGGATCGGGTAGCCCGGTCCAACAGGCCTAGCTTGCGGAGCAACTAGGAAAAATAATAAAAAATAATAATATATTAGAATCAAAATTCTAATTTTATACTTCTAGAATTTCTAAAGAATGAGTTAATCTAGGACACAACTCGACAAAATTCAAAACTCAGGATCGATCCGAGGTCACATTTTATAAGAATTCTACCAAAATTTTGGTTGAGCTTGCTCCTAGGACAACAGTCATTTGGACTAAGTGTTAGAATTTGATGGTTTAGGTGTTCTACCATATTTTCCACCTAAACTTATATTTATTTAATTTTGTGTTAAAATTTTATAATAAAGTGAATTACGATTTTGAAAGGTATTTTATATCTTAAGAATATTTGAGAAAAGAAAAAGGATTTTAATATTTATATTTATATTTATTTTATTTTATCTTTAAAAAGAGATTTCATAAATGTTTTCAAACTAGCATACATTTCATAAAATTGATTCATTCAGTGAGGTCTAATTCCCTTCAAATTATTTTTTCAGTATCTCACAATCAATCTGCTAGTAGTCACCGTCTATTGCTAGGTTTCTTCTTCACTGGCTGCTTTATGTATATTTCATTGATTTATCTATTGTATAATCGTACTCTAGATATCGTAACTGTTAAGTATGAACTTATATTATTTGTATTGTGAATTGTTTTAGAATTGTGATACTAATGTATTTGGAATATTGTCTTCTACATTTGATATTGATGGATTTATTTTTATATTATTATTCTATTAATTGTTTTTAATTCCCAAAAAAATTTTAAGGCTTACTATGGGTTTCAGATGCATTTTTACATTTTCCATTACCTAGTGCCAGTCATGTACCTTCAGGTTTAGGTCACGACTGTATGTCTATTTGATTTAAGTATTATGTAATTGAATTCTAGATACCGCAGTAGTTAATTAAAGAACTTATAGTATTAGTATTGTGGATTTTTTTTGAGTTGAGATATTGATGTATTTGGAGATATTGTCATATGTATGCGATATTGGTGAATTCATTCATTATGGTTTTATTTTTGAGATGATTGATTTTATTTGTGAAAATTTTATAAGGTTTACTACAGGTTTCAGCTGCATTATCCATTTCCTATTCCCTAGTGTCAGTCACGCGCCATGGGTTCGGGTTGTGACATATAATAATAATAATAATAATTATTATTATTATTATATTATTATATTATTATTATTATTATTAAATTTAAAATTTATTAAAGATTTGAATGACTAAAAATACACAAGACTTAGTTTTAAAATAAATAATTAAAATTTCAATTGTATAAAAAGAAAATTTTTGTTTCATGATCTTAGAAAATTATCACGATCTAAACTCGGGAGTCATAACCGATGCTAGGGAATGGGAATTCACTATAATCAGAAACTCGTAGCATGCCTAAAAATATAAAACTCATACAAAACATAACAAGAATATAGCTCAAAATTAAAAATTTTTAAATCGAAAAGCTATCTCAATCGAAAAGTTAAATCGAAAAGTTATCATAACAAAATGTTTTCATAAAAATATTCAAATACAAGGCTACAATCAATAACAATATAGAATACTACAAGAAGACATACTATTGTAGTGTCTATTAATACAAAAAGTGATAGTTCAAAATTTACTTAGGTTGGCCAGTGAGGAAAGGGTCCGATGAAGAGAACTAAAATGAGAGGTCTTAAGAGAAGGATTCTAAAAAATAATTGAGAGGGTCAGACCTCACTAAGTGAATCATTATTATATTTATACTGAAGGACACACATTCAAGCATTAGTATAATAATATTTATATATTTATACTTATTTATTTTATACATGCATTTCATACAGATGCTCAAAATCATATTTCACAATAAACAAATAAAAGCAGAAAGGTTTTTTTTATAGAGGACCGAAGCAAAACCCTAAAATATTCCACAACCTCGATCATTGAATCTCACTAGCCAACAGACTCATATAATTCCAAAACTTTTTCTCTTTTCAAACTTAATAGTAGACTGGCCCCGACACACTAAGTCAACTGAGATCCTGCAATCTTACTGTCGGTATGAATGGCCTCAAGACACTAGGTCAACTGAGCTTCCACAGTTACATCACTCTCTCACCATAAATCTTAATAATCAATTTAATCATATCTTATATCAATAAAAATTTATAGCCTAGCAACTAGCATACTGTTATACAACAGCCCTAGTATAGCCTACTAGATATCATGTTCTACAACTATCCTTTAAAATAACATTTCATAAATAAAATAATAAAATCATATATTAAATATGAACAACATCCAATGACACAAAAAAATATTCGCCTTTATATATATACAAACATATATATGTAGTAACAATTAACATTTAATGCAACATAACATAATAAAATTCATATTTATTAAAAATATGGATGCTAATGATATTTTATACATGAAATGCATATATATAATAATAATTCATAAGTGGAGTGTGGTCCTTTAAAATGACTTGATTGGCCCAATCCTATAGGCCTTGGTCTCGACGTAGCTATAGAAAAATAATAATAAAATAATTAGGATAAAAATCCTAATCATATATATTCTATATTTCTAGAGAAAACTCAATCTAAAACTCGATTTAAATAACACTCAAAACTAAACACAGGCTCGATGACATGTTTTACAAGAAATCTATGAAAATTCAGCAGAGTCTCTTTTGTAAAATGGACATGTTTCTACTAAAAGTAAAGTCATTCCTGCACAAAAGCACACTTCAAACAAATCAAAGCTCAACATCTCGGGTTGGGTCCCCAAATTACAATTCACGCCCAACCTAGAACCAACATCACAAATTATAAAATAAAATAATATAATTTCTTAAGTCATCAAAATATATCATAAAAATATTAAAGAAATTCATTTTCCAAATAATGCCCAACCAAGAACCAACGTCACAAATTATAAAATAAAATAATATAATTTCTCAAGTCATCAAAAATATATTATAAAAATATTAAAGAAATTTATTTTTCAAATAAATAATAAAATTCTAATGTATAAATAATATTTGCCAATAAAATCCATTAATAGCATAAAATTCCATTTTACAATTAAATTAGCATAAATTGCAAATAATTATGAAAATCACTTATTATTGTCATAAAAATAATAAAATGCTCATTTAGGCTCAACAATAATAAATAAATTTATTTTCATATACTTCCCAAAATAACTACTAAATAATTAATAATTGGAGAATAATTATAAAAATTATTTTTTTACAATTTTATTAATCAAAATGGTCTAAAACATAATAATTAACAACAATTTTAATTAAAATCAAATAATTCACCAATTTCTAATATTTTCTCAAAAATACATATTTATACATAATCTTTAAAAAATCATATTTAAATTTTGATACATAATTTCACAAAACTTTCTTAACAAAGTTTACTCTACATAATTAATAGAATTTATTAAAAATATAAAAATTTATCTCAAAGCAACTATATCTAATTAAATCAAATTCAATCTCAATTTAATAAAATAACCAAAATTAACCTAAAAAAAAATCTCTCACAAAATTGAGTTGTTACCAAAGTTACCTAAACAAATTATGTGAGGGGAAATTAAGCCCAAAGGAAGAGCTTCTAATTAAGTCTAGTGGTGGCAATTGGAGTGGCTAGAATCATCGCCAGCAAGTCCTTGATCAATCTGATGTCGAGAAGAAAACTAGAGGGGGAACGTCGCTAAGGGAAGAAGGAGCAGCTGGTACTGTTGACGGTGCTGATAGGTGGAGGTGGCGGTGACATGGTGGTAGTGGCTGGCGATGGTGGTGGTGCTACTAGTGTGTACAGGGAAGAAGAAAAAAAAGAAAAAAAGAAAGAAGGAAAGAGAAAACAAAAAATAGTTTTGTACTTTTTTTTAAATAATTATACAAAATCGTAATTACTTTTAAAATAATAATAATACTATAATATTTTAAAAATTTATCTTCCTCCCAAAATATATATACACTTAAAAATTAATAAATAATACACAATCAAATAATAATTAACACTAATTAATTCCACACTTAACTTAATAATTAATTAAAATTTGGGTTATCATAATCATCCCCCTTTACAAAAAAATTCATCCTTGAATTTTAATAAATAAAAAGGAATACAAGGTTTATTAAGGAAACACATAAGGATATGCCACTAGTATCTCAACCTCAGTCTCCCACGTGTGCTCTTCCACTTTATTGCACCTCTATAAGACTTTGACCATTAGGATCTACTTAGAATGCAACTACCAAAATTGATTGTCAATAATAGCCATTGGCTCTTCCTCATATGTTAGATTTTCATTCATTTCCACACATTGAGGCTATAAACTGTGTGAAGGATCCGAAATATACTTCTTGAGCATTGACAAATAGAACACTAGATGCACCCAAGACAAATTCAAAGGCAAAGCCAACTGATATGCAACCATGCCAACTCTCTCAAATATCTTAAAAGGTCTTGTATATCGCAGTGCTAACTTTCACTTCTTAATAAATCTCATTACACCCTTATTAGTGACATCTTTAAGAATAAATAGTCTCTAACCTAAAATTCCATATCCTTGCGTTTTAGGCCTACATAACTCTTATGTATGATAGTTGTTATTTCCAATCACCTTTTGATCAAAGTAACCTTCTTGGATGTGTCCTATATAATTGTTGGTCCAGTTAATTCTCTTTCCCTGACTTCATTCCAACATAAAGGAGATATACACTTCCTTCCATACAATGCTTTATATGGTGCCATCTTAATACTGCTATGGTAGCTATTATTATAAGCAAACTCTACTAATGGCATATGATCATCCTAACTGCCACCAAATCCATTACACACATTCTCAACATATCTTTAAGTGTTTGAATCATTTTAATAGACTAACCATCTATCAAAGGATGAAAAGTAGTATTGAAATGAAGCCCTTGGTACTTATCGCTTCTTGTAACTTCTACCAAAATTAAGAGGTAAACACCGAGCCTCTATAAAAAATAATAGAAATATGCACCCTATAAAGACACACAATATTCTTACTATATAGCCTAGCCAACTTGGCCACTAAAAAAGTAGCTTTAACTGGTAGAAAATGAGTTAACTTGGATAACCTTTCCACTATCACCCAGATGGAATCGTATCCATCCTTTGAATGAGGCAATCCTATCACAAAATCTATAGCGACTCTCTCCCATTTCCACTCAGGGATTAGAAGAGATTGAAGCTTCCTAGAAGGCTTTTGATGCTCTACTTTCACCTACTGATAAGTCAAGCACTTGGAAACAAATTCAGCTATATCTTTCTTCATTCCATCCTACCAGTACAGACCCTTAATATTGAGGTACATCTTAGTGGAACTAGGATGTACATTGTAGGCTATAAAATGAGGTTCTTCCAATATTTCCTCTCTTAAGCTATCCACATCAAGAACATGTAACCTTCCACTAATCCATAGCACACCCTCATCATCAAGATTAAAATTAGTGAACTTTCCTTTATGAACTTTCTCCACAAGCTCAACCAAATCAGGATCTTAGCTTTAAGCTACTTTGCTCATATCCCTTAATATTGATCTAACTTTGAACTAACCTAACAATCTTCCTAACCTAGTTATCTTTATCATCAACCTTTAATTAACTAACATGTGCATCTCTTGTATCAACAGTCTCCTCTCCACACTAATGTGAGTAAGACTACCTAAAGACTAGGCATTTACTACCATATTAGCCTTGCCTAGATGGTATAAGATATTATAGTCATAATCTTTCAGAAGTTCTAGCCATCTCCTTTGTCTAAGATTCAAATCTCTATATTGAATGATATACTTTAAAATCTTATAATTAATGTAGATTTCATATATTACCCCGTATAGATAATATCTCTAAACCTTAAGAGCACATATTACAATGGCCATCTCTAAGTCTTGAGTAGGATTGTTCTGCTTGTGCTTCTTTAACTGCCCGAAAGCATAAGCCACTAACCTTCCATTTTGCATCAACACATAATGTAGGCTAACTCTAGAAACATCACAGTACACAATAAATTTATCTACTCCATTAGGCAAAGTTAACACTAGAGTTGTAGTCAACTTTTCCTTTAATAATTAAAAGTTATTGTCATATGCGTCTGGCCATATAAACTTCATATTCTTCTAAGTCAGGCAAGTCGCAGGTGCTACAATCCTTGAAAAATCCTAAACAAACCTCCTATAATACTTAGCCAAACCTAAGAAACTTTAAATCTCAATGACTATTGTTGGTCTAAGCTACTCATACACTGCCTCAATCTTTTATGGATCAACTTGAATGCCATCCTTAGACACTACATGCCTAAGGAATGCTACACTTTCCAACCAAAAATCACTATTTGAGAATTTAGTATAAAGTTGATGTTCCCTTACTATATGTAGCAATATCCTTAAGTGATATATATGCTCTTCCATACTCCTCGAATACACTAGTATATCATCAATGAAAATCGTTATAAATTCATCAAAAAATGGTCTAAAGACCCTATTCATTAGATCCATAAAGGTTGTTAGTGCATTGGTTAATCTAAACTTATAGTGGCCATATCTAGTATGGAATACTATTTTAAAAACATCAATTTCACTGATCCGTAACTGATGATAGCCCAACCTCAAGTCAATCTTAAAAAAGAACTTTGCACCCTAGAGCTGATCAAACAAATCATCTATCTTCAGAAAAGGATACTTGTTCTTAACATTCACCTTATTAAATTCTCTACAATCAATGCACCATCTTAAAGTATTATCCTTCTTCTTCAAAAACAGGATTGGTGCACCCTAAAAAGAAGTATTGGTCTTATAAAACCTTTGTCCAATAAATCTTCCAACTGCTCCTTTAACTCTTTTAATTCTATATGAGCCATTCTATATAGAGGCATTGAGATAGGAGTTGCGCTTAGAATCACATCGATATAGAATTCAATCTGCCTATGAGGTGGTAAACTCATCAATTCATTAGGGAAGACATATTGAAACTCACATACTTTAAGAACATCTTAGATGGATGTCGATTCTACTGTAGTACCCCTGACTAATGCCAAGTATCCATGACACCCTTTTCTCCACATATTCCTTGCCGTAATTCTAATATATAAATAATATTTTCCAATAAAATCCATTATAGCATAAAATTCCATTTAATAATTAAATTAGCATAAATTGCAAATAATTATTAAAATTACTTATTATTGTCATAAAAATAATAAAATGCTCATTTAGGCAAAAAAATAATAAATAAATTTATCTTTCATATATTTCCCAAAACAACTACTAAATAATTAATAATTGGAAAATAATTACAAAAATTATTTTTTTACCCTTTTATTAATCAAAATAGTCTAAAACATAATGGTTGACAACAATTTTAATTAAAATCAAATAATTCATTAATTTCTAATATTTTCTCAAAAATACATATTTATACATAATCTTTAAAAATTCATATTTGAATATCCATACATAATTTTATAAAACTTCCTTTACAAAATTTACTCTACATACTGAATAGAATTTATTAAAAATATAATTCAAGGTTGAAACAGTAACTGAACCTGAAAAATTTGAAAAAAAATCATAAAAATAATTAAAAATCACAATTAGTAAGATCAACCTCAATTTTAGTTTATCTTAAAGCAACTATATCTAATTAAATCAAATTCAATCTTAATTTAAAAAAATAACCAAAATTAACCTAAAAGCAATCACTCAAAATTGAGTTGTTACCGGAGTTACCCAGATAAATTGAGTGAGGGGGAACAAAACTCAAAGGAAGAGCTTATGATCAGGACCAATGACAATAGCTAGAGTGGCTGGAATCGATGCTAAAAAATCCTTGAGTAATCTAGTGTCCACAAAAAAATGAGAGGAAAAAGAGGGGGAACATCGCCGGGGGAAGGAGGAGTAGTTGCTGCTACTGGCAGTGCTGATAGCTTGAGGTTACGGCAATATAGTGGCAATGGCTGGCAATGTTGGTGGCAGTGACATGTTGGTAATGGCTGCTGGTGGTGGTGGCATTATTGGTGTGTGCAAGGAAGAAGAAAGAAACGAAGAAAGAAAAAAAAAAGAAAAAAAGAAGGAAAGAGAAAAAGAAAAAATGGTTTTGTACTTTTTTTAAAATAATTATACGAAATAATAATAACTTTTAAAATAATAATAATACTCTAATATTTTAAGAATTTATCTTCTACCCAAAATATATATACACTTAGCAATTAATTAATAATTTAATAAAACTACATAATTAATAATAATCAAATAATAATTAACACTAATTAATTCCACACTTAACTTAATAATTAATTAAAATTGAGGTTATAACAAAAATATTATGAAATGATTCAATATTTGTTCTGATTTTCATTTGTTTTAATTTTTTAAAGGTTATAAATTTAATATCAGAGACTTTGACAATGTCGTATGCAAGATAGAAGTTTAGTACTTCTTACCGATTATTATTGTTGATAATGGTTAACAAGCCCTAAGCTAAAACAAAATCTACTTCTAAAAAAATTAGAAATAACTTTAGAGAAGTAGTCATTGCATTGTGAGTTGCGAGCACAGACATCATGTACAAACATCCCAAATTTTCTTTTTGGATTGTACATGATCAACTCTTAATTGCACATATAGGAAAAAGAAAAAAAATGTCACGAACCAAACTCGGAGTCATGACCAACGCTAGGGAATGGAAATTCGTAAGAATCTAGAACCTATAGCAAGCCTAAAATATAAAAAATCAACAATCAAAAACATAAATATACCTCAAAATTAAAACTTTTTAAATAAAAAAATTTCATATCATATTAAAATACAATATATTAAAATACAAAACCTTAGTCAATAATAATATAAAATACTACAACAACACATACTACTACTACAACATCTAATAAATACACTGAGTGATAGTTCAAAATTTATATAAGTCAATTAGTGAGGAAAGGGTCCGGTGAAGAGAACTATTCTGAGAGGTATGATAAGATAAGTTTTAAAAAATAATTGGGAGGGATCAGACCTCACTGAGTGAATCATTATTATATATATGCATACAACCTATGAACACAAACATTCAAGTATCAATACAATAATATTCATATATTTATATTTATTTATTTTATACATGCACTTCATATAGATGCTAGAAATCATATTTTATGTTAAACAAATCAATGCAAAAAGATTTTAGGTGAAGGATTGGACTAGGACCATAAAATTTTTGCAACCTCAATCATTGAACCTCATTAGCCAACAAGCTCACTTAAATCCAAGAATATACCTCTTTTCCAATTAGATAATGGACTAGCCCTGAGACACAAAGTCAACCAAGCTTCTGCAATCTCATTGTTGGCATGACTAGCCCCATGACACTAAATTAATCGAGCTTCCGTAGTCACACCACTCTCTAACCATAAATCTAAATAATTAATTTTTCCATATCTCAAATCATATAATCTCATATTAATAAAAATTTTATAGCCTAGCATCTAGCATATTGCTACGCAATAGTCCTAGTGTAGCCCACTAGGTAGCATGTTCTATAGCTATCCTCCAAAATAATATTTTATAAATAAAATCATAAACTCATATTAAATATGAATAGCATCCAAATTACACAAATAAATGTTCATCTTTATATATATGCAACATATATATAATAACAATAACATTTAACATTTAATGCAACATAACATAAATAAATTCATATTTATTAAAAATATGGATGCCAATAATATTTTCTATATGCGATGCATACATATAATAATAACTCATAGGTGGAATGTGCTCCTCTATGATGACTCAACTGGCCCTATCCTGTAGGCCCTGGTCTTGGCACAACTATAAAAAATAATAATTAATTAATTAATTAGGATAAAAATCCTAATTTTTATATTCAAGATTTCTAAGGAAAGACTCGATCTAAAACACAACTCTAATAACTTAAAACTAAACACAGACCCAATATCACATTTTATGAGAAATCTACCAAAAATTCGACAAAGTCTCCTTTGTAAAATGGACATCTCTCTACTAAAAATAGAGTCATTCCTACATGACAACACACTTTGAAATATTTCAAAGCTTAATTTCTCGAGTTAGGCCCTCGAACTACAATTCACACCCAATCAAGATCCAACACCATAACACAATATAAAAACAATATAATTTTCTCAAATCACAAAATGTCATGAAAATATTATAGAAAATTATTTCCCAAATAAATAATCAAATTCTATTTATTAAATAATATTTTTCTAATAAAATCCATTAATAGCATAAAATTTCCATTTACAATTAAATTAGCATAAATTGTAAATAATTTTTAAAATCACTCAATTATATCATAAAAATAATAAAAGATTCAATTAGGCTCAAAAATAATAAATAAATTTATTATTCATTTAATTTTCCAAAATTACTACTAATTAACAAATAACTGAAAAATAATCAAAAAAATTAATTTTATACTTTTATTATTAAAAAATAGTATCAAACAATAAAATTATCAATACTTTTAATTAAAAATAAATAAGTCACCAATTTCTAATAATTTTCCAAAAACACATTTTTATACATAACAACAAAAAAAAATTTATATCTTAAATTCTATACATAATTTCACAAAACTTTCCTTACAAAGTTTAATCTACAAAATATATAGAATTTATTAAAAATATAAAATTTTCCAAGCTGAAACAGTAATGTGACAAGTAATCTGAACTCGACAAATTCAAAAAAAAAATAAATAAATATCATATTTCGAAACAACAAGACTTCAATTACATTTAATCTCAAAGCAAATGTATCTAATTAATTTAAATTCAAGCTCAATTTAACAAATAACCAAAAATTAACCTAAAATCAATTACCAAAAATTGAGGTGCTTCCCGGAGTTGCCTAGATAAATTAGGTGAGTGGTATTAAGCCTAAGATGTCAGGATTCGATCAAGACCAACGGCAGCACTCAGGGTGATCAAAAACATCGTTGGTGATGTTCTCTCCAAACCGGTACTGAGGCAAAGAAGAGGAAGAGGAAGGAAAGGAGGAAGGGGAGCAATCCAACAATGGAAAAGAGCTATTGTCAGCATCTCACAACTTTCAGCAATGATGTGGGGCGACTAGAGCAGTGGTAGCAGGTGGGTGGTGGCACTGTTAATGGGGAAGGGAAGAAGAAGGAAAATAAGAGAAAGGAAAAGAAAAGGAAAGGCAGAGGGATGAAAAAAAAATAAAAAAATCATTTTTCAACTTTTTTCATAATATAGTACAAAAGTGCAAATAATGATTTTAAAAATAATAATATCTCCTTTTAATTATTCTCACCCTTAAACAACAACAACAACAACAACAACAACAACAACAATAATAATAATAATAATAATAATCTTATAAATAATCAAATAATAATTAATACTAATTAATTTCACATTTAAATTTAATAATTAATTAAAAATTCGGGTTATAATAGTCATTACCTTTTACAAAAATTTGGCCTCGAATTTAAACAACTGAAAAGAAAATACAAGGTTTTACTATTGAAAAAGATAGGGATATGCCACCCGCATCTCTGCTCCAGTCTCCCACATGTGTGCCTCCACATTATTGCTCCTTTATAAAACTTTGACCATCGAAATCTGCTTAGAATGCAATTGTCAAACTTGATAGTCAATAATGGCAACTAGTTCTTCCCCATACGTCATACCTTTATTTACTTCTACACTTTAGGGTTGGAAAACATGTGAAGGATCCAAAATATACTTCCTGAGCATCAAAACATAGAACACTGGATGCACCTGAGACAAATTTGGAGGCAAAGATAATCGATATATAACCATACCAACTCTCTCTAAAATCTTAGAAGGTCCTATGTATCTCGATGCCAACTTTTCTTTCTTGCCAAATCTTGTAACACGTTTCATTGGTGTCACCTTCATTAATTTATAGTCTCCAACTTCAAATTCCACATCCTTACGCTTTAGGTCAGTATAACTCTTTTGTCTACTAACTGTTGTTTCCAATCTCCTTCTAATCAAAGCGACTTTCTCAAATGCATAATGGATAATTTTTTGTCCAATTAGCTCTCTTTCTCTAACTTCATTCCAACATAGAAGAGATCTACACTTTCTTCCATACAAAGCTTTATATGGTGCCATCTTAATATTGCTATGTTAGGGAACAGTAATAATATTTTCTACATGCAGTGCCAATATATTATCACGACCCAAACTTGAGAGCAATGATCAGCGCCGGGGAACAGGAATTTGCCAAAACCTAGAACCTGTAGCAAGCTTAAAAATATAAAGCGTATACAAAACATAACAAAAACATACCTCAAAATTAAAACATTTTCATATATATATATATATATATCATGATAAAACATTTTCATACAAATATTCAAATACAAAACCTCAGTTAATAATAATATAAAATACTACAATAAAATATACTATTACCACATCGTCTAATTATATAAAGAGTAATAGTTCAAAATTTACATAAGTCAACCGTTGAAGAAAGGATATGGTGAAGAGAACTACAATGGGAGGTTTGATGAGAAGGATCCTAAGAAATAATTGAGAGGGGGGGGGGTGGTCAGAGCTCATTGAGTGAATTATTATTATATATATACATGCAACCTAAGCATACAAGCAATCAAGCATAAATATAGTATATATATATTTATATTTATATTTGTGTAATTTATATGTTTAGTTCAAGTAGATAATTAAAAACAATTTTCATATTAACACACTAAAAGAAATTAAGTGGAGGATCAGAGCAAAACCCTAAAATATTCTACAACTTTAAACACTAAACCTCACTAGCTAACATGCTCACTTAAATCCAAAATATTTCTATTCTTAAATTTGACAGTGGACTGTCCTTGAGACACTAAGTCAATCGAGTTCTCACAATTTCACTACTAGCATGATTGGCCCCAATATACTCAGTCAACCGAGCTTCCGCAGTCACACCACTCTCTAGACACAAAACTCAATAATCAATTTAACCATATCTCATATGGCCTAATATCTAGCATACTGCTACACAACAGTTCTGATTAGGCCAATAGGTAGCACGTTCTATAGTTATCCTCCAAAATATCATTTCAAAAATAAAATAATAAAATCATATTAAATATGAACAGCATCCAATTTATAAAAAATAATATTCACCTTTATATATATATATATATATATATATATATATATATATATATATATATATATATATATATATAACAATTAAAATTTAATGCAACATAGCATAATAAAATTCATATTTATTAAAAATATTGTTGGTAATATTATTTTCTACAAGCAATGAATACATATAATAATAACTTACAAGTGGAATGCGCTCCTTTAGGATGACTTGACTAGCTTTATCATATAGGTCTCAATCTCATTGAGGCTATAGAAAAATAATAAATAAATAATTAGGATAAAAATCCTAACTTTGTATATTTTATATTTCTAAGAAAGGACTTGATCTAAAACACAACTCTAATAAAAAGATTCAAAACTTAAAATAGACCAATATCACGTTTTACAAAAAATCTACTAAAAGTTCAATAAAGTCTCATTTGTAAAACAGACATCTCTCTAACTAAAGTAGAGTCATTCCTGCACAAAAATATACTTCAAGAATATTTCAAAGCTCAACATTTCGGGTTGAGTACCCGGACTACAATTCACACCCAACCGATAACCAATATCACAACATATACAATAAAATAATATAATTTCTCAAATCACCAAAATATATTATAAAAATATTAAAGAAATTTATTTTCCAAATAAATGATAAAATTCTAGTTATTAAATATTATTTTGCTAATAAAATCCATTAATAGTATAAAATTTACATTTTACAAACAAATTAGCATAAATTGTAAATAATTATTAAAATTGCTTATTATTATAATAAAAATAAAAAAAATGCTCATTTAGGTTCAAAAATAATAAATATATTTATTTTTCATATATTTATTAAAATAACTACTAAATAATTAATAATTGAAAAATAATTATAAAATTTATTTTTGCACTTTTATCAATCAAAATTGAAGTAGATCCCTAAATTTTCTACAACATCGATCAATGTATTTCCTTAGCCAACAGACTTTCCATAACTCCAAAAAAAATTCCTTATCTAATTTTTTGGTAGTGAACTGACCCCAAGTACACAAAAGGTTAACTGAGGATCCACAGTTCCATTACTAGTGTTAATAGACCTCGAGTACCCTATAGGTCAGTCGAGGATCCGCAGTCACACCCTTTTTATCCACAATTCACAACAACCATACTTTCCATATCCGGAATCAATCAAAGTTCAAAATGTAATTCTAGCGTACTATTGCACTACAACCTTAGTGTAACCCACTATATGGCACATTCTACAACTACCCTCCAAAATATTATTTCTTAATAAAATAATGAAAATTCATAATAAAATATAACAACATACATTATTCAAAATAAATATTCCCAATTATATATATGAAAGCATATATATAAATGTTAACAATAATAAATATCATTTAATGAAATAAAGAATAATTAAATTCATATTTATTAAAAATATATGGATGCAAATAATATTTATCTACATGCAATGTATACATATAATAATAATTCACAGTTTAAATGTGCTCCTCTACCTTGGATCGGGTAGCCTGGTCCAATAGGCCTAGCTTGCGAAGCAACTAAGAAAAATAATAAAAAATAATAATATATTAGAATCAAAATTCTAATTTTATACTTCTAGAATATCTAAAGAATTAGTCAATCTAGGACATAACTCGATAAAATTGAAAACTCAGGACTGACCTGAGGTCACGTTTTATGAGAATTCTACCAAAAATTCGGTTGAGCTTGCTCTTGGGACAACAATCATTTGGACTAATTGTTAGAAATTGATGGTTTAGGTGTTCTACCATATTTTCCACCTAAACTTATATTTATTTAGTTTTGAGTTAAAATTTTATAATAAAGTGAATTGTGATTTTGAAAGGTATTTTATATCTTAAGAATATTTGAGAAAAGAAAAAGGATTTTAATATTTATATTTATATTTATTTTATTTTATCTTTAAAAAGAGATTTCATAAATGTCACGACCCGAACCCGAGGGCACGTGACCGGCACTAGGGAATGGGTAGGCATAAGGCCACCGAAACCTGTAGTAAGCCTAAAGGAAAAGAAAATAAAACCATTCACATTTTAACTTTAATTAAAAATAGAACATATTATCAAACTGGTTTTTCTCAAATTACACAAATTTAACTGTTTAATAAAATATGATTCAACATCTCATATTATAAATTGAATTTATGTCATATACATAAATGTATTTCGTACAAATAACCTACATAATTTAGTTTAAACCATATAAATCCTCAATACATATACTGCTGTAGCATCCTAGATTAATACACAGTACAGCTTACAATGACCTACATAAAATTGCCGGTGAAGAAGAAATCCGGCGTAGAGGTAGTCGGAGGTCGAACTCCCAAGCTCCTGAAAAAAAAAATAAAAAAAAAATAAATTGAGAGGAATCAGACCTCACTGAGTAAGTCAATAAAAGAGCTGTACGGTTTGAAAACCTTTTTAAAAACTATATATTTTTATAGTGAAAATAATTTATAATATATATATAATTATAGTTTTGAAACATCTCGGTAGAACCCTAGTCCCAAGTCTAAATGGCCAACTGGGCCCACTTATTCCAACTAGACTACCGGTCCCCGAGAGCAAGGGCATCAACCGAGGCACCAAGCCGTAGTCATTCACTTAATCCAAATATATGGATCTGGCGGTCCTTGAGAGCAAAGGCATCAACCGAGGCACTCATCCCAGTCCAATTTAACCTTATAAATCACTGGCGGTCCCCGAGAGCAAAGGCTTCCACCGAGGCACCCGTCCCAATTTAGCATTCACCAATCATATATATATCGAATCCATCTCTCAATCTCTACCATGTGCACATAGTCCTGGTGAAGCCCACCAGGTAGCCCGTTCTACCAAAATTTCTCGAAATCGATTTTAAATAAATAAAATGCGTTTAAATCTTAAATAATAGCATTAAATTAAATAAATCATGTAATCAATGTAATAAAATACGGGCGCATGCATTTTTACATAAACACACGCACAGATCGTTCTACTGACTTACAGGATGAATGTGAAGGCTGACGACCACGCGTCTGCCTCGGCCTCACGGCTTCTGCTCCGAAATGATCTAAAGAAAAATAATAATCGACCTTTAAAATATGACTATGGACACCGAAACCAAAAATCAACAAAGCAATGAAATTCCAAACTGACTCGACAGACAAGTTTTTAACCTAATTAACGGTAGACATTTTTCTACGAATATCACGTTTTACGAGAAAATCTATCGAATTTCGGCAGAGTCTCCTCTGTAAAACGGACATCTCTCTACCAAAGGTAGAGCCAGACCTGCATAGAAAATGCACTTCTAATTTCCAAAACCATCCACACTCGAGTCGGGCTCCCAAAATACAATTTGCCCCGACCGAGATCACAACTTAAATAAAATATCACAATTTAATAATATGTGTTTCTTAAATACATATCACATTCACACATATTAGAATAGATAAGATTATACAAAATCTCCATTATTCAAAATTGAGCAAATTAAATTTGTATTATATGTATATATATATATATATATATATATATATATATATATATATTAGGAATTTGATATTCAAAATTTACATTAATTAGGAAATCATGTCAATTAATTTATAAAAATTATCTAAACCCTTTAATTATTAATAAAACTAATTAAAATATATATTTATCATATTTAGTGTAAAATTACATTTTTACCCCCCTAAAATACATAATTTACATAATGAGCTTTTACTACTGAATATAATTCCTAAAAATTATTTAATCATGTCAAAAATTCATTTTCTCAAAATACATTTTCTTAATGTAATTAAAACATTTAATTAACCAACAATTTCCTCCCAAAAATATTATTTACCCCAAAAATCAAATTTGGCATAAACTTAACTATAGTTATAAAAATAGTATAAAAATCTCAAAAATTATGATTTGAGTTCTAAAATTCATATTATTCACTAATAACCTCATTTATCAAATTTCATTACCTATTTAACCCAAAGTTTCAAAATTAGTCTAATTATTATATTTTGACATAAAGCATAAAAATTCCTAGAAAATTTGTATAATCTTCTTAAAATTATCTACTCTACCCTAAACTTAATTTCAACACTTAATATCACCAAAATGTCAATTAACATTATTATTTTCTATTTTATATGATTAATTCCTGAAAATTCCAAAATTCATTAAAAATCAAAATAATTACCTAAAATCTCAATAAATTTTATTTGCTAAAAAATAATCAATAATAATCTCCCTAATTGCTAATTATAGCTAAATAACTATCTAGATAACCAAATGAACATTAACTAAATTTCTGTAAATTCAATTTAACTACCACAAATCCAAGAAAATTTAAATCAACTCAAATACATGCTAACCAACACTAATCATCCTAGAATTGTCAAGATCAAGCAGAAAATTGAAGGGAGAAAAGAAAGAAAACAGGTGAGCATCTCTCACTATCAAGCAGCGGAAACAGAGCAGGGGAAGGACTTGCTGCCGTCGGTGAAGATGGGGAAGATGAGGCTGCTCACATGGAGGCGAAGGGCTGGTGGACACTTCCAGGAGATGGCACCACCGAGCGACGAAGCTATGCAGATGAGACGCAGGGCTGCTGCTGCGCGAGGAAAGGAAGAAGCTGCTGCGCGAGGTAGAGGGGAGCAGCTGCCAGGCGAGAAGAGAGGAAGAAGAAGAAGAAGAAGAAGAAGAAACAGAACCAGCAATAGCTGAGAGGGCTGGTGAGGATGGGGGCGGACAGAAATCAGGGAGTTGGTGTGTGTTTTGATGTGTTGATGAGTGTATGTATATATATATATATATATATATATATATATATATATATATATATATATATATATATATATATATATATATATATATATATATATATATATATATATATATATGTATATAGATATATATATATGTAGGTATGTGCGGGTGTATATATATATATATATATATATATAAATCTACTTTATACTATAGCTTATAAAGATATATATGTATGACATATAGATGTACACATACATATATATGTTTACATATGTATAGACATATACATGCATATATATATATTATACAACCTACCAATATGCATATATATATGTATATTTATCTATAGGTACACATGCATAGCCTTAAAATTTAATATCATTTTAAATAGCAATAATAATAATAATGATAATAATAGACAATGAAATTCTAGAAAATAAACAAATAATACTCACATAAATTAATAACCCTAAAAATTAATATTAACATAAATGTAATATAATATAATGTAAAAGTACTTATTAGTAACACTATTTAAAATCCCTTTATTTAAATAAATATATAGGGTATTACAGTCTCTCCTCCTTATATAAATTCGTCCTCGAATTCAAGAAAAGAAAGAAAAGAGGAATTATAAAGCTAAGAAGAAAAGAGATACGGGAACGAAACTCGCATCTCAGCTTCAGTTTCCCAGGTGCAATCTTCTGCAGAATGGTTACTCCATAACACCTTCACCATCGGTATCTCCTTAGTTCGCAGCTGTCGGATTTGGCGATCCACAATCGCCACCGGGTATTCCTCGTAAGTCAAATCGTCGCTAAGCTCAACGGCTTGAGGTTGCAACACGTGAGACGGATCAGGAACGTATTTTCTCAACATGGAAACATGAAATACAGGATGGATTCTCGATAGCTCTGGTGGTAACACTAGCCTATACGCCACTTCACCCACTCTAGACCGAATCTCAAACGGTCCAATGTATCTAGGAGCTAGCTTACCCTTCTTGCCAAATCTCATAACTCCTTTCATTGGAGACACCTTCAGGAACACCATGTCTCCAACCATGAAGGATACATCCTTCCTTCTGGGGTCAGCGTAGCTCTTCTGTCTACTAAAGGCTGTCTTCAATCTCTATTGTATAATGGGGACTTTCTCTGACGTGATCTGCACCAACTCTGGTCCCGTTAACTGCCTCTCTCCAATCTCCCAACACAAAGGTGATCTACACTTCCTACCATATAGTGCCTCATATGGAGCCATCTCAATGCTAGCATGATAGCTGTTATTATAGGCAAACTCAATCAGTGGCAAGTGTGAATCCCATTGCCCTCCAAAATCCATTACACACATCCTCAGCATATCTTCTAACGTTTGGATGGTCCTCTCTGACTGACCATCTGTCTGAGGGTGGAAGGCCGTACTGAAGTCCAACCTGGTACCCAAGGCCTTGTGTAATTCTTGCCAAAAGACTGAGGTAAAAGTGGCTCCTCTATCCGACACTATGCTCACAGGTACCCCATGTAGACAAACGATTCTATTGACGTAAAGTCTTGCCAGTCTATCAGTAGAGTACGTCTTCTTTATAGGTAGAAAGTGTGCTGACTTAGTCAACCTGTCAACAATCACCCATATAGCATCATAACCTCCAGTAGCTCGAGGTAGTCCAATCACGAAATCCATGGCTATCATATCCCATTTCCATTCAGGAATTGGCATGGGTTGCAACAGTCCCGAGGGTCTCTGATGTTCAAGCTTTACTTGCTGGCAAGTCAGGCACCTAGATACAAACTCTGCAATGTCCTTCTTCATTCCACCCCACCAATACGTATCTTTCAGATTATGATACATCTTGGTAGAACCCGGATGAACACTATATGCAGAATAATGTGCTTCCTCCAAGATCTCCTTTCTCAAGTCATCAACATCTGGCACACAAATCCTAGTGCCCAACCGCAATATACCTTCCTTGTCAATTACAAAGTCCCATGACTGCCCTTGTTGCACTTCATACATGATTCTCTGTAACTGGGGGTCTCTGCTCTGAGCTGCCTTAACCCGATCCAAGTATACTGATCGTACACTGAATTGAGCTAAAAGGCACATTCGGGTAACTTTCATCTGCAACCCCTGATCAATTAATCCATGCAACTCCTTGATAATGGGCCTTCTCTCTGTACTAATATGGGCAAGGCTGCCTGCTGATTTCCTACTTAAGGCATCCGCAACAACATTTGCCTTGCCTGGATGGTATAAAATAGAGCAATCTTAATCCTTAAGGAGTTCCATCCATCTCCTCTGCCTCAGATTCAAGTCCCTTTGCTGGAAAATATATTTCAAGCTCTTATGATCTGTGTATATCTCACATGTCACTCCGTACAAGTAATGCCTCCATATTTTTAAAGCAAACACCACGGCTGCCATCTCTAAGTCGTGAGTAGGATAGTTCTGCTCGTGCTTCTTCAACTGCCTCGAAGCGTAAGCAATCACTTGGCCATTTTGCATCAACACACAGCCCAATCCTACTCTGGAAGCATCACAATATACTGTATAACTTTCATTTCCAGTGGGTAAAGTTAGAATCGGTGCTGACGTCAACAAGTTCTTCAATAGTTGGAAATGCTCTTCGCATTTGTCCGTCCATACAAACTTAACATTCTTTTGGGTCAACCTTGTCAACGGTGCAGCAATTCTAGAGAAGTCTTTCACAAATCTTCTGTAATAGCCTGCTAGACCCAGGAAACTCCGTACTTCCTTAACTGTAGTTGGCCTTGGCCATTCAGTAATAGCCTCAATCTTCTTAGGGTCCACCTGTATGCCATCTCGAGAAACCACGTGGCCTAGGAATGCCACTTGATACAACCAGAACTCGCACTTTGAGAACTTGGCATACAATCTATGCTCCCTTAAAGTCTGAAGTACTCTTCTCAGATGCATCACATGCTCTGCCTCACTCTTAGAATAAACCAAAATGTCATCAATGAAAACTATCACAAACCGATCCAAGTATGGCCTGAATACTCGATTCATCAAGTCCATAAAGGCTGCTGGAGCATTAGTCAATCCAAAGGACATTACTAAAAACTCATAATGGCCATATCTTGTTCGGAAGGCTGTCTTGGGCTCATCACCTCTTCTGATTCTCAACTGATGATACCCAGATCTCAGATCTATTTTAGAGAAGCATGTAGCACCTTGAAGTTGATCAAACAGATCATCGATCCTCGAAGTGGGTACTTGTTCTTGATGGTGACTTTATTCAACTGCCTGTAGTCGATACAAAGTCGAAGGCTACCATCTTTCTTCTTCAACGAACAACACCGGAGCACCCCAAGGCGATGTACTGGGTCTGATGAAACCCTTATCAAGCAACTCCTGCAACTGCTCTTTCAGTTCCTGCAGTTCAGCTGGTGCCATTCTGTACGGTGGCATAGAAATAGGATCCGTACCATGTATGACATCGATACAGAACTCTATCTCTCTGTCTGGTGGTAATCCTGGTAATTCTTCAGGAAAGACATCTAGAAATTCACACACCACTGGCACCTGATCAATTGCCATGTTCTCCTTCTCAACATCTCTTACCATTGGCAAGTATCCCTGACAACCCCTTCTAAGCATCTTCCGGGCTGTAATGGCAGAAATGAGATTATGAGGCATGGAGCTCCTTTCACCTTTGAAACAGAATTCTTCTTCACCTGGAATCCTGAACACCACTTCTTTCTCTCTACAATTCACAAAGGCATAATACCTCGACAACCAATCCATGCCCAGAATGACATCGAATTCCAGTACGTCGAGCAATACTAAGTTCGCCAATAGTTCTCTACCATCAACCATCACCGGACACGAAGGAAAGAAAACATCTGTCTCTAACTCGTCACTCAGAGGAGTCGAAATAGATAGAGGAAAGGACAACCTAGAAGGCTGCCACTCGATTCTCGAAGCGAACACAGGAGAAATAAAGGAATGTGAAGCACCGGGATCAAACAACACTCTAGCATCGCATGCACAGAATGAGAGAATACCTGCTACCACTACATTTGAAGTCTGAGCGTCCTGTGGTGTCAAAGTGAACACTCGAGCCTGACCACGACCTGCCTGCTGAGAAGTCGAAGGTTGCGCAAAACCACGTCCACTAGGTCTACCAACTGAACCTCGACCTTGCTGATTCATATGCTGAGGCGGTCTCTATTATGGCTGTGTGGGTGCTCGATACTGCTGAGGTATCGGATAGTAGGGTTGAGCTACTGAGGAAGACGAACCCTGAACGTACTGTGGCTGGTATCCGGAGTGGGGACAAGCTCTGGCAAGGTGTCCAACCTGCCCACACCTAAAGCAAGCGCCCGTCAACATATGACACGGGCCCTGATGAAATCGTCCACAACTTGCACAAGCACTAGCTCCAGACCCAGAACTACTCTGCCCGGTACTCTGCCCACTACTACTGCTACTAACTCCTGCACCGAATCTGTGACTCCTGCCGATTCTCCTGTTTGAAGCATATCCATGTCGGCCAACTCTGTGAGTCCTGGACCTCCTACCACTCTGCTGAGAACTACCCGCAGCCTGCTGACTCGAACTGCCGATGTGAAATGCTGGCTGCTAGTACCCGGGAGCTACACTATGACCACTGCCCCCGATCATATAAGGATCCATCATAGTGCCCTGGCGAATATGTCACCTCTCTATCAAACGGGCCTCCTCAATCATACTCTCCAGGGTGCGGTCCTCAGTACGCATACCAACGAAAGTGGGTCCTAATCCCGTAACATACAGCTCTACTGCTCTGTAAGGGTCCCTCCTGATATCTTCTGCATGTCGGGACAGTCTATTAAACTCTCTGGTATAATCCTCCACTGACCTATCACCTCTAGTAATGTGGAGTAGCTGCCACCTGTAGGCATCTCTGGTGGCTGGAGGACAGAAAAATCTCAAAAAGCGATCCTTAAACTCTGGCCAAGTCAGTTCGTGCATCGATGGCTGAATCGACTGCATAAACTAATCCTGAGCAGCCGCCTGTACCGACAACTCCACAATCATAATCCTCTGATAATCCGTGTGCCCAGTCCTGGTGCGTGCCTCAATCGCATTAATAAAGTCTAAGGCATCACCCGTACCGTCGAAAGAAACTCTACCGATCCGAGAGTAAAGAAGGGCTGCTTCAGTATCTGACATACCCTGGTTCCTCTGCTGAAGCATCTGCTGTACAAGGGGCATCGCTTGATTCAATGCTGCTAGACCTTGATTAATCCTTGCCAGTCCAGCTGCAAAAGCTGTAGGGTCAACCGCTGGGGCTTCAGGCTCGACTGGCTGCTGATCAGGTATCTCAGCTGCAGCTACCCTGGCTCGACCTCTACCTCTACCTCTACCCCTACGACGTGGAGCAGGAAGGGGAGCCTCATCGTGCACAGACTGCTCATCTAGACTAAGGGTCGGGTCAGCATTAGGGTCGGTACGCACACGCCTCATTCTGAAAGGAAGACAAGGAAAATTGAATTTAAAACGGGGTAAGAATATTTAAAGCAACACGGAACTAGATACAAGAACATCTCAAAGACAATTATCAATCCTAAAGTTGCAGTAGTTACATAGAAAGACAGACATAGACAATTAATCGAACCTATGCTCTGATACCAACTTTGTCACGACCCGAACCCGAGGGCACGTGACCGGCACTAGGGAATGGGTAGGCATAAGGCCACCGAAACCCGTAGTAAGCCTAAAGGAAAAGAAAATAAAACCATTCACATTTTAACTTTAATTAAAAATAGAACATATTATCAAACTGGTTTTTCTCAAATTACACAAATTTAACTGTTTAATAAAATATGATTCAACATCTCATATTATAAATTGAATTTATGTCATATACATAAATGTATTTCGTACAAATAACCTACATAATTTAGTTTAAACCATATAAATCCTCAATACATATACTACTGCAGCATCCTAGATTAATACACAGTACAGCTTACAATGACCTACATAAAATTGCCGGTGAAGAAGAAATCCGGCGTAGAGGTAGTCGGAGGTCGATCTCCTAAGCTCCTAAAAAAATAAAAATAAAAAAAAATAAATTGAGGGGAATCAGACCTCACTGAGTAAGTCAATAAAAGAGCTGTATGGTTTGAAAACTTTTTTAAAAACTATATATTTTTATAGTGAAAATAATTTATAATATATATATAATTATAGTTTTGAAAAATCTCGGTAGAACCCTAGTCCCAAGTCTAAATGGCCAACTGGGCCCACTTATTCCAACTAGACTACCGGTCCCCGAGAGCAAGGGCATCAACCGAGGCACCAAGCCGTAGTCATTCACTTAATCCAAATATATGGATCTGGCGGTCCCCGAGAGCAAAGGCATCAACCGAGGCACTCATCCCAGTCCAATTTAACCTTACAAATCACTGGCGGTCCCCGAGAGCAAAGGCTTCCACCGAGGCACCCGTCCCAGTTTAGTATTCACCAATCATATATATATCGGATCCATCTCTCAATCTCTACCATGTGCACATAGTCCTGGTGAAGCCCACCAGGTAGCCCGTTCTACCAAAATTTCTCGAAATCGATTTTAAATAAATAAAATGCGTTTAAATCTTAAATAATAGCATTAAATTAAATAAATCATGTAATCAATGTAATAAAATACGGGCGCATGCATTTTTACATAAACACACGCACAGATCGTTCTACTGACTTACAGGATGAATGTGAAGGCTGACGACCACGCGTCTGCCTCGGCCTCACGGCTTCTGCTCCGAAATGATCTAAAGGAAAATAATAATCGACCTTTAAAATATGACTATGGACACCGAAACCAAAAATCAACAAAGCAATGAAATTCCAAACTGACTCAACAGACAAGTTTTTAACCTAATTAACGGTAGACATTTTTCTACGGATATCACGTTTTACGAGAAAATCTACCGAATTTCGACAGAGTCTCCTCTGTAAAACGGACATCTCTCTACCAAAGGTAGAGCCAGACCTGCATAGAAAATGCACTTCTAATTTCCAAAACCATCCACACTCGAGTCGGGCTCCCAAAATACAATTTGCCCCGACCGAGATCACAACTCAAATAAAATATCACAATTTAATAATATGTGTTTCTTAAATACATATCACATTCATACATATTAGAATAGATAAGATTATACAAAATCTCCATTATTCAAAATTGAGCAAATTAAATTTGTATTATATGTATATATATATATATATATATATATATATTAGGAATTTGATATTCAAAATTTACATCAATTAGGAAATCATGTCAATTAATTTATAAAAATTATCTAAACCCTTTAATTATTAATAAAACTAATTAAAATATATATTTATCATATTTAGTGTAAAATTACATTTTTACCCCCCTAAAATACATAATTTACATAATGAGCTTTTACTACTGAATATAATTCCTAAAAATTATTTAATCATGTCAAAAATTCATTTTCTCAAAATACATTTTCTTAATGTAATTAAAACATTTAATTAACCAACAATTTCCTCCCAAAAATATTATTTACCCCAAAAATCAAATTTGGCATAAACTTAACTATAGTTATAAAAATAGTATAAAAATCTCAAAAATTATGATTTGAGTTCTAAAATTCATATTATTCACTAATAACCTCATTTATCAAATTTCATTACCTATTTAACCCAAAGTTTCAAAATTCGTCTAATTATTATATTTTGACATAAAGCATAAAAATTCCTAGAAAATTTGTATAATCTTCTTAAAATTATCTACTCTACCCTAAACTTAATTTCAACACTTAATATCACCAAAATGTCAATTAACATTATTATTTTCTATTTTATATGATTAATTCCTGAAAATTCCAAAATTCATTAAAAATCAAAATAATTACCTAAAATCTCAATAAATTTTATTTGCTAAAAAATAATCAATAATAATCTCCCTAATTGCTAATTATAGCTAAATAACTATCTAGATAACCAAATGAACATTAACTAAATTTCTGTAAATTCAATTTAACTACCACAAATCCAAGAAAATTTAAATCAACTCAAATACATGCTAACCAACACTAATCATCCTAGAATTGTCAAGATCAAGCAGAAAATTGAAGGGAGAAAAGAAAGAAAACAGGTGAGCATCTCTCACCATCAAGCAGCGGAAACAGAGCAGGGGAAGGACTTGCTGCCGTCGGTGAAGATGGGGAAGATGAGGCTGCTCACATGGAGGCGAAGGGCTGGTGGACACTTCCAGGAGATGGCACCACCGAGTGACGAAGCTGTGCAGACGAGACGCAGGGCTGCTGCTGCGCGAGGAAAGGAAGAAGCTGCTGCGCGAGGTAAAGGGGAGCAGCTGCCAGGCGAGAAGAGAGGAAGAAGAAGAAGAAGAAGAAGAAGAAACAGAACCAGCAGCAGCTGAGAGGGCTGGTGAGGATGGGGGCGGACAGAAATCAGGGAGTTGGTGTGTGTTTTGATGTGTTGATGAGTGTATGTATATATATATATATATATATATATATATATATATATATATATATATATATATATATATATATATATATATATATATATATATATATATATGTATATAGATATATATATATGTAGGTATGTGCGGGTGTATATATATATATATATATATATATAAATCTACTTTATACTATAGCTTATAAAGATATATATGTATGACATATAGATGTACACATACATATATATGTTTACATATGTATAGACATATACATGCATATATATATATTATACAACCTACCAATATGCATACATATATGTATATTTATCTATAGGTACACATGCATAGCCTTAAAATTTAATATCATTTTAAATAGCAATAATAATAATAATGATAATAATAGACAATGAAATTCTAGAAAATAAACAAATAATACTCACATAAATTAATAACCCTAAAAATTAATATTAACATAAATGTAATATAATATAATGTAAAAGTACTTATTAGTAACACTATTTAAAATCCCTTTATTTAAATAAATATATAGGGTATTACAATAAATGTTTTCAAACTAGTATGAATTTCGTAAAATTGATTCACTCAGTGAGGTCTAATTCCCCTCAAATTATTTTTTTAGTACCTCACAGTCAATCTGCCAGTAGTCACCGTCTGTGCCAGGTTTCTTCTTCACTGGCTGCTTTATGTATATTTCATTAATTTTTGTATTGTATAATCATACTCTAGATACCGTAATAGTTTAGTATGAACTTATATTATTTGTATTATGATTTTTTTTAAAATTGTGATACTAATGTATTTGGAATATTGTCTTCTACATTTGATATTGATGGATTTATTTTGATATTATTGTTCTGTTAATTGTTTTTAATTCCCAAAATTTTTTTTAAGGTTTTCTATGGGTTTCGGATGCATTTTTATATTTTCCATTGCCTAGTGCCAGTCACGTACCTTCAGGTTCAGGTCACGACAGTATGTCTATTTGATTTAAGTATTATGTAATTGAATTCCAGATACCGCAGTAGGTAGTTAAAGAACTTGTATTATTAGTATTATGGATTTGTTTTGAGTTGAGATATTGATGTATTTGGAGATATTGTCATATGTATGCGATATTGGTGAATTTATTATGGTTTTATTTTTGAGATGATTGATTCTATTTATGAAAAAGTTATAAGGCTTACTACGGGTTTTGACTGCATTATCCATTTCCCATTCCCTAGTGTCAGTCACATACCTATGGGTTCGGATCATGACATTTATTATCATTATTATTATTATTATTATTATTATTATTATTATTATTATTATTATTATTAAATTTAAAATTTATTAAAGATTTGAATGACTAAAAATACACATGACTTAGTTTTGAAATAAATAATTAAAATTTCAAATGTATAAAAAGAAAATTTTTGTTTCATTATCTTAGAAAATTGTCACAACCTAAACTGGAAAGTCATGACCGGTGCTAGGGAATAGGAATTCGCTATAATCCAAAACCCGTAGCAAGCCTAAAAATATAAAACTCATATAAAACATAACAAGAATATATCTCAAAATTAAAAATTTTTGAATCAGAAAGTTGTCTCCATATATATATATATATATATCATAACAAAATGTTTTCATTAAAATATTCAAATACAAGGCTACAATCTATAACAATATAGAATACTAAAACAAGACATACTACTGCAATGTCTATTAATACAAAAAGTGATAGTTCAAAATTTACATAAGTCGGCAGGTAAGGAAAGGGTCTGATGAAGAGAACTACAATGAGAGGTTTGAAGAGAAGGATTCTAAAAAATAATTGAGAGGGTCATACCTCACTGAGTTAATCATTATTATATATATGCATGCAACTGAAGGACACATACATTCAAGCATTAGTATAATAATATTTATATATTTATACTTATTTATTTTATACATGTATTTCATACATATGCTCAAAATCATATTTCATGATAAATAAATAAATGCAGAAAGGTTTTTTATAAAGGACTGAAGCAAAACCCTAAAATATTCTGCAAACTCAATCACTGAATCTCACTAGCCAATAGGCTCATATAATTCCAAAAATTTTTCTCTTTTCAAACCTAATAGTAGACTAGCCCCAACACACTAAGTCAACTGAGATCCTGCAGTCTTACTACCGGCATGTATGGCCCCGAGACACTAGGTCAACTGAGCTTCCATAGTTGCACAACTCTCACCATAAATCTTAATAATCAATTTAATCATATCTCATATCAATAAAAATTTATAGCCTAGCAACTAGCATACTGTTGCGCAACAACCCTAGTATAGCCTACTAGGTAGCATGTTCTACAACTATCTTTTAAAATAACATTTCATAAATAAAATAATAAAATCCTTTAATTCTAATAATAATAATAATAATCAATAATTGATTATTGACATTTATGGTGAGAGAGTGGTGTGATTGTGGGAGCTCGGTTGACCTAGGTGTCTCGGGGCCAGTCATGCCGACAGTGAGACTATAAGAGCTCGATTAACTTAGTGTCTCAAGCCAGTCTATTGTCCAAAAATTGAGAAGAGAAATATTTTGGAATTAAGTGAGCCTATTGATTAGTGAGGTTCAGTGATCAAGGTTGCAGAATATTTTAGGATTATGCTCCGATCCTCCACTCAAAAATTCTTCTGCATTTATTATTCTCAAAAGTGGATTTTTTTAGCATCTTTATGAAATGCATGTATATATAAATAAATATATATATTATTATACTAATGCTTGACTGTATATGGCTTTAGGTTGCATGTATCATATTATAATAATTCACTCAGTGGGTCTGATTTCCATCAATATTTTTTTAGGATCTTCTACTTCAGACCTCCCTATTAGACTTATATGTTGGACTCTTTCCTCCCCAGTCGATTTATGTAAATATTGAACCATTTCTTTCTTGTATTTTAGTAAATGATGTAGTAGTAGTGCTTTTTGTTTTAGTACCTGTTGTGATATTAAACAAAGTTTTTGTATTTTAAAAATTGTATGAATATATTTTATTATGTTATAATAAGGATTTCTTTTATATTAATTAAAGTTTTAATTCTAATGTATTTTTATGTTGTGTTTGCATATGTTTTTATTTTAAGGCTTGCTACAGGTTTTGGATTTATGAGAATTCATGTTCCCTAGTGCCGAACAGAACTCCTCAGTTTGAGTCATAACAAAGTTGGTATCAAAGCCTAGGTTTTAGTGTTGTGGACCTAGGTTATTAAAATTGTGTTTTCTTTGATACTACTATAGTAAATTGGGTTCAATTATGTCTTCAATAAGTTTTTCTCATTTTAATTCTTCATGTAACCATTAGGATGTCTATTTATTATCTATGATTCTCTGAATTATATGTTTTGCTTTATTCTTTTCTGATTAAGGCGAGCACAAGTTGCTCCACTAGTCATTGATGTTGATGATGGTGAGTCCTTTCAAGATGAGGTTCTAACCCATGTGCAACCAGCTAGGTGTAGGGTATAGTTGAATCAATAGGGCCAGGTGGTCACCGTAGATAGCGGAAACAATAGAATAAGGAGCTTGTGGCCCAAGGTTTCAATGATGTTGCCTATACACTAGGAGTTTCGTAGGGTGCAATGCCGATACCTCCGACTATACCATAGAAGTAGCCTCTATTTCAGTAGAGAGCTTAGGATATGTCAATTCTACGTATATTCCATGTTTTGAATCTTATTAGTTTTTGCGTCTTTCTAAATGAGGTGATCGTGAATTGCTTTTACCACAGAGACAATATATTGATAAGCAGTCCTTTCAGTTGAATTTGTGATTCCAGTTTCAACCCTTACTAAACCTATCTAGTATAAGGGTACGTCAGAGTCAACTATAACTCAAAGGCCAAAGTAGTTATTATAAGAGGTACAGACATCCTTTGAATTCTAACTTGCAGCATATATGGCTGGGATAGCCAGGGCTAATGAGGACTGGTAGCACTTAACTAAGTATGGTAATTTTTTTAATATACTTTGATGAAAGAGTCATAAGATGTTTAATGCAAATGCACTTTTATACTCTTGAGGGTAAATTATCAGTTTTGACTACAACATAAGATTGGTGCATATAGTTAAATTAACTTTATGTGAAAACTGTGACATGGTTGGAGTTTAAAGAGTGATTTCTAAGATACGTCCATCCACCTTTAAGGAGGGATAATTACACATGGCGGCTACTGCACAGAGTAAGAGAAGAGTAGTCAGTTGAGAAGAATACCCATGAACTCTTCTATTTGTCGCGTCATGTTATAGACGTGATATTGTATAAGTAGAATCTGGTAGAATTGTATGTTATAAGATTAAGTTCGGTATATATTAGCATCTGAGCTAAGGATTAAAATTTAGAGAGTTATTCATGGATTCAATCCTTTTGGTGTAATTAATTTTGACATGATTTTAAGAATGGATTGGTTGTCTCAGCATCATGCTGTTGTTGATTGCAAAGTAAAGAGGTGATTTTTAGAATTCCAGGTGAAAAGGAATTTAAGTTTGTGGTTGATAAGAGTTTTACATCTCATAATCTTATCTTTGCCATCATGGCTAAGAAGATGCTGAGAAAAGGCTTTCATGGGTACTTAGTCATAGCTAGAGATACTATAATGAAGAAGACACATATCTCAAATGTTTCAGTAGCTAGTGAGTTTCTAGATGTCTTTCTTGATAAATTGCCAAGTTTACCACCTCATAGAGAGATCAAATTATGTATACATGTGGTCCTAAACATAGCTCTTATTTCGATGCCACCCTATAGAATGGCTCCTACAAAGTTGAAGGAGTTAAAGGACCAGTTATAATATTTGTTGGATAAGGGTTTCATTAGACCTAATATTTCTCTTGGGGTGCACTAGTCCTATTTTTGAAGAAGAAGGATGGTACACTGAGATTGTGCATTAATTACAGAGAGCTGAATAACGGTGACAGTGAAGAACAAGTATCCTCTTTTGAGGATAGATGACTTATTTGATAAATTTTAGGGTGCACAGCTCTTTTCCAAGATTAACTTGAGGTCGGACTATCATCAGTTGCAAATCAGTGAAGTCGATGTTCTTAAAATGGCATTCTACACTCAATATGGTCATTATGAGTTTCTGGTGATGTCCTTCGAGTTAACTAATGCACCAGTTGCTCTCATGGATCGAATGAACAAGGTGTTCAGACCATTTATGGATCAGTTTATAGTAGTCTTCATTGATGATATATTAGTGCATTCAAAGAGTAAATGGAGCACGTATATCACTTGAGGATAGTACTATAGACATTGAGAGAACATTAGCTTTATGCTAAATTATCAAAGTTGATTTCTAGATTGAGAGTGTTGCATTCCTTTAACACATGGTGTCTAAAGATATTATTTAGGTTAATCCATAAAAGATTAAAGCAGTGTCTGAATGGCCTAGACCGACATTAGTCATTAAGATTTAAAGTTTTCTAGATTTAGTTAAGTACTATAGGAGATTTGTGCATGATTTTTAAGAATTGTAGTACCTATGACTTGCCTAACTCAAAAGAATATGAAGATCATATGGTCAGATGCTTGTGAGAATAGTTTTCAGTACTAAAGGAGAAGTTGACCACAGCTCCAGTCTAACTTTGTCTAATGGAGAAGACAAGTTCACAGTGTATTGTGATGCTTCTAGAGCTGGCCTAGCTTATATATTGAATCAGAATGGTAGGGTGATAACATATGCTTGAGGTAGTTAAAGAAGCATGAGTAGAATTATCCTACACACAACCTAGAAA